>CM056998.1:139268767-139783767 GCA_029891345.1 Dryococelus australis | reverse complement strand
GGTGTCCAGACAAATTTACATTTCTCACGCAACAAAACAGTTAATGGTGCACTGATTATGGAAAAGTTTGGGACAAATTCCCTTAACCAATTAATTAAGCCAAAAAACTTCTTGAACTGTTTACGTGATCTGGGTGTGGGTTTGTTTTGAATGTCCCGTATGTGTTGTTGTTCTGGTTCGTGACCGTTTTCTGTTACATAATGCCCTAGAAAATCCATTTCACTCATACCCAACTTACACTTTTCCAATTTGCACATAAGTTTATTACGTTCAAGCCGTTCAAACACAAGGCTCAAATAGTGCAAATGTTCTTCCCAGCTGTTAGACCAAACAAGCATATCATCCAAATACGCCATCGCAAAGTCTCTAATAAATCCATTCAATACATTAACCATTAAGTTATGAAACGTTGCAGGGGCACACTTTAAACCAAATGGCATGGCTACAAACTGAAATCTACGTCCATCTGGGGTAGTAAAAGCTATTTTCTTTCTGTCCTGCGGGCAGATAGGCACTTGCCAAAATCCAGACTTTAATCAAGTGACGTGAATACTGAAGCTGGTCCTAATATTGACAAAGTGTCCATGTTTATGACTAGTGGCGGCATGTTTACGGTTATTTTGTTAAGTGGTCTGAAATCGACACAGAATCGCCATTCGCCATCTTTTTTTGGAGCAACGGTAATACCTGAACTATAGAGACTCTGCATAGGTTCAATAACATTGTCATTTAGCATCTCACACACCTGTTGGTTGATGACATGGCGAAGGAAAATACCTGGGTCTCGTGGCTTGGAATACACTGGGTCCTCGTGCATGGTGACAATTGCGTGCTCCATGACGTCGGTGCGCTTCAACTTCCCCTCAGTGTGGAACACACTGGCATTTTGATACAGCAGATGTTGCTGATGTGTGGCGAGCACCTCGTGCTTCAAGTCAGCAAGTGACACAGTAGTTTTTGTTATTGGTGGTGTTGCTCCCATGGCGTAAACAGTCCATCGGCCACGTGTCCCTATGTTCAGATGATTCAGGTGCAGTTCTATTATGGTGTGGTTGTCAACAAGCCGTGGCAGTCCCAAAATCACTTCTTTGCTTAAGTCCAGCACAATGTAGACATCGCACTTGGTACGCAGCTCTCTAATCCCTACCGTATGTGCATCACACTTTTCGCTTTTCGCTTCTCCCTGGTGGTGTGTGGTAGCGAATTGCAGACGTCTCGGTGGCACCCTAGTCGTTATTGCTTGTACTAAACCCTCATGCACAAAGTCGTGACTAGCGGCAGTGTCAATAACAGCAGTGACATTTTCCCTTCATGTTCAACACATACTCGCAGTGATTTGATGGTAATGTCAGATACCTGGAACACTCTTGCACGCGTAGCGAGCGGATTTTCCTGCTGCTGTGGTGACTGTGTACTCTGCCTGACAGGAGGCGGCGGTCGCGTGACATCGGTAACTAGTGCGGGGTACAGGCGACACTTGTTCTCTGCGTTCCGCCTGGTTATCTTGATCGTAGGCACGTGCCTCCCTTGAAAATAATTCCACGTTCTCCTGGCTGGCTGCGCGCAACAACAACCTAATGTCAGGTTTTGACAATGTCACAGTGATTTCTAAAACACAGCGTGTCGACTGACCTGGGTTCAAACACTTGAACAAGCCTAGCTTACATTGTATAAACTCCTCAATACCCTCACGTTCACGTTCCTTTTCCTGGCACAGTCGCGCTTGTGCCTGTATAGGATCTCTGTCAGTGTTGAATCGACCGAGCACTCTTTCACAGAACTACTGCCATGTGACTTGATAATCCCTGACCAAGTTCCACCAAGTGGCAGCGGTTCCCCTTAAGCTGTTGGCACTTACCTCAGTCCAGTCATCCCTATGCAATTTTTCTTCGCACACTGCAAGAAACGTACCTGGGTATTCTGAGTCGTGTCCCGCGAAAGTTGGCAGTAATACATTGCGATCTGGTCCGGTTAAGCCATGTGGCGTGTACGTTACAACTACTGGTGGCATGGGTTTCACTTCTGGTATTGGCGGTGGTGCGATCTCAGCACAGTTCGTCTTACAGCACTCGTCACAGTTTATAAGACCGTCGTGGTAGGTGGTAAACTCCGCAGTCCCTATGCATAGTAAATGTAAGTCTTTCCTACACTGTTGGGACTGCGTCCACTTGGTTCCCGCCCCGTCACATCCAGTGCACAAGCGTTGCTCTGACGGCGTAGAGACGTTATTGAACGTACTTCCATCAGACAAGTTAATTTCACTCAATGTACACATCAATCAATCGGCACGTCTAAGTAACTCGCGCTTGCGTTCGCGGGTGTCAAGGTTGCCGACGTGGATGTCGAGAGGGCTTCTTGCGGTCGATCAGGCGTGGTGTCCATCATCTTCTCGCGGTTGACGCAATGCGGATGAACACACTTGGCCCCACTTGGGAACGCCAATTGACGCCGTCGGGTGAGACACGAGACGAACGATGACACAAATACTTACTGGTAATTTGGGCGCCAGCGGTGCTTCCCAATCACCGCACTATTGAGACTCAGGGTTCTCAGGAATGTTGTGGGTTCTGTGTGTCCGTCTCACCCGTGCATATTTACAAACACATTGGCAATATTAAACTTTTAATAAATATCACTGAAATAAACAATAGATTAAACATATGTGGCTAGGACACTGTCACTACTGAATAAAAGAATTGAGTTCACTTTAGACTTGTGTTTTTATATATATAGTTCATACACATCAACGTGCCAATGAAATGATTATCTCAATCTCGACTAGCCAATTCCGCTTGGGTGCTCAACAGTCCAAAATTAATCTAGCGCACGTCTAAATGGATGATCTCACCGAGGTGTGTGAAAGCACAGCATTCACAAGGGAAGAGGGCCGACAGCCCCTAGGGTGGACTGACAGTTTTTCCCTAAAGACAGGACACGGTGAATTACAAATGAAAACCCTTAATACATTAACACGTGTGATTACTCAGCATCACTAATGCAAACTCGTCGGGGCTTGCCCTCCAGCATGTGGGTAGTGTGGTGATGGCCTACACACAGAGCCGGCTAGGACGGGAATAATAGCAGTGTACACTTATTACAAAATTACATACACCCTTGAATGACACATGAAATAAGATGGGACACGAGATGAATATTCACAATATATACACACATGTGTGAAAACAATCTTAGATGGCGCAGATGCTGTTGTATGAAGTTCATAGAGGACCACATGGTGCTGGTGAAATTGCAATATTTCTGCGTGGAAACGACAAACTAAATTAAGATAAAATATTATTCGTGTTGAACAAGTTATTCTCTTTACAATTAGAGTGTTTACAGGCATGTAACATGCCTGATGGCGGTGAAATCAAACATTACTGTGACTGCATGGTCAAGTACAAAAAGCATCAATTTATGTGAAAAATACAATGAGCCCTGAATAAAACTGACATAGAACCCGGAAATAAATGATTGCATATACGATGCTTTATAAATAAGCTCTTAAAACACAATGATGGCATATACAAAGACTTGGTTTCGGTCGACCGCATGGTTATATGTGAGGTTGCCGTAAAATATTCAAACACAAAAATTACCCTCAAATACATACATAAAAATAAAGCACTTAAAATAGCGTGTAGCAATTATGCAGAAGTTACAATGAAATGCCATAAACATAGGCAGATGGCACCTGAATCAAAATGTGTAGGTCGCGTGACCTCTCCGACATCTTTCTCCTCCTCCTCCTCGTCGATTAAGTTAAAATGCCACAAGGGTGTAAGAATTAATAAAGCAGAAGCATAATGCTGGGGAAAATGTCTGGCAAAAAAGTACGCAAGCAAAGATTAACCGGTAAACTAAATTGACAATAGAAACCTAAATAAGTGAACAAAAGTTGTAGTCCGTACGTGATAGTGTCTTACCTCGCCAGTTCTCCTCGACAGACTGTCCAGATACAAGTGTCGCACGGACCTACCATGGCTGCCTACGGGGTTCACATAAGCAGAAGTGCTATGCCAGCTGAGTGACATATTTTATATTGAAAATAAAATGGCACAAATTAAATAAGATATTGTTCTACATTTCGACAATTTTCTAATGAATTCCAATATTATTATAGCGTCTCTTTGTGATGGCGTTCATGCCAGAGTATTAAGTGTTATTAATCTCAGTGCTGCGGGCAACTTGAATTTTCATAACCAAACAATTAAAATTAGTACAAGCACTTTAGAACATTTAAAAACTGTAAACACAATATAACACATTTTCCACTGAAATTAACATTTATATGAAAGTTCAAAATTATTACTCTTTTTGCGCACATGCGGAACACGTGACATGTGAGCGCCGTCATGAGCTCTAGCGCCGCTGGCTGTTAGTCGGCATCTGTGTGTGTCACCGCCATTTTACATCACTGGGATGCTACTCCCTCAGCGCGGGGGTAGATCGGTCCCTTGTGAGGGACCTTGGCCACCCAGTTGGTTGTCAGCTTGCAGAGGCGAGGAGAAGCTAACCCCTCTCCCCTCCGCACCCATCAAACATATTTTATGCTGCAGAGCTAGCATTCTTTTACAGGATTCCCAGGGTAGCGCCTGGGAGCTGTTTCCATAGCTGAATTATACTCTCTTTTTCCCTGCCTGTACGGGATAAAAGAGAGTGGTGAAGTTAATTGAATTTATCAGCGCAGAATTTTAAAGTTCAGGACTTGTGAAGTACTGTCACGAGCTCCCTGTGAGAGAGCTAGCGACAGTTTGGTATAAAAAGCGGAGGTTAATAACCAAATGAAGTTATGGTATAGCACGGCTCCAGTCCTGTTTGACATGTGTCTGTCTGCAATATCAATGGGCTGTCTCCTTGTGGGCAGTGTAGCTGGTTGTCTTGGATACTTTCTTTTATGGTGTCGAAAGCAGCGTGACATTTCGGTGTCCATTTCCAAGCAGGTATCCTTCCTGAGGAGCAGATGTAAAGGGGCCATGACTTTGGCTATGTTAGGGACGAAATTTTGAAGCCAGTTGCAGAGACCTAGGAATAAGAGAAGTTGTTACTTGGTGCGTGGTATTTCGACTTCCTGGATGGTGCTAAGTAAGTGTTCTTGAGGATAGTTCCCTTCCATTGACACTACATGTCCCAGATACTCTATGGAGGTCTGGCCAAAGTGGTTTTTTGACACTTTAGATGTGAGCCCATTGAGTTCTAACCTCTGTAAAACTCACTGTAGGTGGGTAAGGTGTTTTTCCCAGGTCTTGGAGTAGATGATTATGTCTACCAGGTATGTGAAATAGAACTGGCCCAACTATCCGGTAAGAACTTCAGACAACATTAACTGATAAAAGGTGGCCAGCGCATTCTTCAGTCCGAACGGCATTACCCAGAACTATAGTGTCTCTCCTTACAGGGCCATAAAGACAGTGCAAGGGCGGCTATCCGGATGCACGGAAATTGTCAGTACCCTGTTTGCATGTCTAGTTTTCTGAAGATACATGCCTTGCCTGTATCTCTCAACATATGGGCCAGACTGAGATCTGGTGGAGGAGTGGGCAGGGTAGCATCATAGAGTGACTTGTAGTTTATGCAAAAGCAAAGCTGTTCATCCTTTTTGGCCACTAAAACAACGTGAGTTGTAAGGTGATGTCGATGGTTTGACGATTCCTTGAAGTTTTATCTCGTCAATCTGTTCCATAATACATGCTGCCGTATCACCAAGACTTTGTAAGACCTATTGTAAATAGAGGGTGCATCGTTGAGAAGGATTTTGTGTTGAACGGTATGCGTCTAGCTAAGATCCCATTGGTTCCAAAGGATGGATACGTGCTCATTCAGTACTTCCCTCAGTTGTTTAAAAAGTTCGGGATTTAGGTCGTGTTGGATCTTTGTTGCATAAATCTGTTCCATCTCCTGCGGCTTCTTCGAATATTCCAAAAGTAGCATGACTCGTCGCTGATCACCCAAGTATACCTTATGTTTCCCGTGATCTATGATGCACTGCTGCGTGTTGAGCCAAGGATGCCCTAGGAAAACGTCTTCAATATCCGAGGTAATAATAAAGTCTGCTTCAGTAATCAGCATGTGTACTTCGAAAGTCAAGGTGATTCTTCCATCAACATATAGAATACAATCCGACTTGGCCCTCCATACTGCCTTACTTTGAGGTTCCAGCTGGTTACGCTGGCGTGGCAGGAGCATATCCCAATGCAGGAAATTTCCAGATGCTGCTGAGTCCATTAAAGCTAAGGTAGGTTTATTGCCAACCCTGACATCTATGTAGCGGGTCATAGGCGTTTCTACCATCTTATCTAGGAGCTTAACTGTTGGTTGGGTTTGCCTGATGGAAATGCTCCTTTCTTCCCGCCGGTGTTACCGTTTCCCTTCAATGACTTGCTAGGTGGTACTCCTTTACCCTTGGGCAGCCCACCGTGCTGGTGCCACGTCCTGTGTCTCAATAGGTGTTGGTGGTTGGTTTGCTGGCTTGCGAAGGTAGTCCCGGTTAGAGTGGTTTCCGGGGCAAAACCAGCATTTTGGCAGCTTTGGAGACTACGGCGGAGGACGTGGGGGTGGCTTGGTCCTACATTCTCTGACTTTCCCTTCCTGTTGGGGTTTTACTGGCTTCAGCTGGTTCAGTAAGGCTTGTTCCTGGAAGTTTCGTTCAGCTTCTTGAGCACTATCAATTAGCATGTCCATTGTTGCAGGTTTTGGTAGTAGCAGAATTTTGCAGATTTTGGGTAGTAGCAACCTTGTAATCTGGCGAATACATTCGTCTTCGTTCCCACTTGGAAAGCTCAAGCGGTACATTCGAGCCTGCGCACAAAAATTTCGACCTCATCCCTGGGTTTCTGGGCTGTGCTGTAGAATTAAGTTGTCAGGTGCGCGACAACTTCGTCTCCGGCGAATCTCTGCTGTAGTTTCATTCTGAGTTGTTGCCAGTCCATGATGAATTCTCCGTACATGTTCCACCATTCCAGTGCTTTTCCCTTCAATTTATTATGAGCTTTAGCCACCCACAGTTTGATGGGAATGTCATGCAGATGGAGTTCGCTTGGACTCTTAAGTGAAGGTGCTGGGGTCCTCGTGTGGCCGTGCAGCGAACTCTGGGAGTTGCGGCTCTTCCATGCACGTGGTGTGACTATGCGCTGAGGTAGGTCCAGGATAAGTTGGTCGGTATTGTGCTGCTCGTTTGCATACTTCGCACTGGTAAACCGTACCAGGCCTGTTAACAGGTTCGTTGGGCCAGCCAATGCATGTGTGATGATACGTTTCTCCGCCGAGAATGTCACAAACCATGTGTATTCTCTGGCCTGGGCAAGTAACCCATTTGCAGTAGGCGGTTTGCCTAGTCAGACATTCAGCACAAATATTTCAGACCATCAGTATATCGCGTGGCGTGTCTGTCCAACCAAGGCAGGAGTAATAATGTCACTGTTGGCAATGTCGCATTGAATGTGGATTGTTCCCGTTCAGCCTGTTTGTGAACAGCGATTAAGTCATGTTGCGGCAGAGTTGGCGTCTTCAATCTCGTGCTCGCTGTGGCTAGGTGCTACGTTCGACATGATAGCTGTGTGATTGAGTCCCATGGGGTGTTTTCTGTAACTCCCCAAAGTCTGATTGTTGCCATCTCCATAGGTGCGGAGTAACAGGGGTCGTGTTTGACTCGATCATTGCCTTCTAGTCTGGCTATAACAGCAATTGGCCATCATGTTGGTAAATGTAAAGTAATTGGTTTTTGCAGTGGGCAACGTGTTCAAATGCGTTGTGGGCATGGCTGACCCGTTCGTTGCGGCCTAGTCGAGCTATAACAGCTCTTGCCCCACATTGGCAGGCCAGAAAAATAACGGATCGACGTAGGTTCTTATTTGACATGTGATGTAACAGGAACGTATAAGTACTGTGGTCAAGTAGTAGGAGGCAGCATGGGTTATCCTTGTCGAAGAGTTGAGCCAGGCTCTCCTCTAATATTTTGGGTTCAGTTATCTGGAGATACGGGTGCCTTTCCTGTATACAGAACAGACAGTTGGGCTACTCTGCAGGGCATAAAATCTGGGGTGACTAGTACAACTCAACATTTGGTTGTTACAACTGGTGGAAGGTAACCTGGGCGACATTTCGGTATAGCAGAAGTTGACAGGGGTGCAGTGTTACTTGGAGTGGTTTAAGGTGCAGGTAATTCTGGAGACTTGTACTGTGGTGTCGGGTACAGTATCACTGGTGTAAGGTGTACAAAAACGGGTGTCGGTGCTTGTTCAGGTGGTCGCAGATATTCTAGCACCCACTCAGGATAAGCTGCAGGTCCGGTGTGTACTGGTGGTGTGAATAGCTGCTGTGGCACTGGTACCTCTCTTGGTTTTTGAAGGTGTCTGATTGCTTGCGCCTGCTCTCGTGGATGTAGACTAGCTAGCTGTTTTACCAAAGAGGGTTGATACTGCGCTAGACCTGATGCAGCGGGTGTTGCTTTTACCCTTTCCTTTGGGCGAAAGGCATCGGGTGGTGGAGATTTACCCTTAACCAAAAGGTACCACATCTGCGAGTAGTCGTCTGTACTGAAGATACGTGTTTCACTGCAAGGGTGTGTGGTCTGGTTACGGTCTTCCTGACTTAGGGGACACAAACTCCTCAGCAGGGCCGCTCTGAAGAGATCAAGAACACCAAGTCGACAAGCTGGTTTCCAGACAGTGAACCTTTGTAGGGCTCCTCTCTTCCTTCAATCCAGAGATTGTTGTAAAGGATGGCCTGCATTAGTGCTTGGACTGTTTAGAAAACAAATGGTTTTTGGCTCGAATGAGCAGATCTCGTGATTACCTGCAAATGTGTTACAAGGCTAACTACAAGATAGTAGGCTAAAAGGACGGTACTCAATTTAAGAGCCACTCACGTTTTATTTTTCGTGAAAATTAAAACGTGGTGAAAACACCCTAACTTCGGACTAGCGTCATGGGCTTCCAACCTCGAAAGCTAAAGTTACGTTGGTTGGTAAAGGCGACCAACAAGAAAAGGGAATGCGTGGTGAATATTACTGGAGGAAAAACTCTTGGATTGTTGGTGTGCGTTTTGGAGGAATGACATCACGTGATCCTTGACACGAGCTTGGAAACAAAGCGGGTATGACAGAATGTTAGTCTTGAGAAATACTAGGATGCACTGTAGCTATGGGTATAACCTCAAGGGGGTGTAGGGATGCAGGGTACATAGTGGATATCTCCTAACTGATGTAGCCTACCCTACCACAAGCTTGCTTGATGTATTTGGGGAAGGTTATGAGCAATGCATGCTAGAACTGCGGTAACAAAACAAAAATTAGCGTTAAAAGAAAGGAGGTGTGCCTGAGCAATGTGTGCTGGGCACTGCTAGTAAACATTCTGGTAGGATCTGGGCGACTAGCACTAGAAACAAAGAATGGCCCTCAGATGCAGGCCATTTCAGCTTTTATACTAACTGTCGAGATTACATTGGGCTGGCGAATAAAACAATCTGCAAGGCAGACATTACAATCTCACATCCTAACGTAATAAATATAACATCCAAACACTGTGCAAGGGACCTTAGGGATGGAGCTGAATTCGTTAAAATTACATTATTCAAAAAGTGTCATGCATCAATACTTACTTTAACTTGTTAAAGCCACACATTGTTATTTATCTAGACTAGAGGGTCATGTAAACAAAAGATTTTTTTCAAATTAATTACGTTGTATTTTACTAGTACTAGGCCTTCTGAGTTGCAAATATGTGGTAGCATTGAATGTTGTGTGGTAGGTGCATAAAAAAATTTTAATTGTCTCTAGTAACATAACTTATTGTTTATGTAAAATACCATGAAGTGGGTTGAGTGTGTGTTCTTTTGATGTATGCATGCTTACCACAATTAAAGTACGTGTTTCTGAAATATGTTGTGTGTTTCGTGAAGAAAAAAATAAAGCAACAAAATGGTTGCTACTTGTCCTTGTTTCCACACGCCACCATGTTGTTACCCTTGATACTGTGGTAACTGTTAGTCAGAGTTAGTGTGGAAAATTTCAGGTCAGGTAGCTTCTGGATCAAAAGTAGTGAGGTACACGGTGAGAAGAGTTTTGTTGCATTCATTATCTGCACTTCCCTAATTTTACTGTGTGAATAATTGTGATTCACAAATGACAAATGAATACGTGGGGGCCTTGGGAGATTCGAGTAAGCTATAGAGGGGGTATTACATAAATACATAGTTAACAATTGTTATGTAGTTGGGTATGTAGAGGCTGTTCACAATTATTTGAGCATTTCAAAATCAATATTTAAGAAATGCATACATTTTAATGCCCAAACAGACTGGCAAGCATGCAGTTATGTTGGCAATGACAAACACAAAGTGATTCGATGTCTTAATGTCGGATTAAAAGTGTGACACATACACATTTATATTGCTTCCTTTTTATATAGTTCATGTAGGTGTATAAATAAACAAATTTGTAAAATATTTACTTTAAAAATAAATTCATTGGTTCACTTGACATGCAGGGATACAGTGATCAATCCCATGGCAGTGTTAATTTTACATATGGTTGAAACAAGACAGAATGTGCATACAAGTAGATCTTAAGCAATACTTTTAAAACTGCTCACTTTAAAGCATAATTCATGTTTCATCTTCAGTTTCCCAATGAAAGAATGGACATGCCCCATTTCTTCTTGGCACCAAATAAGTATATGCACCATCAACATTAGTGGGTACAGTAACGTCACTGTGCTTACAAGTGTCATATTCCATAACTTCCTACCATACTCTTGTACCACAATTTAGCATTACAAATGCAATATCATTCAAACATCTACCCATTCTGCTTCCTGAAGTGCAATAATTTGAGATAGCCTAGGACTGCCCGCTTCATACTTTTCCCCCAAACTGTTGCATATATTTTAACATACAATTTGAGTAAAATAGATGAAACCTGCATTCCTGCTCTGGAAAGTAGAATAACCTAGGTTTGGTGTAAATTCACAGTTATAGGGCCATTTTATATTTAACTATAAATAAGTGTTTTATTAATTTTGCATATTTTTGTGCATCAAAAAAAATGTATTTTACAACACTTAGTCATCAAAGCCCTCCCCTCTGTAACATTTATCGTTTAATGCTCATAATAATTTATATTACAGTGAGAATTTTTACTTGTCTGTTTAATATTTGTTCAGTTGTAATACAAAAGAATGAACAAAGTTAGAGGTGAAACTAATACCTTCCTTGAAGGAGGAGGAAGAAGAAGAAGGAGAAGAATAGGGGGGGGGGGGGGGGGGAACACCACCACACACATACACTTTTTCTATCAAGGTTTTTGGCGAGTCACCCAGCTGAAATATAACTTTGGCACGTGCCGCTTATATGAGTTATACCAAACATGACTGCGACTCATCCTAACATTTTATATTAAACCAGGAACCACAACCATATATGGCTATAGGATTGTTTCCTGTAGAGGGACAGTTACAGACACATGGTATTTCCTGATGTTCCAGACCCAATTTTCTCACACTGCTCACGTAGTACTATGTACCCCAAGGAAAGGTCAATCCCAAAACGTTATTCATGAGTGCAAACAGGATCTCTCCCAGCCTAGTGGGTGGTTCTAGCACATGAAATAATATTCCAAGTGGCCGCATTAACATGTCAGGCTCCCCGACGCACCTGGCAGACAGTGTGTCGCCATACCAGTGAAGCTTTCCGAAGAGACCCGAGGCCATATAGCAGAGCATAAAGGTAGATTGTCACACTCCACTCGCTCCAAGCAGACGTCATACTTTCCACTCCAGGCCAGGCATGGGCCGGCCAACGCACTACATAGGGCCATGCGTGGTCGAAGACACGAGTTATAGTTTCCAGTAGCTTGCCTCAACACTTCTGTGCTGGGGCTCTCTACTGCCTACCAGGTCTCCTAGATCTTCAACTACCACTAGTGGCTGCCACCACAAACGACCAGAGGCTTCTGGTACCTACTACCAGAAGCTCCGACGACTTCTACAATAAACAACTACCAGACGCTCTTCAACACCAGAAGCTTGCAAGACTTCACTCCACACTTTTGTTGTTGATTCTCTTGGTTCAACAGCCACCGCTACTTGCTAGTGAGTGGCAACTCCACCCAATGCCCTTTTGTAAAGTCTCTTCTAGAAAACCCCAGGGTAGAGTTAACTGCATCTAAGTTATTTTCATAGCCGTCAAAGTCATTCTTATCTTGAGTAGTTTAGGAGCAGGTTACCTCCACCTGTAAAGCGTAGCTTACTTCCGTTCGCACTTTGCTTAGTAGTAAGAGTACGGGTCACCAATTATTCGTAATAAATACATTTATTCCTATCCAGAAAGTGAATCTGTTCTAGAGGTAAATCCTTTTTGACTGCTAGATACTCAACCTTTGTATGGAGCAAGCAGTAGATTGGGTTTTTCTAACTGTACGAACCATAAGGTAGGACTTCAGATCCCCTTCATGACTGTACATCAGAAAAGGAGTATTTGCCTGGGACTGGAGGCCCGACTGTTCCTGGACCACGCCCAACAGTAATAGGAAGATGGCCCACATGACCCACCGCTCCAGGTTTGTGCGCCAAGGTGCAGAACTGATTGGAGCACAGGGTTCATGCTGCTAACTGATGTTGTCTTTACACTACTTAAGAGTACCGTCAACTGCTTGTACCCAACTAGGAGTAAGTTAAGTGTCACTTCTGCCTCTGTGCCATTTGAGGAAAGGCACAGAGCTCTGAGGAAGGAGCAAAAGGCAAAGTTCCTTGCTGCTAAGAGAGTGTGTACTAATAACCTCTCTGCACTTGGCAGAGGCACTCCACGGGAATGAGCTCAAGCCGCCTGACACCAGGAGAAGTCGTCGTCTTCAGCCAGCATCCCTGTTTTCTTTCCTACACACACTAGGCTTAGCATAAAATACCATACAGCAGCTCGTGCCCTGGTCACTGGGAGCGACACCAGGTTGGGCATCTCCAACACCTTCTTTGAAAGCAGTGCAGCTGCTGATTGGAGCAAGAAGTATTGTACCATTCTGTACAATAACTCATTGCCCAGCACTAACCAGGAGACTGCTGGTCCCAGTCGACCTGCTTCTGCACCAGAGACTGAGTACCCTGGTAAGTCATCCCTACCTAAACGGGCCAAGGTAACGGTCAGACAGATTGCGTTACCGACCACACCTGATTTTGTACCAAGTCATCAACCGACCTGACCAGTGTTGACCTCTAGCAGAAAGTGAAAGTAGAGTAAATACTTTGTTAACCAGAGTACGCCTGACCTAGCGCACACCAAAGCCATGTTGACTTAGTATAAGTAACACACGTCAAGTGATTTTCTGGTGCCCAACGTGGGGCCAGTGTTAATAACTGTTAATCAGCAATACAGGACCAGGTCAGAACAGCCCGAGAGTTAAAACATTAGCCAGGACAGATGAACCAAACTTCGGGGAGTCTAGAAACACTTTGTGGTACCCAGACCAGTAGGGTGTCAGGAAGTGAAGGCAATCCTATAGTGACACAAGCCAGTGACATGACTAACATGGTCCCTTAAACTTGTAGTCATACCACTTGCCAGGGTGTTGGTGTCCACCGCATTATACGCAGACATTGTCAAAGACAGTTCCACTACTGGTGCCTAGGATGGGCGGACGAAGCCTGGAACACCGATGGATTAGAGTACCGGTGAAAGATGTGTCGAACTCTACAAGACATGTATTGTAGCTGGGTCACACGTCCAGGTCACGGCATCAACATAGTGCACTGTATAATATCTAATGAGCCTTACCACCACATCTGCATAGGCTGGTCGGAGGAAAGAGTTACTCGGCCGGGCCTAGGGTGTATATGCAAAGTATGCAAACGAGACTCCGACTACCATCCACAGAACCCAGGACATTACATAGGGTACACAAGGCAGCCAGGAATAGCTCTGGAATGCCCCGCCAAAGTATAAGTGGCGGAAATACAAATCCCTGATTATGCAGGTCGACACCATGAGGACCCAGTCACTTTCACTAACGAATGTGAAAAAGAGTTCAATGAAAACAACCTCCCAACTAAACAGTGGGTTACTTGTGCTCAAGTCCACCTAAGGGGGAAAGCTTTAGAATGATGAGAACGCTATGGCGATTTGATCACAGAATAGGGGCAATTCCGTAAACGGCTGGCAGCAAACTTCATCTGTGAGGAGGTGGTAGCTAGGCCGACCATAGAATTTAACAATAAAGTTCAGGAACCTGCTGAGGAGGCTGACATCTTTATTAGAAGAAAAGAACAAATGTTCAACTGAATATTCCTTAACAGTAATGAAGCCAGTTCCATCTGCTACATCGGAAGGCTGTTGTTACCTGATCTGAGGAACGTCTGACTGATGCCAAAACCATCACACCTAGATGAATTAGTAGACCATGCGAAGGAAGCAGAACCCAACTTCAAGCACAAGCAGCTCAGGATAAACAGCGGAGTACTAAGGCAATAGTGTCACATCCACCTTTGCCTGAGTCAAAAGGGAGAAACCCTTCCCTTAACCCACAAACGCTGTACGTACCAAAATGCTGGTTTTGTCCAGGTCACTATTTGAATAAAGATTGCCCCAGAAAGGTTACAGGACCACAGAGTATGGGGGAAGGCACTGCATATAAAGAAGTTACTCCTGCCACACCACCCACTACCCACCAATAAAGCCCGCAAGCGGGAAACACCGAAGCCAAGGTGCGAAACGGGCCACCACAGTCGGCCAAACAGGGCCATGTATCAAATGCTTAAATGAAGAAGCTACCCTCTTCGTCACCCCTCACATAGAAGTGGAGATCAATGGTAAAAAAATCTTAGCCCTGTTAGACTTAGTGGTGACGGTGAATTTTATCAGAAGCAATCTACTACGCCAACAACAATGGAAAAATCTACAACCGTAGAAAAAATGTAGTACGCATTGCCCCACCCGAAACAACCTTTTAAGTAGACAGTCAAATCAAATTAACCATAATTCTACATAGGCATTCCAACCCGGCTGAATTTGTGGTCTCCCCAGTCCTCACTGAGGCTGTCTTACTCGGCTATCTCTGGCTACGACAACATTATCTCATACACCATGGGAAACAGTGAGTTTATCAAGGCGATGATTACAGAGTTACGGTAAAGTGGAAAAAAGCCCTGAAGAGGTAATATAGACCACAGCAAAATAAATCACAAACTCCTGGAATCGAATTTTCAAGAGCTGAGGAATGTCCTGGACGAGAATGCTAGTGCTTTTGGACAAGGGGGCATCTTACGACAAACCAGATCCATTGAACATGAAATATGGACCACCACAGATACCCCGGTATATAAAAGACCATAGCAGGTATCCACTCATAGGCATCAACTGATTACGGAGCAAGTCAACGAAATGAAGGAGCAAGAGATAGTTGAGCTCCCTAACTCACCTCTCACATAGTTCTAGTGCCAAAAAAGGACAGTAAACTCCGGTTCTGTATGAACTACAAAGCACTAAATTATGTGACATGCCCAATTGTTCCTCCTGCAATTAACCCATACCCTTCGAGACATAGGAGAAGCAGCAAATCTTCAGTACCCTTGACATGGAGTCAGGATACTGGTAGATTGTTGTGCATCCAGCTAGCATGAAGTTCACGGCCTTCATAACGCCCAAAGGAGAAACTTTGCAAATTCCAGTGATGCCATTTTGACTAAAAAATGCACCTGCCACATTCTAACGCCTTATACCAACGGAAGTGCTCATTGGATATATCTGTGAATTTTGCTTTGCATATCTAGGTGACATCATCTATTCAAAGACATGGGAAGAGCACCTAAACCACATCCAAAGGGTATTGGAGAGGCTAGAATTACATAGAATGACATGTACACTCGCGAAAAGTCATTTTGGGAAAACCTCGATTGACTATCTTGGACACTTAGTATCGCCGGAAGGTAACTTTCCACAGCAAAATTCTATACGAGCAATACAGAGGGCAGAGGAGCCATCCAATAAACGACCGCTACGTCAATGCTTCTACCTATGCTTTTAGCTGCGCAATTTCGTGCCAAACATAGCCAACCTCACGGCACCTCTCCACCTGCTGCTAGAAAAAGACACACATTGGAAGTGGGGAACTGAAGATAACAGGCGTTCCAATCCCTGAGGGAAAGCTTCAAGAAAATAAAACAACTTCACCGACCCCAAGGAATTAACCTTTTCCTACAGACGGACACCTGCCAAAACGGCCTAGGGGGAGTATTGTACCAACAGGGTCACAACGGCCAGCCAAGCATAATCCCACTAGCTTCCACAAGTCTGAATGAGACAGAGCAGCAGTATATTATCAATGAACAAGAGTGTCTGGCAGTCATATAGGCGATACAATAATACAGCTATTATCTAGAAGGGCAGCACTTCATCCTGCGCACCAACTCCAAGGCCTTACAATGACTCAAGGAGTTCCGGAACACCAAAGTTAAACTCGGGCAGTGGGACATGTTTTTAAAGGAGTTTGATTTGGAGGTCCAACACTGCCCGGGGAAAACAAATGACTTGCCAGACGCTCTATCCCGCCATCCAAGTTTAGAGGATCGCGCTAAGGCCGATCAGATCAGAAGAGGAAGATGTCCCCCCCCCCCCCCCCCCCCTTTTCTCGTGATGGCAACACAAAGTCAGGAGGAACAGATCCAGTTACTGCATTACTGCAACTTCAAATCAGCCAGCATCAAATCACCTTGCACCAGCAAGAAGACCCAGAGATCTGCCGATTTCTGCAACAGCAGCCAAACCGTTTTGAACTAAGAGAAGAAGTAGTTTGGGCCCGCAGTGGGCAACCCTCAGCTCCATGGAAAATATGGGTCCCACAATCATTAAGAAAGGACATGTGCGGACTCCACTATGATCATCTACAGGTAGGACATCTCGGGACAAGTTAGACCCTCCTGCACATAGGGGCGAGATATGACCGGGATGGAATGAGCAGGGGTGTTAGGCAGTATGTTAGCAACTGCGAAACGTGCTGCCGAGGCAAAGCTATACCCCGGGTCTACACTCACCACAAAACCCAGGAGACCCAAGACCGCGTGGACACACCTGGCTGTGGATCTGATGTGCCCGTACCCAAGGAGCACAAAAGGCAACTCCTACCTCCTCGTAGTCACCGATAAGTTATCTAGGTGGGTAGAGGAATTCCCTTTAACCAGCCAAGAAACTACCCCAATCATCTAGAAGCTGGAGTCCGAGGTGTTCATTCGCTGGGGGTATCCACAGGCAATACTAACGGACAATGGTACTCAGTTTACCAGCGCCCAATGTCAATCACCATGCCAGAAATGGGGGGTAGAGACATGGACGACTCCCCATACCACCTTCAGGCGAACCCCACTGAGCGAAGTAATAAAGAAATAAAAGAATGCCTCCGACTCAGTGTGGGAAACGATCATAAGCATTGAGATAAACATATACCCACCATTCTGTTCGCCCTTTGGCGAAGAAACAACAAGGCAGAACACCAGTCTGAGTCAACTCCTCCTGGGCCAATCGCTCCGACGTCCAGGAGATTGGCAGTGGAAAAATGAACCCACAGAAATGCCTCAACCCGAGGACGTCCGACTCATCTCACTGGCCCACGCCAAAACGGCTCAAGATGCCCAGGATACTTACATCCAAGGGAAATATCAGAAACCTACAACAGGTGTAAGGGGCTTTAACCTAGGCTAAGCAGTACTTTTGAAAAGCCTCACCATCAGCAAAGTCAGCTGCAATTTGGAGCTGGACTTGCAGACAAGTGCGATGGTCTGTATCGAATAGTCTGACGCCAGGATAAAGTTTACTGGGTAGAAGACATACAAGGATGAATAAGAAAAGTTACACAAGGCCAGATATGCCCCTTCCTCAGCTCTATTCTGGACGCAGATGACAAGACAGCAAACCACTGAAACTTCGTGGCCATTGGAAGAAGAAGACGATCCGGCCGCGATAATGCAGTCTCCTGAAATCGAGCCAAGGCCTACAGGAGACCCTAGGCAAGAACACCAGACACTGACAGGAAGCCAAGCTATTCTCAGTCCAAGAGAATAGACATTCTGAAGTACAGAGAAGCAGTTTCCTTTCCATAAGATCCCTGCCCTCAATGCCGACCAGCTACGCCCGCAAGGTCACAGCCACACATGATCAGGCCTCCCCTCGATTAAGCAAAGTTTCATAGCGCAGCCTCTTGGATCATGAAACCAACCAGACTCTTTGCCAATCAAATAGGATCTCTGAACAATCCAAAACACCCCCGGTGAAGGAGGCAGAAGAACCACCTGCACATTCCCCCCAGCCTGCTGCCAGTCTGGAGCCAAGAGTTGGTTGAACTCGAGAGGATGACGGTGAAGTCCATCTTGGACCTGGAGGTCGCAATTCCAGTGGTATGTGAGCCGCTGAGCAACAGAGACGAGCTGCTACCGTCTTCTGTACCAGAGGACATGTCTAATGTCAACGAGGGAAAAGGATCTGCATTTTGCCCCCCCCCCCCCCAGACATCCTCCGATGTGGTAGGTCAAGAGAGCCACTGCAAAACCAACAACCACGACACACCTTCTGACAGTACAGAAGTAAAACCCACTGGTATCCCTGAAAAAGAGGGGCCCGACAGTGCCCCTCAGGAGATAACCAGTACGATAGAAATGGCTAGCAGCAGCGATGCCGACGCACTAATACCGTCCTTTGAATGAGCAGAAGCACCCACTGGTATCACTGAGGACGAGCGGCCCGTGAACGCCCCCATTCAGGAGATTACTGATATTATAGGAATGATAAGCAGCAGCAACGCCGACATCCTACACCCACCTTCTGAATGAGCAGAAGACACTAGAGCCACCGAGGATGAAGGTCCTCTGGCCACCAATCTGGACAACGAGACCTTTGATGTCCAGAAACTCCCTACCCTCCAGGTAGGAACCTGAGCAGTCGAGGTGGAGGGCTCTACTCTGCAACTCCCTTACATTGCCTTATCGTTGTCAGTGCGCATTAAGTCCTCCCAAACGGTTGCAGCTGAAGACTATGCCCCAGCACCACGTGCTGACCCTAAGAGAATGATGCCCCCTTGTGCCACCAAAGGAGTCTCCCTGGAGGCCCACGTCACTCTTCATGTGGTCATATCCTGTCCATACAGAACTGCGGCAGAGGGGAAGACTGGCAAAGAACAAGACTGCCATCAAGTAAGTCAGTGCTGAAGAAAAAGAGGCTTATCATAGATAGTTGTAATTAAGCTACCACCACAGTGACTTTTAGGACTAGTTACAGCCCTAATTAACAAAGCCTTAACCTACTGAGAGCCACCAGTTAATAGACAGTGAGAGTAATGCAAAACATTACCGCTTCCAGACACTCACATTAGTGCTACCCATATTAGGTTACCAAAGTGTGTAAAATTGAAGATAATACTTAAGACTTTCAGTGAGAGCAGTAATTAAGTTCTCATCAAGATTGAACAGTATTATGTTGACGCATGCCAACATGCTGCACAGTGCAGATGCACTCTCTACGGGCGGCTTCATCCCATATACGAATGACCCTCACTCGGGGAAGTCATTAACAGTGGCAGAAATTATTTCACGTGTCGAGCAAGCAGACGCCAAGCATTGGCCAGCCGACTACGTAACAATAATTAACATGATTAATTATGAAATGCATTGCCTGTCCAGAATCCTGCATGCAAGTGCCACCCCTATGAAGAAAAAAAAAAATTTTGAAATCCACTACCCTTTAGTTTAGTCGTGGAAGAAGTTTCAGTCAACTCCAGAGATGGCAGCACCCATGTGACTTTGTGAGGTCACATACAGCCTGCCTCCGAGAGAGGTGCTTAAAACTGTCATCACCTCCAAGCCGGGAGATAAGAAATGAGCAGCGCTCCAGAACCTTGAAAAATCAACCCCTGTGCCAGAAGCCTACCCTACCCCCAGCATTCCGAAGAATCCCCGATTAGTGGAATTTCAAGTATAAATAGAGGTACAGCACCAGGCTCCAGCAGAGACGTCGGGGTCGCTGGCCGAATAGGTTCACGAGCTATACTTAGTCTGCAAAGACTCTCTCTTCATTACTCAGCCTATAACACGGCTCAAACTCCAGTCTGCTGTTTGGGAAGGCAGCACTCTCCAGCCAGCAGCGTGTGATGGCCACCAGCACTCCAGCCCTTTAGCTTGCACAAGGCTACCACGTGATGACTGAAGTAAAGGGGTATTGGGTACAGGTCGCGTAGTTAGCGTCCCGCTGGAGAAATCCTTTTCTAACACCAGACGCTGTAAATTGCATCACTTAGAATTTTTTCATTATTGAATAAATTATTTTATATCAGGCTCGCCTTCACCTATTTTTGCAGCTCTTAATTATTCTAGTAATTTTGTAGCTAATTTTAAAGTGTATTCATTTAGCCAGAACTTTACAGTTTCCATAGTCTCCGTAATAAATATTATGTGAATCAAAACCCATTGTGTTACTTACTGTAATTGTAGCTTAGTTTCCCTTGTTAGTATTTGCTTGTGGTTTTTAATTCAGAGTAAATTTAATCAGTACAATAACTCAACATATCAGTAAACGGTTGTGAGGTGCGCTGGACTCCACAGGAGAAGGGGCCTGAAGAGATTGGCATTTAAGCCTGCAGGGGCAGGCCGCTGCTTCTGGGTTTTCAGTGCATCCCCAGCTGTTACTCGGCGTACGTCTCAATACCTTCACTGCCCATCACACAATAGGTCCTTGGGGAAATGACTGTCAAGTCGAACCTCCACCAGGACTGTTACATCCGCATAAAGATAACAGCTTCATATTTAAATGCACAATAAACATGGTGGAATTAGGAGCCGCCAAATGCACCGTAAGAGATGCGTCCAACAACGGCAGACTACTACTGATAGTAATAGTGTAATTCCAAGTATAGTAAAGCCGCCACCAAATGAACAGGAATTCATTCCACTATGTTATGACGCTATCATACCATCCACACAGGAGTCCCCACTCGACCGATGGTTAGACCCCACTGGAGGACGACCAGGAGGAAGCCCACCTGGAACAAGCAGAGACTCAACTGCCAGGAATTAACCCTGACCACCAGGTACCTCCCATTCCGGTAGATCCAGCCCACTCTAGCATTATCAAGCTAGTCACTGGAAAGTTAATCCGGGTTCGACACCCGCCCGTGGTGGATCTGCCAAATTTCTGCACAGTAAAATTGGCATCCGGGAAAACCATTAGGGTTCGACTCTCACAGAAGGTAGTCCCCAAATACCGTGGAAACCAAAGCCCGGCCAACTTTGTCCCTGCACGACGAACGAGGCCATTGCGGAATAAACCCCGTAACATTGGCCAGATCATCCCAGCCCCCATCACCCTCGAGTAATCATTGACTCAAAACACATTCAAATTCCTGGGACTGCTGGCATCTCACTCTTTGACAGCCTTAGTCGTAAGGAAAGTGAAGCTCCCAGGGAGGGAATTAATATCACTCCGCCTCACTCTATGTTTTGATTCCCCTATCATCCGCTGTAACTGAGAGGGAATTCAGCATAACAACCTGTTAGTCAATACGACCCAAGAGGGTCACGCATCAATAGGCGCCCAACATGGGGCAAACACCCTAAGTAGCTAAGCCTTGAAGGCGAGAACCAAGTCAGTCACCCCACCCCCCATGGCACCAAGTTCGTAAACAAGTCTGACTCGGAGGCAAGTCAACCTGACACACGCGACACTCTAGCCGAGAGGTAACTGCAGCTGGGGTTAGTAATGTCCCTTACCTCGTACCTACCTGCACCGGCATAGAGTTAAATTTCATTCAATGTAATTATTGCCATCAGGAATATCACTATATATGCATCGGATGGGAAGATGCATCTCGCTATATGGACAATGTGGAATACCGTTGCAAGGAATGCAGGCAGGAACCACAGATATGCCAATGGCCAAAGTGCGAGGGGCAACAAGGTAGGCATAGGGTACGTTGCAAACTGTGCAACTGGAATTTTCATAATGCCTGTATCGGCTGGTCAGACGAATGAGTCCGAAACCCTGGTCAAGTTTACCAGTGCAAAGTCTACTGAAAAGATCAGGCGTACAAACCACGCAATCAAACCTACAGATATAGCCCAATTATCCCAAGGCTACCTTGTGAATTAGAGCTACCGGCATTTAACGGGAAATCATACGCCGATCCCAGAAAAATTCTTAAACCAATGCAAGAGGGAGCTAAGGAAACACCTCATCCCATGCAAACGATGGGTAAGCAGAGCTCACCATCAACTCACCAGTCCCACCAGGAAATGGTGGGATAAATACGGTGAGTTCGTGAAAGGTTGGCCACAGTTCAAAGCCCAGCTCAATTCTCATTTCTCCGGAGACAAAATCCTTAGTGATCTCATCACTGATTTACATTCCCGTGTGCAAAGGCACGACAAGGAGGTAGAACCATTTATAAGGCGGAAGGAGCATCTGCATATAAAAGGGTTTACCCGGACCAGAGAAAAGGTCAGTGCGACAGGTGTATCACCTACATCCTCCTCCCCTCAATACACAATTTGTTAGTCACGCCCCAACCTCAGATGGTCGAGGAGCTTGCAGACAGGGCTAGGTAGTTCGAGATCAATGAGAAAGGAACAGTAGGCACGCGCCAAGGCTAATGGCACGGCCCCCTTCCCCAGACCACCAACAGGGCGAGACGTGACTTTGCCACGCCCCGCTGCCCCCTACTACGCTGCTGGTACTGTCCGGGACGACATTAGAACCAGGATCGTCTGAGGCGGCAACCCCAGGGAAAGCGCAGATCATCCCCCCCCCCCCCAAATGAGCAGCAATGTAACAGAGACATGCAACCCATTTCGAGGGAATAGAAACACGGAGGAAAAAACTGTAACACCAAGAATAATAGGCCTTTGAACCTCTGACAAGTCTACATACGCCCTAACCCACAGACCCCCACAAACTCAGGACTGCCAAGGCCACAGCCTGAGAATTACCACATGGACTACAACGGCCCAGCAAGCTCCAAAAAGGAGAACCCCTCCATACTTCTGAGTATCTGAAGGCCAAGCACCACCTCCATCTCCCCTCATCAGTCTTGCAGTCCTCTTGCTGGGACTGCCAAGAATGACCCTTTAATGGAGCTTGCCACGCCCGGCAGGAGAAGGGAAGACAATTGGACACCGAGCGCATTATCGAATCCCCGCCTCTCTCACACACCGGCCCGGCCAAACGAAGCCGCGACCCGTTTAAAAGTTTTAAACTCCGTCCATGCCTCCTCGGACAAGTCCCGTTTGAAGGTGCAGTTCGAGGAGACAACAGTTACCGCCTTATTAGACACAGCTACCGACCACAATTTTATCAGGGGCGAACTCCTCACACAGCACCAAAGGGCCAGCATGACGCCCACCAGCTTAACGGCCACAATGGCCCACAACAAGGCACACATTAAATTATCTGGGGAAATTACCCTCACCTTAAGGGTACAGGGTCACCACGTTAAGGTCCCCTTTCTAGTGGCCCCTTATCCGGGAGATCCCATAATACTGGGACAGCGCTGGCTGTGGGAACAACCATGTATCATTGACTGCGGGTAACTAACGTACCACCCTAGGTGGTCACAAGGGCATGGTAGTCGATTGCGATGGTAACCCAATTTCGACTACCCCCCCCCCCCCCCCCCCAACCACAGTCCGACTGTTACGCATCTGGACGGACCCTGCACCCGTTCCCCGCGTAACAAGGGTTCTACCGCCCACTCAGGTCCAATGAGTCAGGCACCTTCAGGCCCAACAAGAATTGTAAACCCCTTGCTTCCAGCACACCGGACCACGACGTCAGCCCTCCGGGATACTTTAGATTACTGGGAGAAAGTAGTAAACTCCCAACCAGGGACGGAGCCCCCCAGCTAGACCACCGTACACATCTAGTTTTAGTTCCCAGTTCAAACCCTGGCGGACATCACCTCGTGTCCCACTCGGGCCATAGTGGCACGATCCGGCAGATCTTCTCACCCCAAAGAGTCAACCCAAGAACATAAAGATAACAAAGGGATACCTCCCATTTACTTCCACCACGAGCACTGCGGTTAGGCCGCGTACCCCCCTCGTCGCCCTTCTTGCACAACCCCTGGCTGTGGAGTGCAAGGAATCAATCGAGATGTCGACCGGATGCGCTGCGCGAGTCTCCACTGGGTTTCCTCTCTACAGCTGAAGAAGCGCACTCGCCGGACGACGACTTGGACATGGCTGCGTACCCGCTCCTGCCAGGATCGGTCACGGCAATGCCTCCCCCTGAAATAGTGGAGCCCCTCCAGGATAGGGATTCTAGGACGCACCCCCTGCTATCCTACCCCTTCCCAGGCAAGAATAGAGAAAGTGGTCAAGCCGAGGAAGAAAGCCTGATGCAGTATTCACTTCCACCTGTGGACCCAGCGGTCAACTTGACGACTGGCCCTAGCAGCTCGTCGGAAAAGGTTGGAGAGAATGAAAGACATACCATGCCAACTGCGAAGTAAGTGAACGCAAGTTGTCGGTCACCCGTGTGCACTACGGCCACCAGTCATATCCCCCACTGACTTGAGTGTATCCTTTCCCTATGACATAGCACCTCTCCCACTGTACCTCACACCGGTAAGAAGATTACCGGTGACCCAGAGAAATTACTCACAAGAGCCGTACCCAACAATTGAGTACCCCCACACGCCCCTTGGCCTGCTACCCATTTTGTGCTCCACAGAGTCCAGAATGGTAGAGCTCCAACACAAGGTACCCTGTCTTTTGAGACCGGCTTGCCTGCTCAGTAGTCCACTCTCTCCACCATGTTTAGGTGCCGGAGTTAGTGTGCTCTGTGTCATGGGAGACAGTTTCTTCATAAAACCCTCACCCACATGAGGCAACTGTTGAAGACCAGGCTTGACTCTCTGTGCTCACCGCATTTAGGTGCAGAGTACTGAGATAGGGTATCCATCGAGTCGACAGACGTTTCACATGGTTTACACCAGGATAGGACTACACGTCAACTGCAGTCACCTCACGGATATGAGTGTGTTTCAAACCAGATGCTTTACTCCCATTGATGTGGTATCCGAGAGAAAGTCAAATCAGCCTCTGGGTGATTGCAAGAGCTCACCCCCTCCATCATCTACTCGATAATTCAGCTATTGCCAAAGTATCAAGCTCAGGCATTGCACTCTCTACAATTACCAGTCATACCCAGGAACCCCAAAGAACTTTTCCAGGCACCCACATGTCTGAGACACACCCCTGAATCTCAGCATATCTTAGCCAGCCGGATCAGTCCTTCGAAGTCCCAAACTCCAGCTTCAGACTTGACTCAGAGCACCTCTAATCAACCTGTAGCTCACGTACGCCTGTCAGAGATAAGTACCAGGTAAAAACCATCATCTGATGTTACACATCACCCACATATACAGCTGAGAGTCATCACTTTGAAGCGAAAAATTACATTCGCAGAACCCGATTCTGTGCCCTGCCGCAAAGCTACTAGGCGACCTTTACACTGGACAAGCACCAGTGTCACGCAAGGACTAAGAGTGAACCTGTAAATCTCGTCAGAAGGATGCGCCTGGCCTAGCACCCAACAAAACTAACCACCTTGACGTGGTGACTACCATGTCAGCCCTGAGGCATCACGCATCAGCATAAACACATTAAATACAAGATGTTTCAGTCTCATCACAACTACATTTTCCTTTGTATTTTTTATTTGTAACACTCTTCAAAAGCACAATAAATCAATAAAAAAAAAAAAAAAAAAAAACTTCATTCTGATGCGCTCTCCTTTTTGTTATCTGGGAGATAGATGGTAAGACGCTGAACATCCTTCCTGGTTCATCAGAAGAGGGGGGAGTCAAACTTCAGAGTGAGTCGAACTGAGATTGATTCCCGCCCAGGGAGTTCGATCTTTCGCATTACTAAAGTTGCCAACAGGCTGGACGCCAGCTGTCACGAGGTGTACGAGTGGTAAAAGGAAGGCATTTAAATGAGGGTGATGGTGGTGATAGGCGATCTAGCAAGGGTTATAGGGGCTCTCCACAGAGGTCTTGTCGGTCTGCATGCGGGAATATAGTTGACAGGGGAAGGACTTGCACGAAGCTTCGGAACAACCTTTGGCAGGACGGCGGGAGTCGAACTCGGATGATTTTCCCCAAAGCCAACTTTATTACACAAGAATTTGATAGGTCCTTCTCCGGAACTACCTCGGTTGGGGTAACGATGGATACTGGGGGCAACTTCTCAGATTGGGTGTGGTGTGTCCCCTCCGGGTCGTATACTGGCACACAAGCACCTAATAAATAGTCGTACGGGGACTCTTGTGTGGGAGATAGGAGGGGCGAGTTTGGCAGGGGTATGAACTCAGATTCTGAAGATGAGGTTCATGGTTGCAACACTAATTTCAACAGTAACTTGACGTCTTATACAGCTCTAAACGCCACCTCGTTTAATGAGCATTGATACAACCATCCAACTTTCCACGGTCATAAAGACCTGCGGGGGTGCACTTCAGCAGTCACACTCAAGGCCCTGACATACAGTTGTATGGTCTGGTATTAGGACTACGTTGAGGGTAGACGAGGCAACACTGGAAACCCAGGAGGAGCGGTATGTCCTTTTGGACTCAAAACATTTGCAAGCGCCGTCTCCTGTGAAGTTCAGTGCACCTCACGGTTAGTCCTCAATGGGGTTTTCTATTGCACCGGTTCCAATTCTACCAGAGTAGGCTAAATAAATGAACAGGGGTCTAACGCTAAAATTACAGTAGGCAAACAAATTAAATTCACGTAATATTTATTACGATAAAGGATGGGAAAGTCCCGGCTAACATATACAAGATTAATAACTAGCTAAAATATTAAATTAAAATATATATTACACACTGGAAACAGATGAAGGTGAGTCTGGAAAATAATTAATAATAATGATAACAACAACAACAATAATAATGATACAAAATACTAATCTACGCAATTTACAGCGTATCCTCAGCATTGAAGTTGTCCAGGGGGGGTGTTAGTATCGTGACGACCTGCTACCGCGCGAGTCAAGGATGTTGACTTGGGTAAAGGGTTGTTGGGTACAGGACATCATATTACCTCTGTGGGGAGGGAGGGAGAGATCGAGTGTGTGCCCTTGTGGTCTACTGGTGTGGACGAGTCTTCACAAGCTGCTGGGCTGGTGTGGGTGCTGCCTTCACAACCTACTGGGCAGGGGTTCAAAGTCGTTTGCAGGCTGAGGAGAGGAGAGAGGTCTTCGCAGACCAGGGAGTGCTTACAGACCTATGCGGCCGGTGAGCCCGGCATCTCTGTTGGAGTGTGCTAGCAAAATTCCTTATACATGGAAAAAAAATCCCTTGATCAGCGATCTTCTGGACGTGCGGCGTAGAGTAGCCTTCCAACGCAGGGGTAGGTTTATCAGGGTTGCGGCAGCCCCACTCATTTCTTATCTCAGATTTTGGGCTGGCCATACATTTCATAATTAGACGCATCAATTACTTTTACATATGCGGCTGTCCAACGCGTACAGTCTCATTGCTTGATACATGAAATTACTTTGCTACTGTTACTGACTTCCCCGAGCTTTCATTGGCTTAAGGTGGGGCGAAGTCGCCCGTAGAGAGCACATGTGTGCCGCGCAGCACGGCATGCATCAATCTGCTACACCTCGAAGCGATGAAGATCCCACCTCTGACGAAACAACTATCGCGTCAGGTGTGGGAGGCAGTTGCCTCAATCATGGTATGGTCGGTTGCTACTCTAACGTGCACCTTTTCTGATATCGCGCTGCTAGTCTCAGAGTTCAACGAGCACATCTCTGGGTTACACGACATCTGGTTATTATCAGTAGCTAATGGTCACTCCCCCTCTTCCTCTTCGCCACTCTCACATTATCTTGGTTCCGTAGTGGTTGGGTGTCCGTGCACGGTGCCATCTGCTTTTCAGCGCTGCCTTCCCATTATGTTTATCTTGTAGCCAAGGAGGAGAGTTTGGGAAAGGAATGTGCGGGAACAAGTCGTTTCTGTATCCAACTTATCCTAGTACGAAGGCAGTTCACATATCAAGTGAAATAATGAAAAATCTTTTAAATATGGGTTGTAAAATAAGTAGCTTGCACAAGATATTTTTAAGGTTACTACATTTTTATCCCGGTCCTCGAAAAAAAAAGTGTAGCTAATGGATTCAAAAAGTATTTAATCCCATTCAAAGGGGAATAATAGCAGGGAGGGTTTACCGTGGCCCCTGCAGGACGAAGTTAACTGGTCTGGTATTCAGTCAGTGCTGTCGCACAGTAAACCAATTACGTGTTAAAAAGTGCAAGCTTTAATTTTTTTTTTATACATCCTACACTACTCCAGGGAGTTTACCATACACGAAAAGAGATAGAACACAAGAGGTACTATTTCAAAACATCACACATAATAACACAAAATACTTAAAGGTTAAATAGTTGTGTACAATTTTTACTTTTACGTACTGCAGCTGGCGTCGACTCAGCTGCCCCCGTGCCGTAATTGGAGACCCATCTCGCCCTCCCCTCTTCCTGGAACGATGCGCTCGCGGCCTTCTGACTCCCCTTCTGGGAATCCTGTGAATACCGACAGCTGCGAGACTTACTGGCATCACAGACCTCCTCTTACCTGCTAGAGTTTCCAATACGCTTAGCGACGATGCAAGAATGTTCTGGTGAGACTGGCTGGCGCCTCGGCCCTCCATGACGCATCACGCCTGTTGGGGAAG
Source organism: Dryococelus australis (assembly GCA_029891345.1). Taxonomy (NCBI): domain Eukaryota; kingdom Metazoa; phylum Arthropoda; class Insecta; order Phasmatodea; family Phasmatidae; genus Dryococelus; species Dryococelus australis. Next base: position 139,755,065 of record CM056998.1, on the reverse strand, counting down.
ATTCTAGGTAGCGGCCTAAGACATTATATATACATATATATATATATATATATACATATATATATATATATATATATATATATATATATATATATATATATATATATATATATATATTATATATATATATACACACTGTCATAACTCAGCGGCCGGCAGTCTTTGACGTAGGCTGCCTGGCTGAGTGTGTGCGAGTGAAGAAAAGTGTGGACGACGACTGGAGATTGCGGGATGACGGCGAGCGAGGTGGTGTTCATGGCGTGAATGGACGAGAGGGTGTGAAACCGACGAGTGAAGCCTACTTTGCATTAGGGCGCTTGGAGGACTCTAGAACATTGCGACTGGCTGGACATGGACTGAGCTGAGGTGGGACTGAATGGAAGTGTAATACGGATTTTTATTATAAATATTCGAACTATCAATTTGGACACATATTTTACAGAATATCTGAATAGGTTGATACACTGTCTATTAGGACTGATCTTTAATTATTTAATTTAATTGATTTCTTTGCAGTAATTATAAATTATATCAAATTGGAGTAATTAGTTGTGAACAGTATGTGATATCAATTTATTGTGAGATATGAGTTCAGAGAAATTTGCTGTAGTTATTGTAAATAAAATAAGGAAAATATAATTAATTATTTAATTGATTTAAAAAACATCCATCTTTTAACGAACTTGGTATAGCCCACTTAATTTCTAGAGAGAGAAATTGTAACACTGGTGTCCGAAGTGGGATGGAGGCATTTTATAAAAATACAATAACTCTATAGTATTTCAGAATATCACAATATTTGAGCATTAGGCTGAGGAATTATCTAAGAAATTTGTGAATGCTAACCAGAAAAATGTCGGCAGACATGGAAGCACTTTGTGCCTTGATTAAAGGACTGAGTAGCCAAATAAGTAGTGTCACAGAATCTGTAAATAGTCAAATTAGTGGTGTTAATGAATCTGTTAATAGCGTAAATGAAAATGTAAATAGTAAAATAGATAGTACTGGTTCATCTGTAAATAACCAAATTATTAGTGTAAGTGCATCTGTAAAAAGCTAAATTATTAGTGTTGGTGAACTTGTAGACAAGAAAATAGACAGTGTAAATAAAAATGTACATAGAAAAATAGACAGCATAAATAGAAAAATAGATAGCGTAGATGAAAAATAGACAGTGTTAATGAGAATGTGGATAGAAAGACCGAAGGTGTGAGCGAGCTGGTGAACAATAAAATTGACTGTGTGGACAAGAAGATCGACAGTGTGAACGACAGTATGGACAGTGTTGAGCAAGAAATGAAACATGAAGTGAGAGCCCTCAAGGAGTGGTAAGAGTTCTTGTAGAAGCAGGAGGGACAACACGCAGAGGAGGCGCAGCCATTCTACAGAGTGGGAATGCCCCAGCCAGGGGTGGGTAAAGGCATCACAATCAAGCCCGCCCCCTACGATGGACAGACACCTTGGTGCGAGTACCGGCACCAATTCGAGATCGTGGCCACCCTGAATGGCTAGACAGACGAGCAGCGGGTGTACTACCTGGCGGCTGTACTGAAGGACACAGGATTGAGCATACTGCAGTTGTTGCCGGAATGACATCATATAGAATACTCCACAATGGTGGGCTTTTGAACTTCGATTTGGCGACTGGTACCTGTGGCACGCCCACCATGCCCAATTGTGAAATTGCATCCAGCGACCCGGCGAACCACTGCAGGAGCTGTGTCAGGACATCGTATGGCTGTTGCACCTGTCTCTGGAGGGATGCTCGGAAGAGGCACGAGACGTCATCGCCGTTGGCTTCTTCGTCAATGCCATCGCTGACGCTGAGGTGCAGCAAGCTGTGCTGTTAGCTGCGCCTAACACCATGCAGGATGCCTTGGCCTGAGCACAGGAAGTGGAGTCAACATGGCAGTCATCAGTGCCCCGACGTCCAGTGCGGGCAGTGATGCTTGATGGAGGGAGGACGATAGCATCAAGCAGATGTTGAAGGACTTTCAGACGACCATGAGGGACATGACCTCCACGGTACGCACTACGGAGACTAGCCATCCCCAACTCAAATGGCCGGAATGTTGGATGCGTGGACAGCCGGGGCACCTGAGAGAAAACCGGCGGCGGCAGCAGCACCACCACCACCACCAAGGAGCAGGTGCCAAGGGGAAGGTGAGAGTACAATGTATTTCAATGTATTTGGGAAACTTGTAAACAACAGTCTTGAGGGGCAACGGTCGGTGATTGCTGGAGAGAAGGCCCCAATGCTTTTGTTGGTGTGTTCTATGAAACAGGACTAAGATGCCATATTGGTGGAGGGAAGCCTAGATGATGTTTTTTGCCAGATGGTCGTTGACACAGGAGCGACTAAGAGTGGTAAGACCAGACATTCTTGGGAATTCCCTTCAGCGATCATCTGATAAGAGCATAGATCACTGCTATTTAACTACTGTAACAGTTGAGACCACACCAGTCAAAGGCAAGAGAAGGGTACCCTTACAGCTTGGTAACCTTGAGCTAGAGCATGAGATATACATAGCAGAAATAGAGGACGAATGCATTTTGGGTCTTGATTTATTACGTAAGCTGGTATGTTGTATTGATACTCGACTGGGGGTGTTACATGTAGGTAATACCGAGTTGGTAGTGTGTAATCAGTCAACTGTGCTCCCTGTTCTAGCGAAGTTGTTACTCCAGGCAAACGTCAGGGAAAATTTGTCAGGCGATTGAGCATAATCGAACCTGCCCAGAAAGGTGGCATTTTACCAGATGGTGTCATTGTAGCCAGGACACTGATTTCTTCAAAATTGGACAGCTTGCCTGTTAGTATTATTAACTTGTCTGACCGTACTATCTGCCTTGAAGAGGGGGCTACAAAAGGATTTCGCAAGCAGGTTTCACACATACTTCCAAATGTTCCAGAAGCTTCACAGCTACAACCTACTGAATGTCCTCTTCCAGATTCCCTTGCTGACAAGAACAAGAGAAAACCTCAACTGACAACAGGAAAGGGCAGTTTCAGAATTGTTACAGAGAAATAGATGTGCTCTCTCATGTGAGCCCAATGACCTTGGCAGAAGTAATGTTACATGCCACTACATCGACATAGGGGATGCGAGACCCATAAAGCAGCCACCAAGGCGACTACTGCTGGCTTCATATGAGATTGTTGATGGCATTCTGAAAGAGATGAAGCATTTAGATCTGATAGAGCCATCAGTCAGTCCATGGTCTTCTCCCATTGTGCTTGTTGAAAAGAAAGATGGCTCCATTAGATTTTGTGTTGATTACCGCCAACTTAATAATGTGACCAAGAAAGATTCTTACCCACTCCCTAGGATAGACGACACACTGAATAGCTTCATAGGTTCACAGTGGTTTTCTACTCTAGACATGAAGAGCGGGTATTGGCAGTGCAAGGTGGCCCGGGAAGACAAGGAAAAGACTGCCCTTTGTATCCAAGGGAAAGGCACCTGGCAATTCAAGGTTATGCCCTTTGGACTATGCAATGCCCCTGCCACCTTCGAACGACTAATGGAGAAAGGTCTGCCTTTAGACATTTGTCAGGTGTACCTAGATGACATTGTGGTCACAGGAAGAACATTTGAAGAGCACCTGGCATGCTTAGATTTTGTGTTTCAGAAAGTGACTGTGGCCAATCTGAAATTGGTTCGCAAGAAATGCCAGCTTTCCCAAAATAAAATTAATTTCTTGGGCCATTTTGTATCGGCCCATTGGATTGAAACAGACCCTGAGAAGAACAGAGCAATAAGAGAGTGGCCTCTACCAAAGGATAAAACTGAAGTTCGTAGTTTCCTGGGCTTATGTGCTTACTACCGTCAATTTGTGATTGGGTTTGCCACTATTGCAAAACCTAAGTACGAATTGACTGAGGCCAAAAGAAAATTTTGTTGGACCCCAGAGTGCGAAATTGCTTTCAATAGACCAAAGGAAATTTGAATATCTTCCACAGTACTGGGCTTCCCAAGTAGAGAGGGTGAATTTACTGTGGATACTGATGCTAGTGATGTTGGAATCAGGGCTGTGTTATCTCAGATCCAGGATGGAAAAGAAGCGGCCATTGGAATACTTCAGTAAGGTGCTACACAAGCCCAAGAGGAACTACTGTGTGACACGCAGGGAGCTTTTGGAAGTGGTGAAGGCGATTGTACATTTTTATCCATATTTATATGGCAGACACTTCTTCTTAAGAACTGATCATGCTTCATTACGCTGGCTGCTAAATTTTGAGAACCCCGAAGGTCAAATAGCCCGGTGGATACAGCACTTGCAAGAATGTGACTTTGAAATACAAACACAAGTCTGGACGCCTTCACAGCAATGCAGATGCACTCTCCAGGAGACCATGCGAACCATTTTATCGTCATTGTGAACGCCAGGAGGAGAAGGTTGGTATATTGTGGAAAGCAAGGAGGGCAAGAATTCAAGGCCCTGTATCTGGTGATGGGTCATCTATGTGGGACAAAAAGGACGTAAGAAATTATTAGCTAAGTCATCTTGCGTCCAATATTGGAGTGGAAGGAAACCGGGCGGCGACCGAGATAGGAGATATCTATCATTGGCATGACAGTCAAGGCATACTGGGCACAGTAACATTCCCTTGTTATAAAGAATGGTGAGGAATTGGAAAAGTAACAATGGGAGACAGAGTCATTTACAATTTGTGCTACCAGAGTGCCGAATCCCAGAAGCGCTAAGAGAACTGCACAACACAGCAGCAGGTGGTCACTTCGGTGTAAATAAGACACTTGACACAGTCCGAATGAGAATCTATTGGCTGCATTGTCGGTAGGATTTTGATAAGTGGTGCCGTATGTGTGATGCTTGTACTGCAAGGAAGGGTCAGAGGGTTAAGAGACGTGGTTCCCTCCAGACGTACAATGTTGGGGCCCCATTCAAGAGGATGCCAGTTGACATTCTCAGACCCCTACCAATCTCTGAGAGGGGAAATAGATACCTTCTGGTAGCACAAGACTCTACTTCACAAAATGGCCCGAGGTAATACCGGTGCCAAACCAAGAGGCAGGCACAGTAGCTGATGCTCTTGTCGAGCATGTTTCTCCAGGTTTAGAATGCCACTGAGCTTCATTTGAACAAAGAACAAACTTTGGAAGCAACTCTTTTCCAAGAAGTAACGATGATTTTAGAAATGAAGAAAACACAAACCACAGCATTACACCCTCAGTCGGATGGAATGGTTGAGAGGTTAAATCGTACCCTAGAAAAGTATCTGGCTATCTTCGTAGAAGACAATCGGAGGGATTGGGACTCTAAGGTACATTTATTTCTCCTCGCATATCGCTCAGAGGTCCATGAGTCCACAAGGCTAACACCTTCATGGATGCTGTTTGGGAGAGAGCTCCATCTACTTGGTGACATGCTGTTAGGACGCCCTGTGGAGGAAGAAGCAGCCACTCCAGAATATGCTATTAAGTTACGCCCGAAGTTAACTGACATTTATGAGTTTGTCTGGAGGCACCTTAACATTAACAGTGACAGAATTAAAACACGATATGACCGAAGAATACCTGAAGAAACTTTTCAAGGAGAGCTGGTGTGGCTGTACAACCCTCAAAGGAAGAAGGGATATTGCCTGAAGCTACAGAATTCTTGGGAAGGCCTGTACAGGATCTTGAAGCGGATAAATGATGTGGTCTACAGGATTTGCCGACAGGGTTCTCAGACAAAGCCTAAGGTTGTTCACATCGACCGAATTGCCCTGTATGAAGGCCCTGAGTTAGTAGAGTCTGTTCGGGAGGAACAGACTTACGGAGGGGGAAGTGTTACGTGCTGCAGCTGGCGCCAAATCAGCTGCCCCGCGCCGTAATCGGAGACCCATCTCGCCCTCCCCTCTTCTTGGAACGATGCGCTCGCTGCCCCTGACACTCCTGGGAATCCTATGAATACAGACATTGGCGAGACTTGCTCGCGTCACAGACCTCCTCTCGCCTGCTAGAGTTTCCGATACGTTGAGCGACGAAGGAAGAATGGCAATATTATAACTGTATTTGGAACTTAAAAAAAAAATGTTAATGTGTGAAAGAATTTTTTTCACACTTGTATTACACTGCATATGATAATTTTAGTAATGAAAATATATACTAAGAATCGGGAATAAAGAATCAAAAATGAGGAATTGAACTTGGAATCAGAATTGGGAAAATTGCATATTCTATCCATCCTTAAACACATCACTTTTCTAATTCAAGCCAAATTATTTTATACCTTAAACCATATTAGATGTTGCTCATACATGTGGATTACATAAAATTCACCTCAAACAAACAATTGTTACAACACAAACTACAATTGTGTGGTTACCAAAACATAAACAAAACAGAGAAAACTGGATGGCCAACAAATAGTTGCACCTCCATTCAGTCATTTTTTAAAAATTTGGTTAAATTTTCATTGAATTTAGAGCAAAATCATTAGCAACATAAATATATGTATGATGAATAATAATTTTCATAGGATAAAATTTTGTAATTATAGTCTTGATAACCTAGCTGTAATTGTGATGCAGTAATTTAAAATTGGCTCTTCATACTCCTGCAGATACTTTCAACCCTGTTAACTGTACTTTTGAGTCTACTGACTGTATACTCCATTCTCACAATGCTGTTGCACGTATCTAAATATTGAAATGATTCCATGTGTTCCGCTTGTAATGAGTGCTTTGTAGGTTATTAGTTAAACTCCTTTAAACATTTGGCTACTTAAAACGATGCGAAGAACCTGTTCTTGACTTCTAAATCAAACCTAAATAAAAAGACAAATTTAATGATATGATTCGCCCATCATAAATGGGGAAGAAAAGGTGAACAAAGAAAAAAATGATGTTAATTTTGGGTATTAAAAAGTTCCGTTATGGTGATTCAGATTTTCTGAATACCAGCCAGTTTTAATATTGGGTATCTGTACTTCTTCAGCAGTACCCATAAATACCCCTACAAAAAATAAGAACAGTACTTCACACCAAAAAGCACTCCTATACTTTTTTCTACCAAGCCATGGCTAGGTGTTGAACATCCTTGACAACCCTGCAAAGCCAACACAGACAGAGATACTAGTACACTATACAATATGTACATACCAGTTGCAATCATCCGAGGATGTGCATGCAACCTCAGGAATCCCACAATCTGTTCTGCAGTTATGCCACTCTTGAGGGCCTGTCGTACTGATTCACGAGTTAAGATCCCCACAGCGAGATTGGAGAACCTGCAACACCAAACTCAGTAAAAACCTCAAACTAAGCACAGGAACACACATTGTGATGACCAGATCATTACAGTGATTTTGTTGTCTGGGGGCGAAAAGTTTAGGTTGGCAATAACCAACTGATCTGGTATCTGGTTTTGATAAATATTAACATTTTATTGTATACTCTCTTTTTAATAGATCAGTTTATGCTATTCTATTCTATCTTTTTATTATACTGTATTGAAAGTTATTTAACTATCAGTGTACAAATATTTATTATTATTAGTCGTCAGTTTTAGTATTTTTACCTTTTAGTATAGTTTTTATATTTTAATGTTGTTCAGAGAGTCGCCGTTTGGCGCTTGCGGCGCATGGCTTGTGACGCGTTAGGTCGGTTGAGCCGCGGAGAGTTGAAACCTGGCCACCGAACTGATGGTCATGTGTGAGCCAGCAGTGCACGCTGCCGAAGTCGCGGAATTTGCTAAATTCGCCACCCGGGTGTATTAAAGTGGCTAGCGGGTATGGCGTGCATGGGCGGTCAAAGCAAGAACAATGTGAAAGTTTGAGATATAAGTTAATCCTGCCATTTGTGACTGCGTTAATAACGTTAAATAATGAACAAGTTTCATTACAGTAGTACACTGCCCGAGCCTGCTTTTGACGTAATCGTTTTGCGACTTGCAAAATGCGTTGCTTGGTAAACTGTACTTTGGAGTGCAATGCTGTGCGGGATGTGATTAATCCGTGTATTGCCTGCCACTGTTATTTACTACTTTTGTACCATGAGTGCAAAAATTAGACTGCGTTTTTCACGCTTTGGTGTAGTGAAGCACTGCAACTAGTCAGCTGATCGGAGCGGCCCATTCATTGCCACCGGTACTGCTGTTCAAGCGACAATGTACTGTGCCTACCCTACGGCAGGCTTGCCGAATGTTACAACAGTGTGGCGTGTCTGCGCCTTTAGTCGCCTTTCAGATCTGCATTAAAGTATGGAGTCTGCCTTCTTTTGTGAGTCCAAATTAGATTGTGGGCTGGAACGACATCAGAACTGGTTACTGTTTGTGACATTGCAAGTTTATTTCTTGGTGGGGCAATGTCCCATTTGTGTGTAATTTTTGTACTTTTATACTTTGCGTTAATTTAATTGAGGGCCAAACAAATTACGAGAGAAGTATTTTTATACAGTTTTGTGTGCAATACGATGCAAATAGTTAAAGCAAACTTTGCTGCGTGTTACAAGTGTAACATGTGTTTCACAATGTCATAAAGGAAACTATGGTGTATTTACGTATGCACTCAAAGCATAATTTATGAAATCAATAAATATTCAGATAAACTAAAATATAGTGGCTTGCTAGTTGGTAAAATTGGGCACCTCCCTCTTGTAATAATCGCATGGCAGTAGTTTAAATTAACGTCGTTTTGCTGTGTGCACATCAGCCTTACCATACAAAAGTAATTATTGGGTTGGGGCACAAAAGAAGTTTTGAAAACGAGACTCCTGTTCACCTAGAGTTGTTAATTATTATTAGGTCCAGTAGCGAAGTGAGACAGCATTTATGGACCTGAAACCCACTAGGTACAGGATGATCTCCGCATAGAATCATACTCCAATGTACCACACTTTTATTTGCTGACCATGTACTTTTCAGGTGAATAATTTATGTAAAACTCCCGGATGTCGCTGTATCTGACATGCAATCCAAACCCTAAAGGTGTAATGTCTGGATCCCTTGCCTCACATGTAAAGGAGTGAATTAGATTACAATGAACAGTGTAAAACAATTAAGGTAGTCTACAGTCGGGAGACATGCTAGCTTACACCACATGTGTAGACACCCTCATGACACATCTCAAGGGATTCCATGTGCATCCTATACAGAAGCCAGTGTGAGGTTTGGCCCAACTTTTGCTAACCCCGGACACTTCTGCACCCTTTCCCACACTCTGCATACAGACTCACGAGGTCACATATTCTCTGTTTAAAAAAAAAGTGCTTTGACCGTCTTCAGAGTGTGCTGGTCTTTGGCTGCTATGGGTTTGATACCAGAGATGCTCCTGCTCACAATATTCATGGAAAAGTTTCCTTCAGTGTTCGAACAGCTATTATCATGGAAACTCTGTAACATGGATGGAACCACATAACATGTGTAAAGTCACTGTCATGGTAACTGCTCTTCAGGCAAATGGGCAGTCATAAAGCATAGATACTTGTGTAACTTTCCCAAAACAATATACAGTCGACTCCCTATCTATCGTTATTCACCGGACTGCCAAAAAATTTCCATACAAGCAGCATTTCAGTAGATGAGGTTTCGGACATGTACATAAAAAAAATACAACTTATAACATTATAAAACTTTATGTTGAGTACAGTAAGAGCTGTACATTATCTGTGGATAAAGTTTAGCTTTTATACACAAATTGGAATTTTAGAAAAAAAAAATTACTCTAAATAATACATTAAAAACATTTTACCTAAACTCCTTTAAATAAAGAAATTAACATCTCAAAATACAGTATATAACTGATTGCAATCTGACACCAAATGCAAGCTGACCTAAAACTTTCAAACCTCTGAAAATGAAAATAATATGACACTGAATGTAAATCAAATTTTTAATGTCCTGTGTGCACTCAATCAGCTGAGAGCACGCACAGAAATTATTGATCGGGTAGTGTGTTCACAGTGGTTGGAAAGGAGGGGTGGTAGCAGGAGGATTACCCCTCCACACCCCTACATGTTGCTGACACCTCGCACCCATTGGCAAAGTCTTTAAAAGTAATTAATATTATTTTACTGCAAAAAAAACTTACAGAAATGAATAAATAAGACAATTATAAGTGATTCCTTCACTGTCTTTAATAATTATTCATTCAAAACCACGTCCTGTCATTTCCTCTGTCGTGAGTTACAAAGAACTTGTATTGGTGTTTACCTTCTATTAGTAGAAAGCAAAAGGTGTCAAATAGGCTCTTACATTTTATCAGTTTATTCAAAAGATGCATGTCTATTGAAATAAATTAATATAAATCTTCCAATTTCCCCACAAAATGTTACTGAAAATGAACTTTACGCTCATAATAGAAGTTGCTAGATGTTCAAACAATTTTTGGCGACAAGGAAAGGTCAAGTAAATGCTTCTGGGAACATAATTTTATTCCTGAAGACGCTGCCCCTTGAATTTCTTTTAACGCTGGAAACAATAAAATACCAACCTTATGGGAAAAAAATTACCTTTAATCACAGAAGAAAACATCTTTGCAAATAATAATTCCTGGTTTAAATGTTTTGCGTAATATTTTCAGGCAAACCCACTTGCTTTGAGATGTAAGTTATGCTAGGAGCGATGGATAATATTGATAAAATTTCTATGTTCGCCAGATGCACTTTATTTGCTCTGCCGCCAGCGTGTGAAGGCTAGTCCGTGCAAGAATATATATAGACAATCTTTTTTTTTTTGCTAGACAAAAACTTACCCTCTGTAAGACATTTAAGGGGAGGAAGAAAGGTACGTGGCTGAGAGAGAGGATGCTAGGTCGCCACGCTGGTTGCTAGGTAACCACTTCTTCTCTCGTCAGGTGTGTAAGGGGAAGTAGCAAGCCAGACTCGCACGATGCTGCAGATGTGGCAGACAGACAACACACCACAGAGCTGTGATAACCGGCTGCGTGCAGAACATATTTCACATTCAGTTAATAGATGTTTACATAAAAAACCAGCTTACACACGATAGTTGCAGTAAATCTTAGGTGCAGGGACCGAAACATACTTCAATCGACGCAACATGCGATAAATGATAAAAGCGGGTTATGTTAACATTATTTAAATAGGAATTTTCCAGGGACCACAAAAAACTGTTGGTGGATGAGATTTATAAGTACATGCGATAACGACACTTCAAAAGTCAACTGTACAGTGGACTATGCACCAAAAATAAATGCACCAAAAAACAGTATCCCCCAAAAATTTTCAATGATCCCACCAACATTTCTATATAAATAAAGATAAAATAATCGTATTTCATCACTTATGGAATATTGCATCAAACAATAAATTATTTGGTCCCATAATTTAAACTGGCTGTTTATGTGAACATCTAATAATGGTCTGAAATACATACATTAAGCATGCTGCTCTCCAGTTCAGTTGGGGAGTAGGCAATCAGGCACGACCTTGCCTGACTACGAGGAAAAAGGGTTACTTAGCTACCTACATGGCATCCACATCCCCTTTCTCCCTCCCTCCCTCCCTCCCTCCCTCTCACTATCTCTCTCTCTCATTTAGCCATCCACCTTTCTTCCTACTCTTACATGCAGAGAGAGGCAAAGCTGTTATCTAGCAAAATAAGCTATGTCACCCCTCTCCCCCTTGACATCTCCCTCCTCCTCGCCCCTTCTCTCTTACTTTCTGCTACATGAACTCGCTTCCTCCTCTTACATGCCAGGCAAGAAAGGAATTAGTAGAGTACATGAAACATTAAATGAAACTAATCACATGGCGTTAATTCCAATAACTCATGGTTTTCCTGTCTAATGCATCGCACCACTGAGAGGTCAAGTGCTTCGTCAATCCTCTTTAACAAGGTCACGGTAGTTACGTGAATGTGACAGTAATATGGTATGACACAGTGCCTTTCATACACAATTCTAACTCTATCCAGGACTGCAGAAAATTTTTCTATTATCAGTCACTCAAAATTGTTGAACCTATCATCACTAGTGTTTCAAAGCAAATGGTTTCACCTGAAAATGTTACGCAATCAATTTTAAGAAGTAATTATTTTTTTGCAGAGATGTTTCTTTTGCACTTAAATGTTGTTTTTTCCTGTAAAGTTTGTGTTTGATTCTATTCGGCTTAAAAGAAACATTTTTACACAAAATATTAATTTAACTCAATAGACAGCATGTATCTCATGAAATGACACCACAGAAGTTTAAATTTAGACCTCCCCTTTTCACCAGAAATTGTTTGATCATCACACAACTTGTACTACCCAGTGTGACGTTCATTTTCAGTGGTTTCTTGCAGGGAGAGCAGATGATATATATATATAAACAAAGTCTTCTGAGTAAACCGGTATCCCTGAAAGGCCTATTCACCAAATAATGACCAAGCACCATGCCCAAGCATTGCCTATGAAAGTGTAGATACAGCCTGAATTAGTAAGATTTGGTTGTCCTCTGTGATACTCTACAGAGATAATTTCCTCCCCTTACACAGCCGGTGACGTGAGAGCTCGCTGCCTAGCAACCAGGATGGTGTCCTTTGCCCTTCCCTTCTGGGTGCCAACTGGTTTGAAAGGGGAGGAGTAGATTGTTTCACTCCTGCTGATGCTGATGATTCCCTTTCTCTATCTCGCCCACCGTGAACACACTGCTTGATCAATACTCTCTCTGCATGCTCTAAGTTGATAGAATACATGTGGGACATTCAAAATTCAGTTTGCATTCTGCATCAATAATTTTTTTTTCAGAGTGTTTGGAAGTTTGGGGTTGGCTAGCATTTGGTGCCTGCTTACAATCAATTATATACAGTACTTTATGATGTCATATTCTTTATGTAGGCAAGTTGAAGTGAAATGATTTTAATGCATTATTTACAGGAATACTATATAATACCATATTTCTGGGGTGCGCGCCATACATGGGCAAAAAAATTAAGGAAGGGTAAGTAGTAGTCATAAATTGTCCATAGATGTTTAGAGGGAAGTGTAATGGAACAAGAGATGAGCACTATAGAATGTTCACTATCGATTAAGTCAATAGTATTGCACTATTGTTTCTTCTAAATACTATGGAAAAACAGTCAATTGTATTCAGTAATTTCTTTACTCTTTTTTTTCAGTAGTAAGATAGTACGAAATTTCGAATGTTACAAATTTTATTGCAAAATATTTGAAGACTTAAATAAACACCTTCGGAATCTTCCTATGCAAAGCTACTTAGACAATAAATTTTCTTATTTAATATAAAATAGGAAAAAAAGATCTCGTGTGTGGTTATACTTTCAAAAAAAATCACCCACAATTGCTTTTTGTTTATTAAGTAAAAAATAATTCAAATGTATCAACAAAACTTCGAATTTTCGTGGCCATTTGAATAGAAAACATATAACTGCACTTCAGCAGCCAAACTGGTAGATGAAGTTGAAGACTTAGAACATAACGAGTCTACATTTATTATTGTGATGTGTGACACACCGGGAACATGTACTCATTAAGGTCGCATAGCGGGAAGCAGCTCCGGTTATATTTGTTGAGGAGTTGAGTAGGGGTTCAGTTCTGCTTAGTTACTGGTGCCTTCCCTGTGTACAGAACAGGCCGTGTGGCTATTCAGCAGAGCATGAAATCTGGGGTGTCTAGTACTATGCGGCATTTTGGTGATACAAATGATGTAAGGCTACCTGGGCAACGTTTCAATACAGTAGATGTAGACTGTAGTGCAGTAACAACTGGTGTAGTCTGTGGTGTAGAGATTTGCTGAGATTGGTGCAGAGGTGCGGAATGGAGTATGGGCGGAGTGAGGTGTGCAATGATAGGCATTGTTGTTTGTTCAGGTCGGCGGAGATACTCTTGTATCCACTCAGGATATGCAGCAGGGCTCGTACGTTCTGGTGGCGTGAAGAGATGCTGTGGCACGGGAGTCTCTCTTGGTTCTTGAAGGTATCCGAGTGCTTGCGCATGCTGGTAATGGGAAGAAACAGCAGCAGCCACAAGCATAGCAGATGGAATGGGAGACCGAACAGAGGTACATCAATAATAACGCTAATTAGAAACTCTTTGACTCTGCTCTGTTGAAGAGAAGTACAGCTATGGAGGCAACCTTCCATGAAGGAAATCTGAAAGATAAGATCTGTGGTGATGGTAATAATTAAACGGACACGTGAAGAGACTCTTTGGAAGACCAGAAGTGGACTACCTAACCTATCCTGGTGGGATCGGGAGTTAGAAGATGAGAGGAAATGTCTTTGAAGAGATCGAAGAAAGCTACACAGGTCAAGAAACAAGGGAAGGGAAATTCTTGCAAGAGAGTATGAGAGAAAAAAGCAGGCCTATTTCAACAGAGAGTGAAGAAAAGACAGTTATGGATAGATTATGTTACCAGAGTTGGAAAAGAAGATCCGTTCGGAGTGGTTTATAAATTAATGGCAGGTAAAATGAAGAAAGTCACAATTCAACCTATAATATAGGTAAATGGGACCCTGGTAACTGATCTCAAGGAAAGTATGGATGTACTCCTTCCACACCCTGTTGCTGGATGACTCCTTGGTGGATGAGGGCGAGGCACACTCCCTCAAGGTGCCTGAAAAACAGGATACACCAGAGTTCACTTTGGAAGAGTTGGAAGAGACAGTCTAGGCAATGAAGAATGGGAAGGCTCTAAGAATGGATGGCATTGGAGTAGAAATTGTGAAAATATGTTTCTCCAGACTGAAGCAGGAACTCCTGGATATGAACAATACGTGTCTCAATGAGGGAGTGTTTCCTCGCCAATGGAAAATGGGTGCTGTAAGAATACTTTATAAGGGTGATCGCAGAGACCATGAGGAAGTGAAGTCTTAAAGGCCGCTAACGTTGCTGGGCAAAATATTTGAGAAGCTCATCAACAAGAGGCTTGTAGCTACACTTGAAGCTGAACGAATGCTAAGGGAAAGTCAGTATGGCTAAAGAAAGGAAGTGGCACTGACTTCGCCTTGTACAATGTCAGAATGGCAGTCACAAGCAATTCAGAAAAATGGCAGTCACAAGCAATTCAGAAAAATATGTTATAGCAATATTTTTGGACATCGCAAGAGGATTCGATAATACCTGGTGGCCGGAGGTGATGTGGCAGCTTAAAAGAAAGAAGTGCCGGGCAAATATTTATAGATTATAACTGAGCTTCTTAAACAAAAGAGAAACGTGGCACTCTGCCAGAACCATACAAGTGGAAAAGGTGCTGATGAAGGGATGCCCCCAGGGGTTGATCCTATGGAACATTCTCTTCAATGGGTTGCTGGAGATACCTCTGCCGGAAGGATGATGGGTTTTCTGGTATGCTGACGACGGACTCATCTTGGTCTCTGGATCAGCATGTAGGCAGCTTGAAGAGAAGGCGGCACTGATAATGGGAAGAATTGAAGAGAGGGCTCTTCAACTAAAGGCGAAAATTTCGACTAGCAAGACCAGGTTCATGATGTAGAAAGGCAAGCTCGTAAGATCTCCAACAATAAAGTTCAAGGGCGAGTTTCTCCAGTATGCCAAAGAGTATAAGTACCTTGGGGTCATCCTGGACAAAAAAAAATGAGCTTCCTAAGACATGTGCAATATGTTGCAAGAAAGGTGGTGGTTGTATTCCATAAGCTGAGAGCTTCAGGGAATACGGAATGGCGATTGAATTTCCTCACACTGAGGAAAATTTATAAGGCAGTCTTTGAAGACATTACGGAATATGATGCAGTAATGTGACATACACAAGTAGATCTGGTTTCGCACACGAGGACGCTCATTAGTGCTAAAAGGGCGGCACTGCTGGCAGTATTGAAATCCTATACAAAAGTCTCAAATTATGCATTTCCTGTCCTGGTGGGAGTGTTGCCAGCTGATCTGCTGATCACAGAAAGGGGCCTGGCAGTGGAAAAAAAAAGGCAGAAAATGGGAAGACTTTCCAAGATGGAGAAGTTAGAATTAAAACAAGACACATTAGAAGTCTGGCAAGAGAGATGGAGGAATTCTGAGAAAGAGAGAACTTATGAGTTGGTGCCTAATGTGCTAGAGAGAATGGAAAGAAAATGGTTAAACATTAACCATTATAGTGTGCAACTGTACGCTGGTCATGGAAATTTCAAGGCTAAATGATACTCTGCAATGTATGCGGAGTCAATGATATGCTCAGGCATATGCTTTTGGAATGCCTGAAGATTGAAGACATACAAGAATGGTTGCAGGGAGTGATAGACCAAAATGGATTGCAGATAGAGATGGGAAGAATAATGCCAGATAAAGAACTGCACCAATTGTGGAACAATTTTGTTACCAGAGTTGGGAAATATTTGGAAGGAATTAACCAGTGGCAGTTGATTCCGACGACCCATGAGGGAGTGCTCAGGTAAAGGCTTAATGTACAAAGTCAGAGCATTACTGAAAGGTGAGGAGGGCAGGTTTTACTGAAAAAACAGGCAGAAAGCTGTGTGAGAATTAAAAAAGGCACAAGGTACGAATATCAGAAGAGGCGAAAGTGCCGTGCACTGTCTTACTCCACTGAGAACAGTTGCAGTGCAGGAGGATAGAGAGTGTGCCAGCCTTCGGGCTGTAAAACCTGTAGGTCCGGAGTGGGGAGGCGTCGCGTCCTCCGGCAGGCTCTCCACGTGCATGCAGGTCCACGCACAAGGATCTGTCGGAAATAGTTGTCACAGTTTACAGTGGAAACACTTGGACTAAGTACAGACACATCAGTACTACAGATCCCAGGAGTTGCCCCCTTGGGTTTACCTGTGTTTATTCTTGGAACTTTACTTTCTACCAGTGGTAGCTCCAGGTACCCAAAGTTAACAGCCTTCACGCTGAGCGTACACTATACTGCTAGGGCGGCCACACAATCTGGGATGATCGTGGCCATGGCGGCGAGCAGGTCTTTCAAAGGCGGCTGGATCTTGTGAGTACTGGCTGCTCTGGATGTTGTTCTGGACGTGGACGGCAGTTGCTCTGCAGATGTGGCTGTGTCAACACTCGTTGTTGCAGGTTCCTTGTAGGCGGTACTCTATTGAGCTGGTGTTGCATTCTGTCGTAATCCAGTCGGTGCTGGCGATCTGACAGAGCTGGCCGACACTGTATTCCTGGTGCCAGCAGTCGATCACAGGCGCTGGTGGCTGGAAGTTCTATCTGCAGGGCTTCTCCAAGAAACTTCAGTGGCTGAAGGTGTCCACTTTTCTGGGTGGCAGACAAACTTCTTCCCGAATTACGTGGGTATGGAAGGTACAGTCCGTAGCGAGAATTCTACTCTCTTATTATTGGGTGCATATTCCCAATTGATCCAGAGCAGTAATTGTTTGTTACCGTGTCCATCTTCAACCATACTGGCAGTAGGGGGACAGTGGTTCTTTCTGACCAGCAGACACATGTTCGGAAGGTAACAAAGGGGTTATATACCAAGTTAGAGCCGTGGCAGCTTTGTGATAAGGACGTAGTTGGCCTCTTGGTGGCTTTCCTTAATCTCCCACGGGACTCTTCGACCCAGTATACATTCTCTTGGCGCCCAATAACTTTGTAGTGTTCTTCCCACTTGCCCACCAATCCTGCGCTGCATTTATTTCCCCCTCAGCTCAGTGGATGGCTTCATAGTAGTACTGTTTCCCCCCTTGTAAATGGACGTACCCCGGCGCGGAGTTGCGGATATTTCTGGCTGATGTATTTACTCGTCCTGCTTCTCTCGGGCTCTGTCATAGCAAAACTCTGCAGTTTGATGTACGGTTACCAATGTAGGCAATGAGGTGGGGTGGTGCTTCCAATGCCATTCGCCGTGGCGTTGACAAAAGTTTGTCCGAAAAGATGCTGACTAGGACTTCAAGCAGTGGCCTTGTTGGTTCTCCAGGGGAATGCAAAAAGTATTTTAGGTAGACAGCGGTCCCAGTACCAGTGGTCCTCCTCTAGATTGAGTCGTAGACATTTCTTAAGTTCCTGATTTTGACGTTCAGTAGGGTCTGTTTGTGGGTGTATGGTGATATCATCCAAGTTTCTACAACTCAACTTTGACATGCCTTATACCATGAAGCGCTGGTGACATGAGTTCCATTATCTGTCAGTACGCTTCGAGGATATCCTCAGCATGGGCATATTTCCTGGATAAACATTGCTATGATATGTTGGGTTTCTTGGCTAGTCATCGGAAAGGCTTCAACACAGCGAGAAAACAGATCCACTAAAACCAGCAGACAACGGTTTCCTGGGGTATTCTGGGATACTGTCCCATTAAGTCGATGGTGACTTGGTTCCAGGGCACGTAGGGTGTGCGTGGCTTCACTGTGTTCCGTCAGACAGAGTAACTCTTGTGCTGGCAGCAATTAAGGCATTGACTTACATGTCGACGAACGTCATGACTCATTCCATCCCAGATGTATTTAACACTTATGTCGGCGAGAGTTTCTCGGGTACCTGGATGTCCTGGATTGGAGTGATCATGGTAGTGGCTACAGACATCTGTTTGTAGAGCTTGGGGTACCAGATTTTCCGAGATGTGTCTGGTTAGCATTTCCAGGACTAAACAACGTTGTCGCCCATATTGTATCGCTGTGGACATTGTTGGAGCACTTGCTGGGTTTCAGAGTCAAGTTGCTGGTGTTGCTCTATCTGATTGCAGGTTAGCTGTAGATGACGTAAGCGTATTTGCTGTTCTGGTGATATTATGAGGGGTTCTGGGGAAAAACCTGTCCCATATCCTCACCTGGTTTAGCATCTACTTTCTGGCATGGTTGTCTGGATAAGGTGTCAGGCAAGTCGTTCTGAGTTCCCAGACAGTGTTGAAGTTTAAAGTCGAACTCGGACAATAGTAGGTCCCAGCATCCTAGCTTGGCTTCCATAAGTCATTTCAGGGCTTTGCTGGTCATTCGGACAGCCTCCCGGCAGAATCTTCCTGGGACAGCACGGCTCCCAGTACACTTTGACAAGCGTCTGTCTGCAATATAAGTTGGCTGTTTCCTTGTGGGCGGTGCAGCCGGGTAAAGTCCTGGAAACTCTCTTTCAAGGTGTCAAAAGTAACCTGACATTCCGGTATCCATTCCCATTAGGCATCCTTCGCGAGGAGCGGATGTAGGTGTGCCATAACTTTGGCTATGCTGGGAACAAAGTCTCCAAGCAAGTTAGAGAGTCATAAAAATCTGGAATGCTGTCTTTTAAAAGTGTGTGGAACCTCGGCTTCCTGTATAGCTCAAAGTGAGCGGTCTTGAGGATAGTTCCCTTCCATAGACACTATGTGCCCTAGATGCCCTATGGCAGTCCATCGGAAATGGCTTTTTGACAGTTTAGCAGTAAGCCCATGGAGTTTTAATCGCTCTAAAACTCACTGAAGGTGGGTGAGATGCTCCTCCCATGTCTTAGAGTAGATGATTATATCATTGAGATATGCGAAACAGAACTGGCCCGAGTATCCAGTAAGAACTTCTGACGACCTTAACCTCTGGAAGGTGGCTGACACATTCTTCAGTCCAAACGGCATAACCCGACAGCACAAAACACACTGGAGTGGTTCAAGCAGACAATAGAACAGTAGGTTCAGCATGCATTACAAGTAATAAACTACAATATCCTAACTATGTAAAACAAGCATTCTGAGGGGGAATGGGTGGGCAAGAAAGGTAGTTCGGCATGTGGTATGGTGACTGCCTTTGGCGGGAGTAGAAATTGTACCATTTCCCATATGAAAATTTGATAATGCAAAAGTTGGGTAGCTCCAGCATATAAGAGTTCCGGACGCCAACTATTATGCTAGCAGTGGTAGGGGCCTGATCGGAGACTGTGTTAGCGGGGGCCGCACTGGCTACTGGGGCTGATGATTCCGACTAGGCAAGCTGTTCTCTCTTGGGGTCGTACTCAGGCCAACAGGCACCTATGTATTTCTATACGGGTGCCAATGGTCGAACAAAATAAATTGGGAGATGGTAGAGGAACTGTTTCAGTTGTAAGAGTCTGAGGTTCAACTGTACCTGTGTCCTCTTTATCGGGGTTGGCTAAGAGAGCCCTCTCTAGAGCACGGCGTTCCTTATGCCAACATCGACATTGGACTCCACCGTTCTTATTATGCATTGGTCCAGTCCCGTGACCTCCCCACAGACGTGCAGTCCTGGGGGCATGTCTTATGCAGAAACACCCAAGGACCTGACTTGTAAAAAAGTGGTCGGGTATTAGGACATCATTGAAGGTAAGAGTGGATCCACCGGAAACCCAGGAGCTGAGCGTGTCGTTTGCCGACTAAAGCTTTCGGCAAGCTCCGGCCCCTGTAGAGTTCGGCATACCACATAACTTACCTCCAGTGGGAATTACATTACCTGATACAATTTTACTAAATCACTGATAGCTTGAATTATTAATGAAGTGGGATCTAATGTAAAAATGATGGTAGTCCGACAAATAAGTTTTACGTAAATTTTCTAATGTGAAATATGAAAAGGAAAAACCCCCCCCCCCTAGTCATTTACAAAATAAAATAACTAACTAGCTAAACGGGTATGACAATTAGTTAACGTACTCAACACAGGCAAAGGCAAGCCTGGAAATTAAAATAACAAAAATAATGAATACAAAATTTTTAAGTACGCAAATTCACAGCATGATCTGAGTTACTTAGGATTTCTCCAGGGGAATAACCAAGACGTGATGACCTACTACTGCGGAGTCACAGAAGTTGACTGGAGAAAAGGGTGCAGGGTGCGGGAGTGGGGTTACCTCTAGCGTGGATGATGCCCTCACGGTCAGTGGTGGACGAGCCTTTTCCAGGCTGCAGGATGTCGAAGTCTTAACAGTCTGTTGCTGCGGGTTGAAGACTTGTTGTGTGCTTCTGGAGGTGCAGCCATCTCTCAGGCTGAGGAGAGGAGACAAACTTTTTCAGACCAGGGAGATCTCACAAACCTACTAGGCCAGCGAGCCTGGCATCTCTGCTGGAGCGTGGTTCCTGCCTTCCTTATATACGAGAAATCATCTTCAGGTCTGTGATCTTGCGGGGGTGCAGTGGGTAACGTAGCCTTCCAAAACAGGGGTAGGTTATCGCAGGTTACAGGAGCACCGCTCATTTCTAATCTCCCTGCTTGAAGGTCACAACAAATTTAAACCCCTCTTCCGGAGGCTGTCAGGCTGTGAAGTCACAAGGTCACTGAGGTGCTACCATCTCTTGGCTCTGCGGGAACTTCTTCCACAGCTAATCGTAGAGTAGTGGATTATCAAAAATATTTAATTTATTCAACAGTGTGGCACTTGCATGCACAATTTCGGGCGGGCTGCAGATTTCATAATTAAGCGCGTTAATTATTTTCACGTAGTTGGCTGTCCAGCACGTGGAGTCTCCTTGCTCGATACATGAAATTACATTTGCGACTGTTAATGACTGGCCCCAAGTTCGGGTCACTCGTAGATGGGGCGAAGTCGCCCGTAGAGCGCATATCTGCGGTGCGCAGCATATTGGCATGTGTCAGTGGTTAGATCGCTGATTACCCCTCCCGAGTTCAGTCGGCGATCCTAATGCGGCATGTTCTCTACTTCTTTATCCTGGTGGGTCATGGTAGGTTCAATAGGGGGCTGCATAGTGGGGGGATTCCATCTGAAGGGAGGGGAATCAAACCCCAGAGTGAGTTGAACCATGATTATTTCCCGCCCGGGAGTACAATCTTCCTCACTGAAAAGGTAGCAAAAATTCAAGATGCCAGTTGTCCCGGGGATACGTGCCGTAGGGGATCGTTTAAACGATGACGATAGTGGGTGTGGGCGAACCCGAAGGAGGGGTTGACACTGTCCGTGGCGGTCGCGACTGGGGATGTAATTTAAGGGGGAAGGAGCTACGCGGGGATTTTGTAGTGACGTTCAGTGGTAGTCGAACCTGGATAACCTTCCCGGAAGCTAAACAGATTGTACATGTATTCTGAATACCCTTTTCCTGGTCCTGTTTGGGCGGTGCTACGATTGTGGGTAGCGTTGGTGCCTCCGGCTGGAGGTAGCTTATAAATTCTCGGTGTGCTTACGGCCAACAGACACCAAACAGGCATCAAGTTCAGACTCGTGATTAAGTAGGATGCTGGGGGAAATTGGTCGCAGTTTGATCTTTAGATTCACTGGCGCACTGGCGGGGGTGTGTCCTTCCACTTACATTCTACCTTAGCTTGTGTATTAGTTAGTCTTTCCAGAGCCCGTCGCTCTTTACACAGTTTACGGCTCTGAACACCGCCTTTCCTACTGGGCATCTGATCAACCTTCTGCTCTGATTTCACCTTAAATATATTGCCAAAAGCTGCGCCCCTTGACATATTGCAACAGTGGCTCCGGCATACCCCTCTCGTGGCCCTTCTTGAGGTCGGCCACTGGCTGACATCCAAACAGCGCTTCACGCTTCTGACAGGCATCTGGTTATACAACCAGCTTGGCACTGTCATATATTGTTATTCGTTTGGGGTCTCGCTAACTGTTTATATTTCTCGCTTGATGCAATCCCTCACGTCCTGCTTTTTCCGCTATTCGTAATGCAGGGTTCATGCACTGGCATTAGCTAAGGGCGGGTTCAGCCCACTACAAGGGGCACAATAAGGCTCGGTACACACGAGCAAGATTTTGACACAATTTCCGTGAGAATTTTCCATGCAGTTCAGAAGTATTTGTATGTAAATGGAGCCCACTTGGACGAGATTGTGGGGGGCCTTGAAGCTGTGAGAACGCATTGCAGCGGTCTTGCCACATCAGACTCGGCTGCGGCAAGGCAGCAGTGTGTATTGGAGCATTCGGCAGTGCACACTAGTCACTTGCTTTAAATCAATTTAACAAGCAGCAGTGAATTTTTTTCCTTCAATTAAACTTAGTTAATTTTTCCAGAGTTGTCAATCGTAGTTTAAATTTTTAATTTTCTTACCTTCTTACCCTCCTACCATACACAACCCACCACCAAATATACATTTTGTAAGGGTAGTTGACATTTTATGCAATTAAACTCCAGTAATTAAAATAATACAGATTCTATATTCTCCCACACCTACAGATTTATCAGTCAGCAGATGTTTGATATTGTATTGGTTCAAATAATTTTTAATTTTTTGGTTATTCTCCTCTTTTCCGGTTTTTTTAAAAATAAATCCAATCATAAAGCATAATATTCAGACTACTTATTCCCAGTAGTTGTGAAGTAGCTAGTGCCTATTTCTTAAGTTTGTATCATTTATTTCTCTTGAAGGAGACAATTTTCGTTCTGGTTAAAAAGTTGAGTGATTTACCAGTGCACCTATGTTCTGTAATGCTTAGCCAGAACCATGATCCCTTTCTCATCCTGAATCAGAAAAAAAGAGTACAATACACCTTACCATCACTCAACCTACACAGAGTGCCAAACTGGTTTACACAGGCAACATTTCCAAGGCCGTGGATTGCTGTGGTATGACTAAGTATTTTAAGGTGTATTCATCGCAGTGAGGGTGTAAGTAAAGATTGTTCCTACATTTCAAAACACACCAAGTTTGGATATCTCAAAAGAGAATTACAAATATTACAATAAACATTAATTTTAACATGGTTTTGTATCTAAAAAGCATGATGAATAAACTGAAGAAATTTGAGTTACCGTATGTACTTTTATTGATTGATTTATTTTTTACTAAGGGAAGTTTAAACCTGCAGTGCTAGCAAATTTAATTGTGGTTCCTTATTTCTATTCTGTGTACTTCTAGATTAAATTTTTACAAATAATTATTCAAAACGTTACATACAAAATTTGTCAACACAGGACATCTTTGAACATACAAAATCTGAAAAATATTTATGCAATTTATATATGTTATACTTTACAAGCAGCAATTTAAGAATTGGTGCAGATATCAATTCTGATTTCTATTTAGGGATGTTTGACAACTTCCTGCTCATAATTTAATATTCATGTAAAACATTAGTTATGTACATACCGTCAAGGCATACAATAAATGATATAGGTCGCATAGTTTTTGTTTAGTTGGCAACCAAGGCTTAATTTTATTTATTTGATGTAGTGTTAGTAAATACAAAACTTCTGATAAGAAAAATTGAATGCTTAATTTTCAGTGTAAAAAATGACAAATATGGTGCCAAAATTACCACATAGTTGTTTGTTTGTTTCAGTCCAGTTTTTTTAGTTTCTCAGGGTACTACATCACAAAACTTTAAAATTTCAACTGTGGCTTCTAATTATGCCTAAAAAATTGAATCGTAAAAAATTTTTTATACTACTTTTTTTTACATTAAGTGAGTACGATACTTTTCAGCTCGTTACATATTTATGTGAAACAATGAGCTAAAAAGTATCCTACAAACTTAATATGAGAAAAAAAAAATTTAATATGAAAAAATATTTGGGTACAGATTTCAAATGTACCATGCCCACCATTTAATTTAGTTCGTGACACAATCCCTTGGGGTGCTAGTAGTACTCTGTTGATACTTTCAATATGGGAAATACTATTCTGCAGAATCATTTTGTCTATGCATGTTTATTTTCTAAATATTTTCAAGGGAACTGTTTACATGCTTCATTAGTATGAAATTATACTTAAAGTAATTTGTGTTACTAACATCTGTGTACACAATTTGAATAAATAACCACATTTAAAACAATGAAATAAAGTCAGACACAAAAAAACAATATTTCTGTATTGGCAATGAATGGTTTATTGGGAAACCATAAACTCTTTATCCCGGGGTACTGTTTAGGATGAGTTTAACAATACAATACGTAAGTAGTAAAACTGTACATATTATAATGCCACAGATACGCTACATACTGTAATATAAGTGGAAGTGTCATTATTTGGTAAATTGTTAATAATTTGTTAGTTTTAACTTCAACGCAAGAAAAACCAGAACTGATTATTCAGACCGGTTTCGGTTTTTGAAAAATGACCGGACCAAACCAAAAATTTGGTTAACTGATCAGCCAATTTAGGTGGCATGTTGGCCTTTGCACTGGCACAATGAAGCTCGGCAATGTTTACGGGAATATAAAAATTTAATGTGGTTTACTTGAATATTAACTATCCTGAATTTTCATCAAAAACTTCTGACGTAGTCTATACACAACACTGCCTTACTTGCCAAAATATGGTAATATAAGAACACATTTTATTTGCACACACTTAT
This sequence comes from Dryococelus australis, assembly GCA_029891345.1. Taxonomy (NCBI): domain Eukaryota; kingdom Metazoa; phylum Arthropoda; class Insecta; order Phasmatodea; family Phasmatidae; genus Dryococelus; species Dryococelus australis. Next base: position 139,730,019 of record CM056998.1, on the reverse strand, counting down.
CTTTAATCACTTTACACATAAAATTGATTCTGCAAAAAGAAAAACAATTAAATTAAAAAAATAATAATTAAGAAAGGGACATTGAATTAAATTTGAAATAATCATACATACACTGAATAAGAACTAGTCAGTAATGTGTCACTCTTTTTACAGCAAAAGAGGAGGGATAACGGAAGTGAAAAATGACAGGGAGGGTAAGGCAGAGACGGCAGTATGTGACTAGGACAAAGAATTCTCACTGATCTGGCCTGCAACTCTCTCCCTTCCCCCAAACATTGTGTCCCCTTCTGGCATGAAGTAATTTATTGCTTCACGCTGCTTGGAACAACAAATGTCAAAGTCTGTGATAGCAGCTTGAGAAATGCACAATCACAATCAGTAAAGGCTAATTTTCCAGATACTGAAAACCATGTTGGTCTACAAAAACAAATTTGCGCATAACTGAAACCGCGTTTAAGACACCGCGGTTGGTGAGGGATTACTGTATTTAAGACATTTTTATTTCTTAGATATTACCCGAGACTATTGTTGGTTGCTCTATGGATAATACTTCCGCTACCTCTGCAACTATTTCCTGTGCACATGGTTTCAAAAGAGGTGTTTAATGGTTTTTATTAAGTTTGAGTGTGAGTGTACCAGAAAAAATAAAGTGGATTATTTGTTTTTACATATAAGACCTATGTAGTTTAAAAACCTTACATTAAAATAAGAACATTAAGTATAATCTGGTCAAAAGGAATAATGTATTCTCATGCAAAAAGTAAAAAAAAATGTAATTAACTTGCCTGTACATCAACTCGCAGAACAATCCGAGCAAGGCAACCTGCAGGTTGGAATCTGTATACGCATACACACGAAAGTTAGTCTCCACAACAATGTACCCCTCCCGGTTTAACTCAGTCTGAGACTTGTTCTGGCCAGACACTATGTTCAAGGCTAGCCTCGTGGGGTAGAACCGGCCAGCTTTCCTCTGTAACAATGATGGACTGTGATATTTGCTGTTGACACGAGACAATTAGACTGGCAACAAACACAGGAAGGAAGTACACCATACCTTGCGCTGGTACAGTAGTCCAAATTCTCGTAGGTGTTGCAGGAAAATCAGTAAACCATCGCTCATTCCCTCCGTGCTGTAATCCTAGTATAAGAATAACATTTCATCATGAGGCTCCTAAACTTACAACTATATGATGTAGAGCACAGTTACTCAACACTCTGAAAACTGTCACACTCAAGTTATCCAATTTGCATCTTTTAACATCACTTGCAGTTAAATAATATAGCCATCCAATAGTTTAAAAATTACATGTAACTGTGAAGTTTCTCCTGCTTATGGAAATTACTGTACTCTTGTCAAAAGAATGAAGTATACAAAGTCATTTCGAAGTGCAGATTCCAACAGTGGAAACCACAAATTTCTACACGTAGTCAGAGATTGTTCTTACAATAACTACAATACTTAGTCCTTAAAACTGCTGTTGATGTGCGAGTTGTTTATGTACTTTTTAAATATGTTTTGGAAATACAGTCAAAACTTGAAATTGTGACCTTTCATGGTTCCCAGGAAAATGGCGATTACTTTAGAGGAGTAATCTTTTGATTTTGGACAGATTCTGGTTCACCCATGCACTTATACGCAACAACTGCATTCAAATTTTACTCCAGCCAGTTTTGCATAGTTTTAGCAGCAAAACCAAATATCATTTTTGTTAAATTCAACGAAATGGTTCTAGTGAACTGACTTGTAAGATCTATACACTTGTAAGATCAAACTTTACTTATTTCGAAAGACTGACACCCAAAAAGTAAAAAATTGTGTTTTGTTCAATCATCTGTAAAATAAAAATAAAATGTTTAGTGAAATATTAATTTATTTTAATATTTCGAAGACTTTCGAGAAAAATTATACCCTACATGAACATATAGGTCCTCCCCTTTCTGCTACAAAAAAATCTTAAAACACAGCATGCTGGGCAGCGTTTAGCAAGTGCGAGCTACATTTTCACTGGCATCTTGCAGAAAAATCAGTTAATTTAAATGTTAAGTTATTATCAACGGTCCATTACCCTGTTCTCTGCATGTGTTAGATATAATTGACATAAGGTTGGTGAAAGGTAGACATGCTAATGCTATTGCAATTAGTATGGCTTCCTTCACTGTCACTCTGAACAAGATGTCCTGACCTTGTCAAGGTGAGCGATGAGGAGAAGGTGGATGGCTTGCCCTCCCTCTAGCGAAAAAGAGAGCTACACGCACACTTAGCCTGATTGAGTGTGTGTTCGTGTTCTGCCTCGGCAGTTGCTATGCCTAAGCTATTCATTTTCCACATACACCCAGAAACTGTGTGTAGGCTTGTAGTGACTAGAGCAGAGCATGAATTGTTTCTCTTCTAAATGTGCTTGTTTCTGGCGTTCTATAAAAATTTTACCAGCAGTTATTAATTATTGTGTCTTCAAAGAAACATAATAATAGCTTACCACTTTGTAAAATAGCCTGATCTGCCATTGAAGCAGCTAATATATTTACGCACCCAAGTTTAAGTTGGCTGGTTTTGGAAAACATGAATGATTCTAGAAAAAAAAAATTTTTGTATCAATGGCAGATAAACATGCTTTTAGAGAAGTAATTGTTAGAGATGATGGAAAATCATTTTAATGATACAGTTGTTAATAAATGCTACAACCACCGCTACTTGCGACACACAGCTATAATCTCTCCAACTTGCAAATACACGCACAGTATCACTTAAATTGTTTACTTTTAGTTCTCTTGTTACCACAGTAGAACTCCCTGTTTTTCTCCAAGCAATATATTGATTGCTCTATATGAAAATGGTCATGTAAAGCCAAGTAGAAAAACATGGCTTCATCATCATACAGTAGCAGTGCTTTGTAACGTCCCATACAGAGAAGTGGTCATGGTTGCAATCACGAGTGCTCAATATTTTATGATACTATAACAAATTATTTTTTTGGAACGTATGTTGTATTGGCAATATTGATGACCACAGAAGAAAATAATATGCAGAAACTTTAAGATTTAATTGAAAACTTTAATTATACAGACAGGTACTGATTTTGCAAGTACCAAATTCAATAAGGCAACCCCCCCCCCCCCCAAAAAAAAAAAAAAAAAAAAAAAAATGTTGATGAAAGAGTCGAATCATTGTGGAAAAAATGTAAAAAAAATCACAATGAAAACTATTAAAACTGCGTGTACCAGTCCACAGCAATAAAATATATGGGTTTTAATATGGCTATTCTTAATTTGTATGCCGCAATATAAAAAAGAAAGAAAATCCTGTTGAAAATGTGACAGTAGAGTTTGAAACTAGTGCACGGCACGGCACGGCACCTGAAAGTTAGCTTGTCCTGTGCTGTGTGACATGTGACATCACAAACAGATTCTGTCCATCCACCCTCACCCACTCTCCCCTCTTCTCCCAGGCCCACACCACACACCACCTTATCTTACCTGGCAACTGGCAACAGCAACAGTCCACAATTGTGCTTACAGTAACAAGGCCGGTTAATAACAGCATGCTGATACGTGGTGCCCTGAGGTTAATGGAGGAATGTCACTACATCCAAATTGCTTTGGTGGGTGCTAGGTCGGACACACCCAGTGGCGGGGGTTTGAAATGATTCTAGTCTTTACTATGGATGTACTGGAGCACATTCAGCATAAAATACTGGCCTGGTAGCATTGCGGCAGGGCACGAAATCAGGTTCCATGAGAACAACTTTGTGTTTTGGCGGTTTTTCTCTGGGCAGCATACCTGGGCAATGTGTAACCTGTGGAGGCTGCTTAACTTGTGTCAACTCTGGCTGGTGTGAGTCTGAACTAGGTAGGTCAGTAAGCACAAACTCATAGGTAGTGTTGGTCACAGGGGTTGGTTCCACCGGGACAAAACCCCAAAAGGGCAGGTTAGTGATCCCTAAGAATTTTCTCTCCACTTAAGAAGGCCGCAAACACGGGGTGTGTGTTTCCTCGCTAAGACAAATGGGGGCTTTGAAGAGGTCCTTAGGAATTTCTGGTGTAGACGGGTTCTGCAGGTGACGCAATGCCTTAGCTTGTTCCCTCAGTGATAGATGTGCGAGCGCAGCCAGGAAGGGGTTAAGTTCCTGCTAATGCCCAGAGGCAGTGAGCACCTGTTTAACCCTCTCTCCGACACAACTCAGATGGGAGAAGACCATTAGGGCAGAAACACACTATCATGTCCGCAGAAGGGGAGCAGATGATGCGTTGTCCTCGATTGGTGTACACCCACAGTGAGTGTCTTCCAGCTAAGGACGGTATCCCTATCCCAGTATTTGGCGTCAAAACGCAGTGAATATTGAGCCAAGTCTCACCGGCGGACAGTCCCAGCACATGGGTAAGTGTATCAGGAGAAATATTCTCCCCCAACTCAGGAAACACTAACTCCAATGTAAGAAGCGCAGTGGAGAGAGTAGTCACAGCAAGCTGACCTCAAGAAACTGAGTTCCTAGTGACAGAGCTCTACCATTCTGTACACCATGGTGCACAAAAAAGGTGGCCGTACAATGTGCTTGTGGGTGCTCTATTGGTGTTAGCATTTCTGAATAAAATCCCTGGTTACCCGCTATCCCTTGGACGGGCGTAAAGTCAACTAGGAGAGGAATTACTATGAGAAAGATACCCTTGAGTTTAATAAATATCCGTTTATGCATACAACAGAAATAAACAGGGTGGTGTCGCACTACCTCTTAACTTCTGCAAGAGCCTATGGAAGCTTAACCTACACTGAGCCATGTAAAGGTGACCTGATCCTAGGCTAACAATGGCAGGGTAGACTAGCGCTATGTTACTAACTTGAACTGGTACTACTCGTGATGCCCTGAAGGGTCCGCAGTGTCTAGTCTGTGAACGACGTTGGCGATGGTAAGGATCTTCAGCATACTGTGCAGTGAAGAAGGCTTGATAGAAGCAAAGCCGTTGTGCAGGTGAGATACAAGCATATCTCCGGCAATAAATTGTGGTGGAGACCAAGGAGCAGGAGGTCCTTCGGCACAAGCATGTGGTAAAGGCACGGAGCAGACTGGCATTTAAGGGCTGCGGCCCGCTACTTATACTCTGGCCGGCACACCCTGGCTGGAACTGTGGAGGGGGTAAGCATGGCATAGACTCTTGGCTTGACACGTCAGTGGCAGGCGCTGGTTCCAAGTTGCATGCTCTGTGATCGTACTAGTAGTGGTATCTGGCAGCGCGCTGCTGTACTTGGATGACCTCGATGCATAACTTTGATGGCTCGGTTGGTGAATAATACAGTCTTCAGGCTCGAGAATGTATTCCTGCCATTGGTAAACAGTACAATCTGATGTGTCTTGATGTGTGGTAACAAAGGAAACTCCATAGGAAATAAGTGGCAAGGCTTGTTCACTGATGAGGCGAAGTCGTTTAATCATTGTTGAAAAGATGTCACGCGTAAATTCACCCCCTCTCTGTCGTCACGAAGGCTCATCTGCTGACGGAACGAGACGAGAAAGAAAGAAATTATTTTGAGGGAATGTCGAACTGTCCCATCAAGAACAACTTTTTCTCCATTAGTTTCTGTAGGTACCACTGGCTTGTGTGTTTGTTTCCTCTGTGCTTGGCTTCAAGCAGTGCAGTCAGCTGATTGCTTGGCTGGCACACGGCCGCAGGTGGTGACTGACTCTTTTTTATTTGCTTTCTTTGAAGCGCTGCTGTTCTAGACATCGCTGTCTCTCTTTCTCTTTGGTGCACAACTGTGCCTGGCTGCGAAAGAAGCTCTGTGTCTTCTTTTTTTCATGAGCTCTAGGGTTGTGTTAGGTCAATGTTGCAAGGGGATATTCCGGCATCGGAATGCTCGCAAAGCATTTTTTTAAATGTGTGCCGCCCTACAAAAACAGCTGTATGGTTTGGGTGCATACAATGAATGCTATAGGCTATTCACAGGAAATTAAGCACCTTTCAAGACTCTCCCAACATGCACTAACTAAGGGTGGGCGAAGCCGAAAATTTCATTTTGAAGCAAACTTTTTAAAATATTCGCAAATTCAAATAAAATATAGAATTGAATACCAAATCAAAGGGTTTTGTTGACACGTACATAATATACAAATTATTATTTTTAAAAATTTAATATTCCTACATGCAAGGTAAAAAGAAATGTTTTCCACTGATTTACAAAAAAATTTGTCATAGTTTTGAACTATAAAGTACACATATTGCCTTTTATGCTAAACAAATCTAAATAACAAACTTAAGGCATAATTAAAAGTAGCATACCTATTATAAGAGATATAAAAATCATTTATTATCATATCAGCAAATTTACTGACTTAAATGCAAAAGAAACTACGGATTATGAGAAAAAAAAAAAAAAAAAAAAAAAATATTTGCAGTGCTCATGTTTTTACTTTTTATTGAAATTGTGCATCTTGACAATGTGATACAATATAATATGGTTCTATCTTTGCGTACGTATAAGTGAAGTGTGGGAATGGAATTTTGCATTGGGAAAAATTCGGGTGGGAATTTCCCGCAGGAATTCGGGAAAAGTCCAGAAAAAAGTACTTGCTTTAATTTTAATAGGAAAATCCTTTATAATAATTTTAAAATAATAAAAAAAATCGGACTTACGACACGATAAACAAAAATGTCACTCTAAATTTGTTTAAAAATATTGCATTGATATTTTCAGTTCGCTGCTATTTTCTATATAATTTTGTGACGTCTACCAATGAACTTTCACATTTCTTGTTCCATTTTTGGTAGTAAAATGTGTTTAAATCGACACAAATATACTCAAATTATCTTTCAGTGGAAGTTTTAACATCCGTGAACACACATGCGTCGAATCACGCACTGGAACAGCAATCACAGCCCAAGTCACATAAGGCAGGTTATGAAAGCAGCATTTCGAATCTGTATGCTAACAAAGTTAATACCTCCGTTGATAAGGAAATGAATGTAGTTAAGTAAATTAATTCTATTTTTCTCATAGAAAATTTGCTATGTTTGGAGTTTGTCAAAGACTCACCGATAATGAGTGAGCACAACATATGATAAATAACAAATACTTTCTGTACGAAAAACAATTTCTTGGAGTGTTACGAATAGTTTTAACCAAACACATATTAAAAACAGCACGTTAAATCTCAGTAGAATAATTAAACATTTGGTGCTAAGTTAAACTTTAATCATGCACTAGCTTATTTTTTTGTGAATATTTAGGTTATGTATATTGAAAAGTGTCTCACATCAACCAGCATTCGATACTTGCAACTAATGGATGCTGTTCGCATGTAAGAGAAATCCAGTGCACACGATTCACTGGAACTTCATAATAGTGCAAGTTTACAACCAGTTTTATTTAATTTTCGCAATAAATACATAGTTTTAACGTTACAAAATTCATGACATACAAAATTTTTTTTTAGCTTAAGTAACAAACTTTGAAATCTCTTAAGCAAAAAAATCAAAATTTTCTATGCAAGATTTGATTCACCAAATCATAAACACGTACGTAAAGAGTCCACACAAAGCATCTTGCATGAAATCTGACTTGTATTTCAGTTAGAACAGCATACAAATGTGAAAATAAATTTTTCCCCAAAATATTACAAAAAAATTATTTCCATCCCGATGAGAAAATCTTTAGGTATTCCTGAAATTTTTCCCGAAGTTCAGGACTACATGTATTAAGTTTATTTAAATTTTGTTTGATCTCCATCTTTGTCACTGTTGGCTATATGGGTATTCTGTGGCCGGCCACTCATAATGGCGTGAAGTGAAGCGTATAGTAACTAACAATTTCCAGTTTTTTAAAATTGCATTACTGAGATTTGAAATTTAGTGGGTGCTATGTTTGTAAAACTTACAATTTCATATCCTATTTGTCACACAATAATGAGTCAGAGACCTGGCGCAGTCGAACAAAGTGCACGCCACGCTGGCTCGTTAGCATTACATGCCTCGTTGAGAGAAACATGCTGCATAAAATATGAAAGGAAAATTTTTTCCCCTAATTTGGCACCATAAAATTTGGGTGTGTGAATCGTGCCAGGGCGAGAATTATGGCAATAAATACGGTAGTCACTGGAAAATTATACGTTTTCAACTAACAAAACCTGCATGGTGCGAGACTTACTCAAAACAAGCAAAATTTCAAGAAAATTTGATCAAAATGGATTAAAATTATGTTCATTATAGCACAGCGATAAAACTTAGTAGTAGTAGTTGTGTTCCTATCTTTACTTGGTATGCCACAGTATGGAAAAAAAAAACGGCGAAAATCTGTTAATATGTAGCTGTATTCGATTCCAGCTATCGCTTGGAGTGTTATGTTTAAATGGAATTTGTTTTCATTTAACAATAATGTTCGACCCACATATGCCAAGCTGTTTGAAATCAAACACAGTTGACAACAGCACAATGACTGTGAACGACTACGGAAAAGTGAAACTGGTTCATGAAAACAGAGTCAAGGTAGAAAGGGCAGGATTCTATTTATTGAGCAAAGCAGATGGTTTTGTTGAAGAGGGTGGTTAGGAGGCAAGGCGGAAGAATGTGACACATGAGAGCGGCACGCGGAGGTGGGGCGAGGGAGTGGAGTTACGGCAGACAGATAACAAAAGCGCGCTTCACATGGTCACGAGTCCCGCCGCAAGCATCCTTCACACAATCTCGCTGTACATGTTTCAACTAGTAAAATTTCAATGTTTCATAGAATATTTTTGCGATTTTTTTGATGGTTCCTCAAAAAGACCTCGTTATACCAGTGTTCTCGCAGTTGCCGTGCTTGCTACAGCGGGATTCTACTGTACTCATCTACAGAGTCATCTTTAGGAAAATTGCACAAAATACCTGGACTAGTACGAAAAAGGCACGGTGGGTTGTAAGGCAATGCGAGGTGCTAACTTATGGCATATGGGGCTTTAGTGACTTGAGGATTCTAACCCCGAAGAAAACCATGAATTTAAGTGTACCCTTGTACACTGAGCTTGAGAAAGTAGTTTGGGTGGCCTACAATATCTCAAAAACCAGTTACGCATAGAACATGCTCAGAGAGAAAATTTAAATCCGCTTTGGCAATGTGCCAGCGTAGATTGTGGGTAGGGTAGGTAACGTAATGGAACAAAGTTTTTAACAGTAGGAAGAACATCATGTCGATAGGTTACCTAAGGAACCACAGACTTTGGAGCTCTCCTCTGCTTGGTAGGTGCTGCTGCAGCAGCCGACTGTGGAACAGCGGCCAACTCTGGTTGCGGCTGGATGGTTCTCTGACTGCTGAAAGTTGTGTGTGTAGGTCGTGGAGGGTCGTGGGTGTATTCAGGAGAGAGTACTGACTGCTCTATGCCTATTAACACTATACCACTATGCAATGTTAATAAATGTCGAAAGGCAATGCGCCCCGGTGTCCGGATTGGTAATTCAAATAAAAAGCTACCTTCTTGTGGATCAGTATTACTTTGATCAAGTAGTTCTCTATCTGGTATAGTTCTTGTTTAAGATGGTTCTTTGTATCTGATTTCAAAGCTTTCGGCATGAGGCCGAACTAGTAATGTAATTCCAGTAATAGTTGAAATAGCCACACATGAAAGTATGTACGTGCCATGAAGCGGGTTGTAGGAAACAGTCCTTCAGTGTACCTCCAGGCAACTGACTAAACCTGACACATCTTGCCACTTCACCACATCCGGCCATTCACTGGCCCAAAGGTTATTCAACAGATCACATGAACAGCTAAGTACCTAGATGTATTGAGTTTTTGTGATGGACTTCCTCGAAGATTGACAACTGCAATACTCTTACGCATGTTGCTTAAATTATCAGTTGTACAAGTAACTTTTAAGAGTGTGCTAGGTCAGCTGCGCATAAATTAGGAAATTAATTTAACCTTCTTTCCGATTAGTAGTGTTGGCCGTGTGGACTGCCTACTGGATACAAAGACTGGTACAGTTGAATGAGCAATATGTGTGACAGTGACACTGGCCCTCTGGGGCACCAATCACTTATCAGAGCTCGGTGGATTTGTCGTCGATGAGACGGTAGCAGGGCTGCAGGATGGTCGGGTGGACTCTGTGGTCTTCCTGGCCTTGATGTGGATGGAGCTGCTGTAATGCTCAGCCAGATGTCTGCGATTCCAATCCATTCCTGCACAACTGCCAAAGTGTGGATTGGGACATCCGAGCCTGGTGTCGCTACCGATGACCAGGGCCCGGACTACCGGATGATCTTCGTAGCCGGTCCTAGTTGGGGCGGAGTAAAACACAAAACTCCCGACGAGAGAAGCCAGTCTCCCTACATGTCGAGCAGCTTAAGCCTTCCCCTGTGGGTATCGACTCCCGGAGCGACGAGGTTAGCTGCACAGACCTTATTAACAGCACTGAACTCTGCCTTCTGCATACAAGTACAACTCGCATGATTTCCGTAAAAACTGCAGCAATAGGCGTAGTTCTGACTAGGCGCGTAAGCCGACAATGGGTGACGGTGATCTCCCTGGCTCCAAACAGTGCAACCTCCTGGAGGTGTGGGTCATTGACAGCCTCCCTGTCACTGGTGGGTGTGGTCCACCAAGGTAGGTCCTATCATCACAAACAAATACCCCTGCCAGCACCTTAGCTAGGCGCTCATGTTAGCGATACAACTTGAGGTGGTTGTCCCGCCTCAGTGGGGTGTGTTCATAGTGGTTGGGGCTCTACCATTATATACACTAGGGCATACAGAATGGGTGGCCGTCGAAAGATGAGGTGTGTGTGGCGACGGGCAGGCCTCTGAGGATTCTGAAGTCCTACTCTAGTTTCGTAGTAAACACCCGGTCCCTTGCTTGCCCTTTTTAGGTTGAATACTTCGTGGCAGATACATTCTACTTCTAGGGCAAAGATCTCTTGGATAGTATTCATTGCAATAATAAACACTAGGTGACTCGTACGTAATACAAAGCAGGTTTGTGCGGCAGAAATATTATCTACGGAATTAACATGTTGAGGTGACCCGCTCCTAAGCTACTTAAGATGCAAGTGAGGAGAATGAACTAACTGACGCACTAATACCTATTGGTGTTTGCATAAAAGAGGCCCTAACTTTATGGGGTGACCATTAACAGCAAGTATTGGCAGCTACGGACCCAGGAGGGTCAACACAGAGAATGTTAAGTCACTGGCCAATGTCTTCTGCAGACGAAGGCTTCTGGTGACTGGTCTGTCTCCTTCGGCGAAGGACCGCACTCCCCGGGAACTGAACTGGACGCCGCAACATACCCCCTCCCTCCAGGCTCTGTCCTGCCTACACCTCACTCCAAGTCGACGGAGCGTAATGAGGATGGGAAATCAGGGACATACGGCACGTTACCCTACCCTTTCTCCCCCACATTCCTGGACAAACATGGAGAAAGTAGAAAGGCGGACAGTGAAAACGTTGAGTTAACCACACTAACACTTGAGGAAACCATTGTCAACCTGGCGTCCATCCCCCACCTGCTCAGAGAGAGAGAGGGGAAGGGGGGATATATATATATATGGCAACTACCGTGCCGAACGAGAATATTACCATAGAGCCCGGCCAGTGTGTAGTTGCGAGTGAATGCGAAGCCTCTTCCAAGATGGGATTGGTCAGCAGTCAGTACCGCGTGCTGGTTACCCATGCTGCTGCCGCCTGAAAACTACAGTCGGATGCAGAGATGGATCCCACAACTGATTGACATCACTCACAGCCTGTCTAACGTGAGTGACAAAGAGGAGCCCAGCTGTACCACTACAAGCATGGAAGCAGATGTGAGTAACGCCCATGACACTGGCCCCAAGCTGTCTGCCGTCACATGAGAAGGCCCGCTGTGTGCCAGGCCGATATCAGGAGACAGCCTGGCGGGCCCCAGCCTCCTCCTGCTGGCCAGCCTTCTCCACTGCGGCACCTCGGAAGCGAGGGCACCCACTGAAATGACGGGTGATAAAACGTTCTCCCCTGTCTCCTACATCAGCTTCCAGTACTGATTATCTGGCAGTGGCCAGATCGTTGAACTAGCACCCCAACCCTGTATACCCCCCTTAGCTACTAGTAGGGTTGTGATCGCATTCGAAAAGACTGCATCCCAAAGACAATGTGAAAAGTGTAATAGTTTGTGCAGTAGGGACGGCTAGGTGTCTGATTAAAAGCACCTACAAAATCCTTGCCCATTTCATAACCCATTTCAAGAAGTCAGTTTTGGTAACATCTAAATATGTTTGTAACCTTAACTTCATTTTTAAGGTGGAGAATTTATAATAAAACCCACAATATCTTGAAATGAGGCCCCACAGAAAAAGAGAAAGTGTCCCAGTAAAGTAAAATTTGCCTCCTGATAACGGACACAGTAGAGTAACGTAGCATGAAATTGTAATTGTTTTCAAAACTTGGCATTTGCTTTTCCTAGTTCGCTTGCCAGAAAAATTGTTTGCAGAGGCTAAGATAACGTAACTTCAAACACAGTACAGAAGCCGAAAAATTTACGTTTGCATTTTCCCCGCAAACCCTCTTAGTGCTCACGTAAAGTCAGCAGATCAGAATTTAATAATAACTAAAATATTTATTGATTGTATTTGCAAGAAAATAGAATGACACGATTAACGTAGAATCCATGAATTTTGTGAGGGCTGTCAGGAAGTGAGCACGTGAAACTAAAGCCCATCAGCAGGCCCATAAGCACAACGCTGATGAAACCCTCTCCATTCCTCACAATGTGACTGGGTGACATTGCTTTAATTATTCTTTTAAACCTGCTTAAGAGCATAAGGCGAGAACTCACTGAGAGTACGCCGTAACCTGCCGCTCCGAAATTTGAAACATTCGTAAAATTTCTGAGAGTAACCTATGTAAATCCCGTAACATTGTAAACAGTTTTAAAAGCAAAGATGAACTGAGGTCATAACCTCCAATATTTTGTGTACTCTGTGTTACATAAAATTAACGCAGCAGCATTACACACCCCTTAAGAAACTCTGGCTAGAAATTTGGTGTAAATAAGTCAAATAGAGTATTAGCCTAGAACTTTTCCTTAGAAGGAAACCATTATCATATAATAGAATTCAAGTGAGTTATCGTAATATTTTGTGTTCCTCTTTTGTAATCCCCCTGAGGATTATGCATAATCCCAAAACATGTAAATGTACCGCCGCCAGAACGGCAAGCGTAATTTCTACTCAGTGCGAGTTAGACATGCCCTTACGCTGACAACCACGAGAAATGCAATCTCACCGCCAGCCAGTCCAGTTAACACCCTTATAAATAATTACAACAAGCAAACTTAACCTGGTATCATAGTAAGTCAACTCGCAACACTGTACAAAGTAAACTTTAAGAACGTACCCACTAATAGAGCAACACGGGAAATTATAACGTAATTTACATAATAATCTCCTTAGTTAAGTACGTCTAGTCAGAATATAGTACATAACCACTCTTTATGGAATGCCACTGTTGGGCATCTAAATGTAAGCATTTTGCATCCCTTGATAATCACCCCAAAGGTGATAAATATTATATTATAGGTTAAGCCTTACCCTTGTATAATTTCTCACATACGAAACGTGCATAAGTGTAACCCTGTTATCATGTAAGAGTGTAATAATATGTGTTATAACAGTCTCGCCCCCAGAGTGCACAAGCAACTAATTTCACTTCACACCTGTTTGAAATCCCCATACAGAGTTGTGACGGACCATTCCACACTCTCATTACAATCACTTGCTTGAGCCCCTTTCATGTAACGTTAAATGGAGGCCCATGCCTGCTTCTGTTCATGAACCCTCTGCCTGGAGCAGACCCTAAACATTCGTGCACTCTGAACAGATGAAAACCTTGTTCAGATCATAACTTTCATGCAAGTACCTGTGTATAATAATCACTCTCAACAAATCCCGCCATATAAGGGAATAGTATCTTAACCATTAGTATGAAAGAATGCCAAAACCTTGTAATTATTGCTTATAACGAAGTGTTGTAACCATTACTTGATAATGTACATAACCTAGTCGTAAGAGAGAGCATTCAATGTCCAATGTTTTACAAAAATGTTTAAAGCCAAGTATTTTTTGTCATGCACAAAACATGCTATACCATTTCACTTCAAGATTACGAAAAGAAAAATATTTTATTTTACTTGAGTGTTTTCAGTGTCTTGTTCCCATGATGCAATGCTCACTTAGCAATGTAGGGGAGTCAACTTAACGCCACATGTATAATTAATAATATTTTTAAAATTAAATTTAATGAATTATATGTTACTGCATACTGGATACTGTGTGACCACCAGAGTATAAGTACCTCAGCATCACAGTGTAACACTCCCGCATGAGAACTTACTTGTTAACATCCCACTTTTATTTTTTCGAGAAAAGAAAAATAAATATTACCATAAAAATAATTTTCTTAACGATATTTGTACACACGCTATATAAATCAATTTCTTTCACTTTATTATACAAGTGTAATTCTGCTCTCGAGCTAGGAAGGCCTAGTATTAAAATGGCTTGATCCTCCAACCTCCTTCCAAAACTTCTTCCTCCCTTGGTAAGCAAAAGAAACGAAAAGCAACAGGACTGCCCTGCTCGGCACTAGGAAGCAGAAGGCTTCATGTCCCGACACCTGACCGCTGCCAAGAGGAGGGAGAGAGAGAGCGAAGAGGGAAAGAAGGGGAAGACTGTTCACCAGCCGCAGAGATTGTAACAAGATAGCACGTGGCCCAGATACAGGCGCCTGCTACTCATTCAAGGGCAGCGCACAGAGCAGGTGCTTGCCCAGAAGCCCAACTCACTCAAGGCAACGCACATACAGAAAAGGCGTTCGCCTAGAAACAGATGTTTGATGATTGAGGCATGCACCTTCCAGAACGGCAGCACAGTAATAGAACCGGAGATGGGTCTTCATCGCTCAGGGGGTGGCCGATTGACGCATGCCAGAATGCTGCACAATATACGGATGACTTCACCCCATCTACGAGCCACGCACACTCCAGGGCAGAATATATAAATGGCAAACCAGAATAAATGTATTGCGTTAAGAAGCCCACAAGCCTGGGTAGCCGATCACATCATTGTATGTTAAGGGGGCTCTCTACATAGAAAATCAGCATCATTTCAAGCCATTTTAGTTACTCTAATTTCTCAAAAACTAAGCAATATTTTATGACAATTTTTTAGAGCAAAGAGTAGGTGCATACTTTGTAACTAATGTCGAAGATATTTTGTTGGATTATAAATACTGCTTTTAAAAATTACTAATTATGCAATAATTTGCTACATAGAAACCTCTTTTTATAAAGAATCTTGCTTTGCAAAACAATAGTTTTATCACAAGTAACAAAGCTGCATCTTTTGTGAACAAAACAATGTATTAAGAATACCGAGGAAACAAAATTAATGCGAAACTATTTTTCGCAGTTTCCCACTCCTGGTAGGTACTGCATTCTCCGCTTTGTCCGCGCCGGCTGTGCGAATCTGGCTGTGGGGAAAGCGGAGTGGGGTGAGCGCTGACCTGGCCTTTGAGAGCAGGTGCAGGAGGGGAAGTGAATCCAGCGGGGAAACCAGGGATGGATGGATGGATGGATCCCTAGCCCTGACCGCAGCTGTGTAAAGACCATGAGGTAGACGAAGGGAAAGTTGCTGTTTAGTGTCGCGGAGTGAAGAGGTTTGCTAAGTCTTAGTGTATGATTTTTTTTTGTCAGTATGGATGGCACAAGCAAACAGTAGGGATTTTGGAAGAAAAAAACTAATGTTTCTTAAGCCACCCCTACACGATATCCAATTTATGCTAATTTCTGTTATACCCATGGGCACAATATAATGCATAAAAGTTTCTGTAGCAGAAAAAAAAGACAGAATGCATCAGTTCATACCCACACAAAGTGCTAAAAGAAAACTGTAAATTGTAGTCAAAAACTCGCAAATGGCAGGCATTCCATAGTTGGCAGGGCTATAAATGCATTCAAATATTATATGCAGGTGTGTTGCGGTACATCCAAAAAGTATGATGATTATTTTTTGGGTACAAACATAAAACTATTATTGCATGGAAAATGATACGCTTACATATAAAAAAACATGGCACTGTATTACTATTTATGTACAGTGGATGTTTACGCAACTAATAAAAATATTATACTATATAAATATGTATCGTTAACATGCATAATAATAAATCTTATGCTTTCCGTAATTAATCAAACTTGTGCGGTTAGGAGACTAAAAGACGGCAAAAATATCACAATACCATTGATAAAGCTTTTATGCAAGTGGGTTAACGTCACTCATGCTACACAGATTAAATTATGCTTTTACACCTCTCGTTTGGAATTTGTATGTGTAACTCAGTTATTTGTTTATAATTTATGACTTTGTTTGAAAAGTTTATTTCTAGCTTTTCTTTGTATAAAATCAATAATACGCAAATAACTGCTCAGTGCAATCGGCTGCCTGTGGTTATTATTATTTAGCTTTGGTTTGTGTTATTTGTTTGTATTATTGCTTTGAGACAAAGATATTCTAAAATAAGCATTTTCTGGCATTAACTTCAATTATGAACCGCGATAATTTATCACATAAAATAATTTTAAAAAATGTCGTTACATGGCGAAGATTTGAACTCTAAAACCTAAAATTATGCTGTGAAGCCACACACCAAAACAGTAAACTACGGACATAACTTCCAAACCACTTTTTGTCAGAGTTTATATACATGATAAAAAGTCCATAGTTATCACGTATTTGTAAAGTTGTATTTATTGTTTTATTATGACTGTGGGTTTTAATTGAAACCTTTCCTGTTGCTTACACGTACATTAAGTTTCATTTTGTCCATCAACACATTTGACAGGACCTGTAATTTTTTCGTAAATGGATATATACGACTCAAGTTTGGTACTCGGGTGTCCACCATCTTGTATGTCGCAGCTCCGTTTGTATACGAGAAAATTATAAAACGTCCTGTTACAGTTTCGGGTATGCCCTTGGGTATGGAAACTGTTATACCTGGAGCCAAATTCCTCTGGAGGGGGCTGGATTTACACGGGAGCAGAAATGCTAGCAGAGAATGGGTATGAAAACTGATTTAGCTCGAAAAGAAGGAATAGAAGAGTTCCACTAGGACTCGCAGAATATTCTAAGAGGTAAGATGACAAATGGTTGGTAAATGACTCATTGTGTTCAGGCAACAAAAAACTATAACAACTTCCTTGATAAACATATCTTGGGTTCAAGTCCCATGAGTTGAAGGGGAGAAATAAACATGCTTATGGAAATGTAAATGCAAGTATTTACTTTTCATGTTATGTGTAATTTTTACAGAATTATTGGTGTACATACATATTCACCGTATTTGAGAAAAAAAAGGCTCTTGTGGATGTTAGTGGTTGTTATTTTTGCATGCAGAAAATCAGCAATCTGTTCTGATGAAAGAATCAGGAAATGTCAACATTTTATCCAGTGAAACCAGTACGCGAAAGTAACCCTAACTATATGTATAGCAGTTAATTAAGTTCTTGCGAGAGCTGTGTTTCAATTAATTTTTGGTCTTTTGCATATCCGTCCACCACAGAATATATGACCAAGTGACACAATGAATTGTTAAAAAAAAACAAAACTGTTCTCTTACACATATTCTTAATTTATTGCTTTGGGAAGAAAAAAAAAATTGTCACTCATTTATGTACGTTGCACTTAACAAGACCTCTATACACAAACTTAGATTTATTCACCGCCTGTATTTCTGCAAATATGCTAATCGCCATTTATAATGAGTTGTATGCTGTTATGGGTAAGGATTTTGAAAAGTTTTCTTAAAAAGTGCCTACATGACCGCATTTAACTATAGTAGAGTGGCAATATACATAATTTGTGTACTATCTCTGTTTGAGGAATTTTTAGAGTTAATTATTTTTGTAAACATACACAGGTATTCAGAACTTTCTTCCTGTAAGCATACACAAATATTCAGAACTTGGAGTTAGTCTTTTTCACACAAAGATCACATCTATAGAAACCATTTAAGAGTTTGTATCACATGTAGACCAAATCCATGATGCAATCGGTCAGACAGTGACTATGGCCCCTCTGCAGCGGTTGTTCACGAAGACATGAGTGAGGCAGATTATAAAGAGCTGCAGATTTTTTTTGAAAAATTTGAAACAAGAGGGCAAGAAGGAAGTTGAAGAAATTACTAGAGCACAAAGTGCTTGTCACGCACTGAAGCAAACGATTAACGGCATATTTTTTTGAAACAGTCTACAAAATGAAGGCAACCACCTCATGAGCAAATCTAGTGAAGCAAATCCATTACAATATTTTCAAGGGGAACAGAAATACTTCATGGGGATTAGAAAAATAAGTTATTGCTCTTTCCCAGTATGCAACTGAAAACAATATTTCCATCTCCCAGTGTGGATTGGTTATTGAAGAAGAATATCAATTCCTTGGGGCATCACCAGATGGACTGATTAGTGAAGATGCTGTACTAGAAGTGAAGTGTCCGACTACAGCAAACCTTGTTACATAACTAGAGACAGTTGGCGATAAAATATTAAATTTGTTGAAATGTGAGATGGTGTACCGAAACTAAGAACAGACGATACCTACATGTATCAAGTTCACGGAATACTTCATGTTTCAAATATAAAATTCTGTCCCTTTGTCGTTTAGTCACCCAAGGGCATAATATGCAACATAGTTGAAAGGAATGATGATTTCTGGAGAGAAAAAATGATCAGTAAGCTCTCGAAATTTTATTTTAACTGTCTGTTATCAGAAATCATTGATTTTAGATATACAAGACAGTTGCCAATACGGGACCAAACAACATCGTAAATGCCCAAAAAATGTTGGCACTGAAGGCGACAAAAAGTAAGAAGAATTCAGTCAAGAAAATTACTTGATTTGGGACAATTTTTGCCAACTTTCTACTATCACATATTCTGCATCTCATTCATTGGACCTACTTAATGTATATCTCAATGGAGTTGGGTAAGCGAACAAAGAGAAACATTTTCTGTAATAGAACTTGCAAAACTATCAGGCATTTTAATTTGATATCAATTTTATAATCTCGGTATCCATGTTTGGAAATGTACAAAGCTTGGGTTAGTGCCATATTTCAATACCATTACTGGTCAGTGGTTGGAGATGGTCATACATTGTGAAAATATTTAGTGATATGGTATTACTAAAATTCTATCACTTTACCTAGCCTATTAGATTGTAGTTTTTTAAGCAGCTTAGTTGTTTTCAGGTGAATCACACACGTTTACTCTTAGAGTGCACATCTGGAAATTAGTTCCTCTCACACACGGCAGGCAATAATAAAAGAAAGTAACCAATGTTTACAGATAATAATGAAAAGTTGCCAGAGCTCAAAATTTTACGATAAGGTACCATCTGTTGCCATTGCGTTTCTTGTCAGTTATTAGCTACAGAATTTATCACTGCTGTTACCATTGAACTTCAAAGCGAAAATACAACAATTCAGTACTGTACATGTCTACCTGTTACTGTAACAATCCGAGCCAAAACTTAAAAGGAATAATAATCAACAATTAAATGTAAAAATTGGTAAATATATTGTTTTTTAAAATTGAAAATTTAAACCAGTGTGGTTAAAGTTTATGCTGACTAAAATTTTTACGAATGTATGTTTGCATATTGAAATTGTGTGTAAATTGTGTAAATGTTTTAAGGTTTCTTTTACAAAATGTACATTACAACTACTGCGTTGTATTTGTATTGTTTTTATAGTGTATTGGTTGACTCTGAACATGTGTTGATTCTTCACAGCATGTCTGGAGAAATCATGATTATTATTCAAGTTTACGTACAATAGTTCATTGTTGATGTTGTCTTTTTATTGTTTGATTTTTCCACTAACAATAAGTCGTGATTAAGATTTATGTACATTATAATTACTGTGTTGTGGTTGAATTTGTTGTTGCGGTGTTATTTTGCGAAAAACTTCTTGGAGTTACTGCATATTACAGAAGCATTCACAATGTCAGTTTATCATCAGTGTCTTTATTAAGAGGTCATTCATCTTTGCAGTTTTTAAAAAAGTTTGCACTTAACTTTTTTTCTGAATTTTCTTGAGTTCATTCAAAGTGTGAACTACTTGTGTGACGTGGCAATGCTGCACAGTGAGTCGGCTCTTGCATATAAATGTAGACATTACCAGGTTAACCTGGTTTATATATTTTAACTAGCGGCCCGGCATCGCTTCGCTCAGCTTTTATGGAGTTATTAAAATACATACCTATATATTTGAGACTATCAGTGGCTAATAGCGCCTACTTGCGACTACGTGTGACTACCTGTGAATTTATAATATGAAGATACTATTAAGATCCACTGAGCAACTGCTGCCCTAATTAATATATTTTTATCTACTGAGCCACTGCGGCCCCACTTGAGATTGCTCTAGCCACTAAGCCACTCCTTCTCCACTTGGGATCGCTCTAGCCATTAAGCCACTGCATCCCCACTTGATATATTTCCATCCACTGAGACTCTGTGGCCCCAATTGAGAGTGCTCTAGCCACTGAGCCACTGTGGTCCCACTTGGGATCGCTCTAGCCACTGGGCCACTGCGGCCCCACTTGGCATACTCTACCCAGTGGGTCTCTGAGGCTCCACTTGAAATAGCCTATGTCCATCTGGAAGAATATAGCTTTCTAACAGTGAAAGAACTACAAGTATCGGCCCTGTAGTATTGGTAGAGAATGCTTAGAAAGCAGCCAATTAGCTAATTTTTCTAAGATTTGGTTAACAAATTGTGAAATTTCTCAAGGACTCCTTTTTTCTTTTTGAATTTAACATAGTCTATGATCATCTGGAAGAATGTAGCTTTCTAATAGTATTAGTATAGATTCGCCCCTCTTTGTTTTTCTCGTCGCAGTTATCAATCGTATACTGTATGCATAATATTGGTTAACGTTAAAAGAAAAGTAGTATTTTGGGGTTTAAAATAAATAGAAAACTATTTAAAAGTGATTTCATATATAATTCCAAACCAACATTGTTGATATTATTTTTTCTGTGACTCTGTTGAAAGCTCTTCTATCGTAATGTGTCATTGCATTTATTATTCAATTTTCAAAACTTTTAAAATTAATATATTAAGTGAATATTTGTTTAAGAATGAATATTTTATAAATTAAACAGTCTGATCTCGTGGATTTTTAATTCAAATTAAATGCACGTAGACAAATACATGAAAAATTATATTATACTGATGTTTCAGTATATTGAAGAAAATAAGCCGAAGTATTCCAAATCGTAACTTCTGACAACAATGTAAAGACTAATGATATTTTTTCTGAGATCAAAATAAATGTTTTATCCAATTGTGCAATACAACAGTGAAACTCAGCACAATATGCTATAAATGTAAGTGACCAATGGGCAAATTAATTTTCAGGTTAGGATGATTTTGCATCTGTTATTGTCATAATAATAATATTCTGAAATATTTTACACCGCAATAAAATTTTTGATTTAACTTGAGCTTTGTTTTCTTTTACTTTAGTATTACCTTCCCTTATTTTGTTACAAGCATAGGTCTTAGTACACTGACTGTATTCCACTGTTAGAGAGCTACAATGGTGTTGTGGTCATATTACTCGTGTCCCACTGCAGCGATCCAAGTTCAATTCCCTGCGGAGTCGCCCCACATTTTTGCACGAATGAAACATGGAGGACGTTGCCCTTTGCTGGTGGGTTTCCTAGGGGTTTTATATATATTATATATATATATAGGCACCTCATAACAGGCGAGATCTTCAGGTGGAAGTGTGGATCAGTAACTGAATGCAATGGTGAAGGAAACGAGAAAACCCCTAGGAAACCCACCAGCAAAGGGCAACGTCCTCCATGTTTCATTCGTGCAAAAATGTGGGGCGACTCCGCAGGGAATTGAACTTGGATCGCTGCAGTGGGACACGAGTAATATGACCACAACACCATTGTAGCTCTCTAACAGTGGAATACAGTCAGTGTACTAAGACCTATGCTTGTAACAAAATAAGGGAAGGTAATACTAAAGTAAAGAAAACAAAGCTCAAGTTAAATCAAAAATTTTATTGCGGTGTAAAATATTTCAGAATATTATTATTATGACAATAACAGATGCAAAATCATCCTAACCTGAAAATTAATTTGCCCATTGGTCACTTACATTTATAGCATATTGTGCTGAGTTTCACTGTTGTATTGCACAATTGGATAAAACATTTATTTTGATCTCAGAAAAAATATCATTAGTCTTTACATTGTTGTCAGAAGTTACGATTTGGAATACTTCGGCTTATTTTCTTCAATATACTGAAACATCAGTATAATATAATTTTTCATGTATTTGTCTACGTGCATTTAATTTGAATTAAAAATCCACGAGATCAGACTGTTTAATTTATAAAATATTCATTCTTAAACAAATATTCACTTAATATATTAATTTTAAAAGTTTTGAAAATTGAATAATAAATGCAATGACACATTACGATAGAAGAGCTTTCAACAGAGTCACAGAAAAAATAATATCAACAATGTTGGTTTGGAATTATATATGAAATCACTTTTAAATAGTTTTCTATTTATTTTAAACCCCAAAATACTACTTTTCTTTTAACGTTAACCAATATTATGCATACAGTATACGATTGATAACTGCGACGAGAAAAACAAAGAGGGGCGAATCTATACTAATACTATTAGAAAGCTACATTCTTCCAGATGATCATAGACTATGTTAAATTCAAAAAGAAAAAAGGAGTCCTTGAGAAATTTCACAATTTGTTAACCAAATCTTAGAAAAATTAGCTAATTGGCTGCTTTCTAAGCATTCTCTACCAATACTACAGGGCCGATACTTGTAGTTCTTTCACTGTTAGAAAGCTATATTCTTCCAGATGGACATAGGCTATTTCAAGTGGAGCCTCAGAGACCCACTGGGTAGAGTATGCCAAGTGGGGCCGCAGTGGCCCAGTGGCTAGAGCGATCCCAAGTGGGACCACAGTGGCTCAGTGGCTAGAGCACTCTCAATTGGGGCCACAGAGTCTCAGTGGATGGAAATATATCAAGTGGGGATGCAGTGGCTTAATGGCTAGAGCGATCCCAAGTGGAGAAGGAGTGGCTTAGTGGCTAGAGCAATCTCAAGTGGGGCCGCAGTGGCTCAGTAGATAAAAATATATTAATTAGGGCAGCAGTTGCTCAGTGGATCTTAATAGTATCTTCATATTATAAATTCACAGGTAGTCACACGTAGTCGCAAGTAGGCGCTATTAGCCACTGATAGTCTCAAATATATAGGTATGTATTTTAATAACTCCATAAAAGCTGAGCGAAGCGATGCCGGGCCGCTAGTTAAAATATATAAACCAGGTTAACCTGGTAATGTCTACATTTATATGCAAGAGCCGACTCACTGTGCAGCATTGCCACGTCACACAAGTAGTTCACACTTTGAATGAACTCAAGAAAATTCAGAAAAAAAGTTAAGTGCAAACTTTTTTAAAAACTGCAAAGATGAATGACCTCTTAATAAAGACACTGATGATAAACTGACATTGTGAATGCTTCTGTAATATGCAGTAACTCCAAGAAGTTTTTCGCAAAATAACACCGCAACAACAAATTCAACCACAACACAGTAATTATAATGTACATAAATCTTAATCACGACTTATTGTTAGTGGAAAAATCAAACAATAAAAAGACAACATCAACAATGAACTATTGTACGTAAACTTGAATAATAATCATGATTTCTCCAGACATGCTGTGAAGAATCAACACATGTTCAGAGTCAACCAATACACTATAAAAACAATACAAATACAACGCAGTAGTTGTAATGTACATTTTGTAAAAGAAACCTTAAAACATTTACACAATTTACACACAATTTCAATATGCAAACATACATTCGTAAAAATTTTAGTCAGCATAAACTTTAACCACACTGGTTTAAATTTTCAATTTTAAAAAACAATATATTTACCAATTTTTACATTTAATTGTTGATTATTATTCCTTTTAAGTTTTGGCTCGGATTGTTACAGTAACAGGTAGACATGTACAGTACTGAATTGTTGTATTTTCGCTTTGAAGTTCAATGGTAACAGCAGTGATAAATTCTGTAGCTAATAACTGACAAGAAACGCAATGGCAACAGATGGTACCTTATCGTAAAATTTTGAGCTCTGGCAACTTTTCATTATTATCTGTAAACATTGGTTACTTTCTTTTATTATTGCCTGCCGTGTGTGAGAGGAACTAATTTCCAGATGTGCACTCTAAGAGTAAACGTGTGTGATTCACCTGAAAACAACTAAGCTGCTTAAAAAACTACAATCTAATAGGCTAGGTAAAGTGATAGAATTTTAGTAATACCATATCACTAAATATTTTCACAATGTATGACCATCTCCAACCACTGACCAGTAATGGTATTGAAATATGGCACTAACCCAAGCTTTGTACATTTCCAAACATGGATACCGAGATTATAAAATTGATATCAAATTAAAATGCCTGATAGTTTTGCAAGTTCTATTACAGAAAATGTTTCTCTTTGTTCGCTTACCCAACTCCATTGAGATATACATTAAGTAGGTCCAATGAATGAGATGCAGAATATGTGATAGTAGAAAGTTGGCAAAAATTGTCCCAAATCAAGTAATTTTCTTGACTGAATTCTTCTTACTTTTTGTCGCCTTCAGTGCCAACATTTTTTGGGCATTTACGATGTTGTTTGGTCCCGTATTGGCAACTGTCTTGTATATCTAAAATCAATGATTTCTGATAACAGACAGTTAAAATAAAATTTCGAGAGCTTACTGATCATTTTTTCTCTCCAGAAATCATCATTCCTTTCAACTATGTTGCATATTATGCCCTTGGGTGACTAAACGACAAAGGGACAGAATTTTATATTTGAAACATGAAGTATTCCGTGAACTTGATACATGTAGGTATCGTCTGTTCTTAGTTTCGGTACACCATCTCACATTTCAACAAATTTAATATTTTATCGCCAACTGTCTCTAGTTATGTAACAAGGTTTGCTGTAGTCGGACACTTCACTTCTAGTACAGCATCTTCACTAATCAGTCCATCTGGTGATGCCCCAAGGAATTGATATTCTTCTTCAATAACCAATCCACACTGGGAGATGGAAATATTGTTTTCAGTTGCATACTGGGAAAGAGCAATAACTTATTTTTCTAATCCCCATGAAGTATTTCTGTTCCCCTTGAAAATATTGTAATGGATTTGCTTCACTAGATTTGCTCATGAGGTGGTTGCCTTCATTTTGTAGACTGTTTCAAAAAAATATGCCGTTAATCGTTTGCTTCAGTGCGTGACAAGCACTTTGTGCTCTAGTAATTTCTTCAACTTCCTTCTTGCCCTCTTGTTTCAAATTTTTCAAAAAAAATCTGCAGCTCTTTATAATCTGCCTCACTCATGTCTTCGTGAACAACCGCTGCAGAGGGGCCATAGTCACTGTCTGACCGATTGCATCATGGATTTGGTCTACATGTGATACAAACTCTTAAATGGTTTCTATAGATGTGATCTTTGTGTGAAAAAGACTAACTCCAAGTTCTGAATATTTGTGTATGCTTACAGGAAGAAAGTTCTGAATACCTGTGTATGTTTACAAAAATAATTAACTCTAAAAATTCCTCAAACAGAGATAGTACACAAATTATGTATATTGCCACTCTACTATAGTTAATATGCGGTCATGTAGGCACTTTTTAAGAAAACTTTTCAAAATCCTTACCCATAACAGCATACAACTCATTATAAATGGCGATTAGCATATTTGCAGAAATACAGGCGGTGAATAAATCTAAGTTTGTGTATAGAGGTCTTGTTAAGTGCAACGTACATAAATGAGTGACAATTTTTTTTTTCTTCCCAAAGCAATAAATTAAGAATATGTGTAAGAGAACAGTTTTGTTTTTTTTTAACAATTCATTGTGTCACTTGGTCATATATTCTGTGGTGGACGGATATGCAAAAGACCAAAAATTAATTGAAACACAGCTCTCGCAAGAACTTAATTAACTGCTATACATATAGTTAGGGTTACTTTCGCGTACTGGTTTCACTGGATAAAATGTTGACATTTCCTGATTCTTTCATCAGAACAGATTGCTGATTTTCTGCATGCAAAAATAACAACCACTAACATCCACAAGAGCCTTTTTTTTTCTCAAATACGGTGAATATGTATGTACACCAATAATTCTGTAAAAATTACACATAACATGAAAAGTAAATACTTGCATTTACATTTCCATAAGCATGTTTATTTCTCCCCTTCAACTCATGGGACTTGAACCCAAGATATGTTTATCAAGGAAGTTGTTATAGTTTTTTGTTGCCTGAACACAATGAGTCATTTACCAACCATTTGTCATCTTACCTCTTAGAATATTCTGCGAGTCCTAGTGGAACTCTTCTATTCCTTCTTTTCGAGCTAAATCAGTTTTCATACCCATTCTCTGCTAGCATTTCTGCTCCCGTGTAAATCCAGCCCCCTCCAGAGGAATTTGGCTCCAGGTATAACAGTTTCCATACCCAAGGGCATACCCGAAACTGTAACAGGACGTTTTATAATTTTCTCGTATACAAACGGAGCTGCGACATACAAGATGGTGGACACCCGAGTACCAAACTTGAGTCGTATATATCCATTTACGAAAAAATTACAGGTCCTGTCAAATGTGTTGATGGACAAAATGAAACTTAATGTACGTGTAAGCAACAGGAAAGGTTTCAATTAAAACCCACAGTCATAATAAAACAATAAATACAACTTTACAAATACGTGATAACTATGGACTTTTTATCATGTATATAAACTCTGACAAAAAGTGGTTTGGAAGTTATGTCCGTAGTTTACTGTTTTGGTGTGTGGCTTCACAGCATAATTTTAGGTTTTAGAGTTCAAATCTTCGCCATGTAACGACATTTTTTAAAATTATTTTATGTGATAAATTATCGCGGTTCATAATTGAAGTTAATGCCAGAAAATGCTTATTTTAGAATATCTTTGTCTCAAAGCAATAATACAAACAAATAACACAAACCAAAGCTAAATAATAATAACCACAGGCAGCCGATTGCACTGAGCAGTTATTTGCGTATTATTGATTTTATACAAAGAAAAGCTAGAAATAAACTTTTCAAACAAAGTCATAAATTATAAACAAATAACTGAGTTACACATACAAATTCCAAACGAGAGGTGTAAAAGCATAATTTAATCTGTGTAGCATGAGTGACGTTAACCCACTTGCATAAAAGCTTTATCAATGGTATTGTGATATTTTTGCCGTCTTTTAGTCTCCTAACCGCACAAGTTTGATTAATTACGGAAAGCATAAGATTTATTATTATGCATGTTAACGATACATATTTATATAGTATAATATTTTTATTAGTTGCGTAAACATCCACTGTACATAAATAGTAATACAGTGCCATGTTTTTTTATATGTAAGCGTATCATTTTCCATGCAATAATAGTTTTATGTTTGTACCCAAAAAATAATCATCATACTTTTTGGATGTACCGCAACACACCTGCATATAATATTTGAATGCATTTATAGCCCTGCCAACTATGGAATGCCTGCCATTTGCGAGTTTTTGACTACAATTTACAGTTTTCTTTTAGCACTTTGTGTGGGTATGAACTGATGCATTCTGTCTTTTTTTTCTGCTACAGAAACTTTTATGCATTATATTGTGCCCATGGGTATAACAGAAATTAGCATAAATTGGATATCGTGTAGGGGTGGCTTAAGAAACATTAGTTTTTTTCTTCCAAAATCCCTACTGTTTGCTTGTGCCATCCATACTGACAAAAAAAAATCATACACTAAGACTTAGCAAACCTCTTCACTCCGCGACACTAAACAGCAACTTTCCCTTCGTCTACCTCATGGTCTTTACACAGCTGCGGTCAGGGCTAGGGATCCATCCATCCATCCATCCCTGGTTTCCCCGCTGGATTCACTTCCCCTCCTGCACCTGCTCTCAAAGGCCAGGTCAGCGCTCACCCCACTCCGCTTTCCCCACAGCCAGATTCGCACAGCCGGCGCGGACAAAGCGGAGAATGCAGTACCTACCAGGAGTGGGAAACTGCGAAAAATAGTTTCGCATTAATTTTGTTTCCTCGGTATTCTTAATACATTGTTTTGTTCACAAAAGATGCAGCTTTGTTACTTGTGATAAAACTATTGTTTTGCAAAGCAAGATTCTTTATAAAAAGAGGTTTCTATGTAGCAAATTATTGCATAATTAGTAATTTTTAAAAGCAGTATTTATAATCCAACAAAATATCTTCGACATTAGTTACAAAGTATGCACCTACTCTTTGCTCTAAAAAATTGTCATAAAATATTGCTTAGTTTTTGAGAAATTAGAGTAACTAAAATGGCTTGAAATGATGCTGATTTTCTATGTAGAGAGCCCCCTTAACATACAATGATGTGATCGGCTACCCAGGCTTGTGGGCTTCTTAACGCAATACATTTATTCTGGTTTGCCATTTATATATTCTGCCCTGGAGTGTGCGTGGCTCGTAGATGGGGTGAAGTCATCCGTATATTGTGCAGCATTCTGGCATGCGTCAATCGGCCACCCCCTGAGCGATGAAGACCCATCTCCGGTTCTATTACTGTGCTGCCGTTCTGGAAGGTGCATGCCTCAATCATCAAACATCTGTTTCTAGGCGAACGCCTTTTCTGTATGTGCGTTGCCTTGAGTGAGTTGGGCTTCTGGGCAAGCACCTGCTCTGTGCGCTGCCCTTGAATGAGTAGCAGGCGCCTGTATCTGGGCCACGTGCTATCTTGTTACAATCTCTGCGGCTGGTGAACAGTCTTCCCCTTCTTTCCCTCTTCGCTCTCTCTCTCCCTCCTCTTGGCAGCGGTCAGGTGTCGGGACATGAAGCCTTCTGCTTCCTAGTGCCGAGCAGGGCAGTCCTGTTGCTTTTCGTTTCTTTTGCTTACCAAGGGAGGAAGAAGTTTTGGAAGGAGGTTGGAGGATCAAGCCATTTTAATACTAGGCCTTCCTAGCTCGAGAGCAGAATTACACTTGTATAATAAAGTGAAAGAAATTGATTTATATAGCGTGTGTACAAATATCGTTAAGAAAATTATTTTTATGGTAATATTTATTTTTCTTTTCTCGAAAAAATAAAAGTGGGATGTTAACAAGTAAGTTCTCATGCGGGAGTGTTACACTGTGATGCTGAGGTACTTATACTCTGGTGGTCACACAGTATCCAGTATGCAGTAACATATAATTCATTAAATTTAATTTTAAAAATATTATTAATTATACATGTGGCGTTAAGTTGACTCCCCTACATTGCTAAGTGAGCATTGCATCATGGGAACAAGACACTGAAAACACTCAAGTAAAATAAAATATTTTTCTTTTCGTAATCTTGAAGTGAAATGGTATAGCATGTTTTGTGCATGACAAAAAATACTTGGCTTTAAACATTTTTGTAAAACATTGGACATTGAATGCTCTCTCTTACGACTAGGTTATGTACATTATCAAGTAATGGTTACAACACTTCGTTATAAGCAATAATTACAAGGTTTTGGCATTCTTTCATACTAATGGTTAAGATACTATTCCCTTATATGGCGGGATTTGTTGAGAGTGATTATTATACACAGGTACTTGCATGAAAGTTATGATCTGAACAAGGTTTTCATCTGTTCAGAGTGCACGAATGTTTAGGGTCTGCTCCAGGCAGAGGGTTCATGAACAGAAGCAGGCATGGGCCTCCATTTAACGTTACATGAAAGGGGCTCAAGCAAGTGATTGTAATGAGAGTGTGGAATGGTCCGTCACAACTCTGTATGGGGATTTCAAACAGGTGTGAAGTGAAATTAGTTGCTTGTGCACTCTGGGGGTGAGACAGTTATAACACATATTATATATATATCTATATACTATATATATATATATCACACACACATTTATCAGTTGTTTATAGTGATGATAATGTACAGATTTTTACTAAGTGTCTAATGTTCGTAACAAAGAGTCTGCTGTATATCGTTCTTAAATATTTCTACATTCAAATATAATTTTCTGATCACTTGATTTTTTTTGCATATTTTTCCTTGTCCCTTTTACAATAAAATTAAACCAAAGTTTAAAAAACTGTAATTGATCAATTATATTAATCTTACATAAACTTATCCTAATTAATGGTATAATGCATTTATTTTCTACATGACTATACCTTATAAATAAAATGTGTGTTAAAGTCTTGTTTGGTTGTGACATAAAACAAATTTGTGAGTTTTAATTTATTGTTACTATGTGAATGAAATTAAAAGGATTATGAGTACCTGTTAAAATCTCTTTCTCTTTATGTGTAAGTTTGTATCATGATCAAAGACCCGGAAATTTTGCGAGATCATTTTAAGCCACGCTAGACTTCTAACATGCGTACATTTGACCTTATTTCCAATTTGATCGCAGTTTGTAAGCCACGCCTTGGACGAATTTGAACCAATAAGTAACCTACAGTAAAAAGACGGCCAAGTCCGGTGCTATGTTGTCTGAGGTTTAACTGGATCAATAGCCAATAAACAACTAAGCCCTGAGTACATACCAGATTGTGGAATCTAGCTTGTTGCCGGGTGAATCTGCGATATTTCCGAGTCTCTAATCATGATATGTACAAAATTTTTAATTATACCTTTTTACTCCATCTTGATACCTTGTTTCCAAGTTTTTTCCTCTTCAAATCTAGTATTACTTGTCTAAAGTGTGTATTCAAATTTAGGCATGAAGCAACATTTTAGCTTTGAATTCACTGTTTTTTCTATGCACGTTAGGTATTGCATGGTAGTGAATAATGTTGTTCTTGTGCTGTAAAAGCTTTTAAGAAAACAAAAAAACCAGCTAGACTTACAAATGATGACTGAAACACTTAATTACAAAACTTTCATATTTCTGACACCAATTTGTAAATGTTAAAAGAGAACTATTTTTATGGTTATGTAAATACATTTCTTCAAAAGTGAGTTCGAGAATTTTTTCTTCACTGTTTATGTCGTTAAGTCTACGTATTTATTTGACTTGTCTTATGCTCTTCACTTCTACGAGTGTTGACACTATCCCTCGCGACTAAAAGCATTAGATGCTGACATTAAAGAGTACCTGTACATATCATACTCCGTTAAAATGTCTACTTTCAGGTCATACTGTTTCTTGTGTCTCACAACAAAGTGCTGCAATCCCGATCTCAAAACGCATTCAAAGATAACCTTGTTAATGTATTTGTGCAAACTATCTGATACGCATAATCTCATACATATAATTTAATACAGGGAATAATTACGTCGCGAACATGCCATTTCTGTTAACTGACACATTTTTTTTGTGCCAAGTCCCCAGAATACATTAACTTAACGAAACATCACCTCCCCTTTGGTTATGTATTTTTAAACCACTAAGTTCTAATATCACACCAGCTTCTTTACTCGCGTAAATGTCCCTCGAATAAACATTTAATCTTTCAGTAACCCATGCAAAAGTGACTATTGTTTGGCATGACAGTGTCTCTTACTTAAAATAATTTTTGATAGGAATTCATGCCAAGGTGTTCCCTTAATTTACATGGCAAGCTGAGGGTGCATTTATGAGTATAGGCTCAAATTTATGAAGTTGATTAAATGTGCTTCGTTTCATAGAAATATTAGACACTTCAGTATTGTAACTTGAAATTTTATGCAGCAAATACAACACCTAGCATAAACTAGCGAAAGTTTTGGACAACTTGCGCTGGGTTGTGTGGAGAAGAAAATCCCAAGAGTTTGTACCTCACGATGACGGACGACTGCGATGACCTTGGGACTGGGGGGGTGTGACCAAACGTACCACCTGCCACTCAGGCCTCAAATGCCAACGTGCAACCAGATGCGTGCATCTTCCCCTCTCACGGCCGCTGGCCTTCTCCCACCCATAGCAAACCAACCGTGAAGTTGACAAGACAGGGCACGCCCAATTGTCCCCAAAAACATTCGCTTTCCCGCCGCTGGCTGTGTTTGAGCTATATAGGGAAAGCCCTACGTGTGAAATTACAATATCCCCTTTGCCTGTCCAGAATTATGGATGCAAAAGGGACCCCCGCAACTGGAATTATTATTATTGAGAATTTTACTACACGTGACTGACCCCTGGAAGAAGTTCCTGCAATCAAGAGAGATGGCAGCTTACCCATGACCTTGTGATGTCACAGCCAGACCGCCTCAGAGACAGGGGTTTTAATTTGTCGTTTCCTCCACCCGGAGCGATAAGATACTTGCAGCGTGTCTGCACACCTGATAAATGCGCCCCAGTGGGAGAAGGCTACGTTACCCCCCGCACCCCGAAGAACTGCTGATCAGAGAAAATTTAGTACAAATACAGCGCCGGCAGCCAGCACCAGTGATTGGCTCTGGGCTCGGCGACCGAAGAGGACACGAGCCCAAACCCCCAATTTGCAAGGACTCATCCTCCTCAGTCTGAAAGGACTTACCTTCCTCCAGCCAGTGGAGTACACTTCTACACCCAACTTGCAGAAGGCACTCCTTCAAGTTCGACCAAGGACTACTCTAGCTCTTACTATAAACCCTCCTTTCATCACCTGCACCTTAAACCCGCTAAAAGTCTGTGAAGACTCACTCTCTCTCAACACCTGCACATCATTGAGGACCTGCACATGAGATGTCCAACAGCTACAGGTATACCCCACCTTAACCCGGTAATCCTTACCCCTGTCAACTTCCCTCGACTCCGCGGTAACAAGCCGTCACATTTCATATTGTCTACCTGATTAGTTTCCCCTTAAGTTAGCCGCTATCAAAGTTGCGTTGCTATACAGTGTTCACGTGTAGCCGCTGTAAAGTTGGGTAGCTATATTTTTGCTCTCTCAGGCTTGCCTTCGCCTGACTCCATTTGGCTTACGTTATTCTAGTACCATAATTATCTCTAGGGTTGTGTCAATACAATTTAAATATAATTGTGCACTTTTGTATTAGTTATAATTATTGTGTTTAGTCCCCAGGGACCAATCCCCGCAGTAAACAACCACATCACGTTAAATTCTTGTGCACCGTTACTAGTAGTTAGCGGACCTTTGTTCCCTATCTTTTGGTATTGAGTGAATTCTAATAAAGAGATGTACAATAAGAAAGGAGCTGCTCCTAGTACACGACGACGTAGGGAACATTGTGGCCTTGCACAAGCTAACGCCAGTTTCACGTATGTGAACAAAACACCGGTCAGGTGTCACGACCAAACTCCACAGGCTATTTCTGCCTTTATTCCTATGGATATTTCTTCTACGCTAGATCATCTACTCTGTGGCAATTGGCCTGAGTACCCGACAACGGAATACGAAGAACAGGTCTACACGGTCTAAGCTGGTGTGAGCTGTTTTCAAAAAATTTTTAAACTCCAAAACATGTTCCTTAAGTTTCAGGAGGTTGGCACCTGTCAGAGCGCTCACTTTGTGTGCTGGGGTGGCGTGGAAACACGTCGGGCCGGGCGAGGAGATAGCAGTAGCTCTGTCTCATTCTCTGCGAGCTGGCTCTTCCTCTCTTCCCTTCACCCGCCCGGCCGGTGCATCGTGCTGCTAATGTGTTTACCTTCCTGTGGAGAGATTACTGTAAAGGTTGACACGGTTTACCAGGTGTCCCATGCAACCTTCACGAATAAACGTATGACAAATACAGCATAAGCGCTGTGGTTAAGTGGGAAAGAAAAAAAAAAAAAAAAAAACCCCACGAACTTGAACAAAAAAAATAGTGCACGAAAACTAAAGGAAAACACTTACATACAATGTCTTACTCGCGGAAGGCAGAGAAGAAAATAACTATCACATTGCTTGAGGTGGTGTAGTAAGGTTGGAGGAAAATCTGGCTATATCTTTGGAGCAACCCGTGTGTCTCACCGCAAGCCAACAGTTACGTGAGACATAATAGAGGTTGCCAACCCCAGGCCTTCCGTTACCTGGGGCTGGTGAGCAACTGATTGAAAAGCGAGTACACTGAATTACATCTTTTACCAATAAGACACATTTGTACGAGATCACCCAATTAGACTAAACATGGCACTAAACAACATTATTGCACTCAAATAATTTTCACTTTGTTGGTTATTTGTACTGGAGTACGACGTCGCCCTCTGGCTTAAGTCTTTTGGGTTCGACTCTCGGTCGAGGTTAAACATGATTAAAGCTGCAAAATGCAATAAATGGACATATAACCCTGATTAATAAAATAGGTGGAACAAATGCACTGGAAAACTCATACTTATATTTATATGATTACCTAACTTACATAAACATGAATAACTAATATATACAAATATTAACTTTACTTATTCTCTCCAATATACACAAATATTAACCTTACTTATTCTCTCCGTTGAGGGGTCCACTGTAAATTATCAAAGCTAATTGTACACTATGAAGTGTGTACCTTCGTGTAACACTGTCACTAGTGAGTGTCTATCGGTGTTACCAGTGTCTAAGTGGGCTGTCGGCCACTGTTTATATACATCGCAGAAGTGATAAACTACGTGTGTGCTACACGTTGTGCTGGGATAGGCTGCATAACTGCAAATTCCATATAATGTCTCTCGTTACACTGTCTGTCTTATCCATAGTTTTCACCTGTGCAAATTTAGCAACGTCTTACTGTTGGTATATGTCTCAAACTTGGTTCACTAGTGCGGGGAGATTTGGCATAGTCATTAACTGCTATGCACTGCCATTGTTTATCGACTTGCATTGCACTTGTAAAAGCGTAGATGCACCATACTATTGTCCACGTGTTATACCTGGCAACTATTTACTGATGCCTATATTGTTAGTCCTTCGTGAGGGCCTATGAAGTGCCCTAAATATAACACGTAATTTTCATCACAATTAAGAGCTACTAACTGCTACTCAATATAAAGTCATTTCTTATTACTGCTACCCTGTTGAAGATAGCTGACCTGAGCATGGCTAAGTGTGACTACACTACCCTACAAATTCTTTGTCTGTCATGAACTGAGGCTTAGCAAAAATAGGGCTATGACAATTCCTTATAGTTTTGTTTATAATCACTCGTTCACAGCCTCGGATTACAGAGCACTGACTTACTTGGTGGTTGCTTGGCTCTTCGCCGGCCTTCCCCTCTGCCGTAGCTAATCGTACATCGGGTATGGCCAAGTGAAACGTGCCATTGGCCACTGGGGCGATTCCTTATACCGGCCAGGCATTGATCCAGCTTTGGAGGCACAAGGGGGCATCAGTCTTCGGGGTTCAGCACGGGGCACTGAGCCATCGTCTTCTGCTGCAACCGTTGGGGGAGTCACAGCAACCAAGGACGATGAGGCAGTGTGAGTGAGCGGCACCGCAGGGCCCTCGACTGCATGGGTTCCTACCTGTTGGATAGGAAGGTTATGGGCATCGTTGGAAACATTGAAATCTCTTTGAGCGGCTGGAGGGAGGGCTGACCCTACCATCTCGATGGCACTCTGGTTAAATGGCACAGTCATCTCCTGGCATGGCGTCTGTTGGACGTCGTTGCCATCGACATCCATACTTTTGGCCTGAGGAAGGGAAGACCCTACAACCTCAGCGGCGCTCGTGTTGAATGGCAAAGTCTTGATGTCATCAGTAGGTGGGTGAAGGGCATCGGCATCACTGTCGCTAGCCATCCCTGGTGTACTAAGTGTCCCACAAGCGAGTGCACTGTCTGGCTCCTCATCCTCAGGGGCATTAGTGGGTTGCTCACTGGTACTTTCAGCCAGTGTGTAACGGTCATCAGTGGTGGTGTGGTTCACCTGAAAAGTAACTTTGGTAGAGGTCTGAGGGGGTTTGGAAGTTTCCATTCTCTGGTTGATCTCTGAAGTGGTTTCTGGCACAGTTTGTGATGGTGGCCTGTCGATTTCGGCAGGGCTTGGCAGCGTAGTTACCGCTGGTGAACTATCTCCAGGTTCGTGTTCGACTCTATTTCCGGGCGGGTTGCATCAATCCCTGGTTCTGGAGTAGCAGCAGACTGGGGGGGGGGGGAAAGACTGTGGGCTTCTACCGTCTCCCCTACCTGTGTGGGTTCGGAAGTCCCGATATTCTGCTTGAGCGGCGAGGTCCTTGTCTGGTTTCTTGGTCCATGGGTCTCCGTCAAGAG
The DNA here is from genome assembly GCA_029891345.1 of Dryococelus australis. Lineage (NCBI taxonomy): Eukaryota > Metazoa > Arthropoda > Insecta > Phasmatodea > Phasmatidae > Dryococelus > Dryococelus australis. Next base: position 139,693,814 of record CM056998.1, on the reverse strand, counting down.
ACCTCACTGCTTGCAGATATAGTTTGCTCACGTGTAGCGTGACGGTGCAAGCATAACTAGTAGGTACGGAGGGCAGAGATCTGACGGAGTCTACTCCTCTACCTTTGGGTGGTCCCATTTGCTGGTCCTGCAAAGGTGGGGCTGCACAGCTGGCGGTGTAAAAGATCTGGTTGCATGTTTTTCCGCTGTTGGTGGAGTGTGCCAGGCTTTACGTTATTTCAGCAGGGTCGTCTTCGTTGTCCAGCAAGTTGAAGACTTCTTTGGTCGCTATTTCGCTTTCGATGTCTGACCCAACACCAGGTTCCGCGTGGTTTTCGGTACCCGTCCTCTGGTATCTTTCTCCCAATAGATGTGGTCGTGTTAGGCTACCACTCTATATGGGCCATCCCATTTATTACCTAGGTCGGTGCTGAACTGGGTGATGGCTTTACTCAGCAGGTGGCTCTTAAATAGCACTGCTCCCCCAGGTAGAATCCTCTGACACCGGTCTTGGGTGGTGGACATTTTTTTACTAATGTACAGCTGCTGTGCGTTGCAGGCCTGTTTCACTCTGGCTAGCAAGGCCAGACTTACATCTCCAAGTTGCAGCATGTTGGTCGGCTCACTCTCCCATTGCCAGTCTCCGGGTCTACAAAGTGGCTAGCCTAGAAGGAGTTGACTGGGGCTGGTATCGACCGCCTCGTTAGTCCACCTACGGAGTGCGAATAGAATGGTGGGGATATGCTTATCCCAGTGATTATGGTCATTACTCACACTGATATGGAAGCATTTTTTTATTTATTGATTCCTCCACTCTGTAGGGTTGGCCTGGGGGTGGTAAAGGTGAATGGCCCATATCTCTATCCTGCAATGATTCCATGTCGACTGCCATTGGGCACTCGTAAACTGGGTTCCATTATCCGTAAGAATGGCTTGTGGATAACCCCAAGGAGTAAATACTTCATTCTCCAACTTACTCATTATCAGCGTGGTCTCTTGGCTGGGTAGAGGGAATGCATCTACCCACTTAGAGAAGAGGTTGGTTTCCACCAGTAGGTACCGGTTGCCTTTGGTACTTCTGGGGTAGGGTCCAATTAAGTCAGTGGCAGATGCATCCATCCAGTCTTGGGTCTCAGTGGTTTGGATGTTGAGGGTGCCCGTGGATGCCTTCCCATTCCCTTGGTAGTACGTTTGGCATGGCTGACGTAATACCGCATGTTGTGGCTCATACCATGCCAGCCATATTGGGTTCCTATATCCAATAGGGTTTCACGCGTCCCGGGTTTCCCTTCTGGTGGGTGATCGTAGAGGTGGTTGCACAAGTCATTCCTTAATGCCCGGTGTACCCATATCTTTCAGAGGGCCGCCGGTTGTCCGCTTTGGGTCCACAACAAATCATCTTTCAATCTGAAGCAGTCCGGGTGTTTTCCTAAAAGCTGACGAACCTTGATATCCTCTTGTTGGTGGACAGTGACTCAATGTTGACTTATTCTAAGTTGCAGAAGCCGGACTTGGGTTATTGGTGGAGACGGGCCATCATCTTGTCCCAGTTTTCCTCTTCCTTTCCGACAAGCTCAGTTGTCGTGAAAGAGCATCAGGTAAGTCATTCTCTCTCCCCGGGCAATGCTGTACCTCAAAGTCAAACTTGGTGAGGAACATGTCCCATCGACCGAGTTTGGCCTTTGCATTGCGGGATTATTTTAGCCATTGGAGCGCTTTGAAGTCGGTACGTAACATAAAGTGACACCCTTCCAGATGATAATGGTAGTTAATAATGGCCCTCTCACGGTCAGGCATTCCTGCTCATTAATGTGATATTTCTGTTCCGTTTCATTTAATCTAGTGGAGGCACGGGCAATTACTTGAGGTCAGCCATCTTTGCTGGTTTGGTACAGTACCGCTCCTAGGCCGGTTCGACAGGAGTCAATTTGAAGAAAAAGTGAGGTATCCCCTTAGGGTCGGTGGAGTTGGCGTATTTCTTTGAAGCTCTGTTTTATTGCCCTGAACGTTTGGTTTTGCTCAGCCCCCCACTTCCATCAAACTTCCTTCTTCGAGCAGAGGATGCAGTGGTGCCATCAGGTAAGCCATGTTTGGAACAAAGTCGCGTAACCAGTTACACCAACCTAGCTAGCGGTGCAGTTGTTTCTAATTAGTGGGTTCCTCTGCATCCTCTATTGCTCAGATAGATCTTTGTTAAGGAAAATTTCCTTTGGGTGACACTACCTACGTGTCCCTAGTAGTCAATGGCTATTTTCCTAAAGAAACTCCTTGAATGTTTGCAGGTGATGCCGTGCAGCTCTAGTCTTTCGAGAACTCGTTGGATGTGGGTTAAATGGTCCTCCAAGGTCTTTGAATAAATTATTACGTCATCTAAGTAAGCAAGGCAAAAATCGCTGACATACCGGGTGAGTACTTCAGACATACGGCGTTGAAATGTGGCCGGAGAATTATTTAGACAGAAAGGCATCACTATAAAATGGAGGGTCTCTCCTGATGGGGTGGTAAATAATGCGTACTTACGGCTGTCTGGGTGCATTGCGATCTGCCAATATCCGGACTCCATGTCTAAGGTTCTAAAGATCTTGGCTTCACCTATAACTCGCAAAGTATGCGATAAGTTGATGGCCGGGGGAGCTATGGGCTGGGTCACTTCGTTCAGCGCCTTACAGTTCACACAGAATTATGGTTTGCTGTCTTTCTTGGGTACCAGCACTACTGCCGAGTTGCAAGGTGAGTTTGAGGGTTTTACTATTCCTTGTTTTTTTCATGTCATTTACTTAGTCCATGATTGTCTTTGGCAGGCTGATATTCGATAGGGCCTTGGTGGTCGTCCATATCTCATGTTGTATAGACCTAGTGAAGTTGTCTGCCAGTCGTTTACAGAGTTGGCGCCAATCAGTCACATATTCCTCATACTGGTTCCACTATTCAATCGCTTTGTCTGCAAGTTGGGTTTGGGCTAGACTAATCCATTGTTTCTTGGGCACACTGTGTTCTGCCAGTTCCTCCTCACATTCGTTTGTGATGGAAACTGGATCTTCGTGTGGCCGGCTGGCATAATTGGGAAGAAACAATCCCTTGGCGTTGCCGGTCTTGGAGCTGAACCACTCGGTTGTACATGTCCCACCTGGTGGCTGGGGTAAGGCGGGTGGTATTCCGCAGCTCATTTAGAAGGTTCACATTGGTACACCATAGCGAGTTGAGCAATTAATTCCTCCGCCCACCCAATACACGTATGGTAGTACAGTTCATTGCACAGGATACAGAGCACTAAGATCATACCATGGCCTGGACAAGTGATCCGGCTGCAAAACCTGTCCTGTCGAGTTCAACCCGGCTCGCACTGGAATTCCAACCCCTCTGTGTTCCGTATATCGTCGGCCCAGAAAAGGCTGAGAAAATGAAATTCTTGGTTGCATTAGGTGCACATGAGTCAATTGATCCCTGAGCCTTGGCAAGTGACGTGGTTACATACTTTGGGTGCCACGTTGGACGTGCTGCTGGCCTGTGGCTCTAAATGGTTATTGACGTCTGACATTATGGTGGTAATGAGCGCCATAAGGTGTTTTGAGACTCCTCAAAGTCTCGCTAATCGGTCCCGGTTATTCTATCTTTCTCTCAGGTCATTCTGACCTTGTTCCGCGTTCACTGATTAACAGATTCATACGCTGACACCCCATGTTAGGCACCAGAATAGTCCGTGTTGCTTAAACCCTGATTGTACAAGAGACTACTGTTTCTATGCTATGTCAGTCGCACTTATGGTAGGGGCTCAGTTCACCCTCTTCCCGGTCACCAGTGTCGGCCTCCTGGGCTGTCTGCTTGGGACAAAATCGAGTATAGATGGCTGAGCAATAAGCCTCACAGTGACACTGGCCCTCTGGGACCAAATGGACTTACCAGAGCACGCAGGATGTTCTTGGAAAGTGCAGAAGTAGTACTGCAGGCAGGGCGTGTGGGGTCTTGCATTCCTTTGGTTTTGGCGGAGGTGGAGCTGCTATAATTCTCAGCCAGATGGTGACAGATAAACTTGGTGCTGGCCCAGCTACCGATGTGTGGGTTGGCTCACCCGAGCCTGTGTTTCTCCCGGTGACAAGAACTCTAACTGCCGGATCAAATTTGTAGCCGGTCCTATCTGGGGTGAAGTGAAATACGCAACTCCTGATGGGAGATGCCGGTCTCACCGCGTGATGAGCGGCTTGGGCCTGCCCCTGAGGAGTGTCGACTCCTGGCGCGACGAGGTTTGCCGCACATACCTGCTTGGTGGCACTGAACTCTGCCTTCTTTTCCACTCTCTGAGCTCCGTGTTGCCTCTTCAATGGCACAGGCGTATAACACACTTGATTTTCTGTAAATGGCAAACAATAAATGATCCTAGCTTAGGCGTGTACGGCCAACACTGGCTGGCAGTTCCCTCCCTGGCTCCTAACTGTGCTTGCACAGTTAGGAGCCTTCCTACCAATTCCGGGTGTAGTTCACAAACGTAAGGTCTCCAATCCCAAGCAAATACCAATGCCAGCACCTTAGCTAGGCGCTCCAGTCACGATACAACTTGGGGTGGCTGTTCCGCCACTGTGGGGTGTGTCCTAGTGGTAGAGGATCTACTGTTCTGTGCCCAGAAGTGTACAGAATGGGTGGCCGTCAAAAGATGATGTGTGTGATTAGTCAGACAGGCACCTGAAGGGGGCCTGGCATCCTACTCTGGGTTTTAACCCTTTTGCAGCTACATGCTTATTAATCGTGTCATCTCTATAGTATTAGCAGTCACATAGCACCAATTCACCCCCTGTGCTGAATACTTTTTTTTTTTTTTTTAGCAAATGTGGACAAGGTCTGTGTAGCCACTTTTTGCACCCTTTTTGGAAAAATTTTAATAGCCGTCTTATTTTGGCAGATGTACTACCTTAATGTTACAATTAATTGTAATTTACAATGTCTACATTGATTTTAGCATAGTGACATTGCAGTGCTTACATTTATTTTGCTAACTTATAAAATATATATTTTTTCAAACCTACTTTCTGAAGAAAGAATAGGCTTAGGATGTCATCTTCCTACCTGCATATGTATGTGTGTTGTTGTGTGTGCGAGTTTCCTTCTAAAAACTCGTGCACCCGTACACCGAATTCGAACCAACTCATAAACTTATAGTACACAGTAATGAAATCTGATTTCCATATTTTACAACCGTGACAAATGCTTATTTTCAAATTTGCAGACTTTTTTATTTTATTTATTTTGGATGCTACTGCATATATCTGGAACTATTCAACTAATTAAAACCAAATTTTGTATGTTGACCATTAAAAATATCAGCTTAAATTCAGAAACACTTGTCTTGGCGAATGTGCCATTTTGGAAGATAGCAGTAATTGAAACAATAAAGATTTTGCATCAAATTTCAGGAACTATGTAACGGATTCCAATGAAATCTGGAATATAAATAGATCTATGGCACTTTTCAGTAATAATTTATTTTTCTGACTTAAAAAAACAGACATCACATTCAGTGAAGTCAATACACCATATTTAATATAGTGAAATTACACTAATTTAAAAAATATATATATATACAGTAGTTTCAAAAAACAAAATATTGATACACACTCAATAAAATAACAGTTGTTACACGAACGTATGAAAGTACCAATAAATTACCTTGGTTTTTATTACACTTATTTTAGTCTAATTATATTATTTAGACACATTGAAATTATATGTTATTACACCAACATTCAGTAATTTTTTTCGTATGATGCACAGTGCGACTACGCAGTCTTTGCATGAGCATCATGCTTCTCTACGAATTTTATGCTTGGTGCAAACAACACATTTTCCAGTGGGAAATTTTTTTAACTCCTTTTGCTTCAATGGCTGTGGGAAAATGTCTCTGTGATAAGGGCATCGGAGTATCTTCTTCTGACCTCCTCCAGACTATCTTCTCGGTTTTGAGTATTTCTCCAGAATGTCTGTGATGAGCGTTAGAGAGAATGTTGTTAGAGGCAATGCTTTACCAGTAAAATTTTTGCGAAGAGCATGGGTGTTCAGAACTGCAAGATCCAAAACATGAAAGAATAGTTTTTATACCATTTCACAGTTTTCGTCACAGATTCTATAAAACAGCTCCCATGCTAACGTTGTAGTCCAGAACACATGTGGGTTTCATTATTTTACATCCACTCTTCTTGTCAATCTTTTCACTTTCTTTCATATCTGCATTGTGGCAGGTGCTGAGAGTCCATACTTCCCATTTATTGCACCACTTCATTGAAAGTAAATCGCCCAATGACTTTCTTCAGTTTGTTGTCAATTTTCTGCACATTTTTCCTATTTTTTCGTACTGTGCCACCTACATTTGTTGTGAGATTATGAAGCCAATGAAACAGGTTTGGACTAGACTACCAGTTATCTTCAAATACCATGTGGCCTTTGTCCAAGTATGGTTTCAATAAAGTAGCCACAATATCACCAGACTTTCCCAGACCTGCCTCACCAATGTCACTACTCTAGAACCTCTCTATTACGACCCCTCACAGTTCCTGAGAATACGGTCATGATAGAGGAGGGGTCGTAGTAAAATTTGGAAAATTTTGGGACGATTTTGACCCACCCCTAACCCCTATGCACCCAAAATTGCCATTTTTTGGCATGAAGAAAGTTCAATCATCTCTAGCGCATAAAAAAAAAAAAACACTTTTTTTTAAAAATAAAATTACATATAAATATGTATATTTTAATAGCTGGACGTCTCCTGATTAATTTGTTACCTAAGAAAGGCATATTGGACCACCTCTTGTCGTGAAAAAGACCATTGATAGTGTGTGAAAAGATTAGAGTATGTATATTAAAATATTAAGTTATTATTAAACATCTATTATGCAGGTCTCATGGGTCACACATTGCTATGAGGCACGTAGCAATCAAAAAGTTTAGGTGGCATTGCGAAATTCATGTATGCGTGCAGTGCTCTCGCTTTTGTCTGGCAGCGTACATAACTGGGCGAGCGCCTAGATCCTCTAGAGCGCGACTGGGCACGGGCATAGCGGTTTGCTGCTGAAGCTTGGCCCTAGATCCTCAGGCTGAGCAGTTGTCGGTCGGTCACTTCAAGATGGCGAGTGGCAGCCGCCCGCCTTCCGCCAATACTGTCGTTACAGGGCAGGTTTACTTCCTTACAGCGGCCCGGCGTTGGGAAAACATGCTGATAGATGAAATTCATGTCAATGTGTTGCATTTATCCTAAATGTAGGCAGCGTGTTGGCCTCTGCACTGGCACGATAAGACCCGGCAATGTTTATGGGAATATAAATATTTAGTGCGGTCTACTTGAATTTTTACTACCCTGAATTTTTCATCAAAAACTTTTGACGTTGCCTATACACACACATGGCCTCACTCGCCATAATATGGTACTGGTAACATAAGAAAACATTTTATTTGAACACAGTTATTTTTAGTCACTTTAAACATAAAATCGACTTCACAAGAAAAAAAAAAAACAATTGACCACCATAAAAATTTTGCATATTATGTAGGCGTGGGCGCACATAAACTTAAAAGTAATAATTAAAAAAAAAGAGACTGAATAAAATTTCAAGTCATCATACATACACTTACTAAGAAACTAGTCTATGTAATGTGCCACTGTTTTTACAGCAAAAGAAGAGGGATAAATGGAAGCGAAAAAAGACAGGGAGGGTAAGGCAGAGGCAGCGGCATGTGACTAGGACAAAGACTCCTTACTGCCCGGGCCTGCCCCCCCCTCTCCAAGCCATGCTTCCATGGACAATATACCAGTGTCCCCTTAAGGCATTAAGTAATTTATTGTTTCACGCTGCTTGGGACAACCAATGTCGAAGTCTATGCTGGTAAAGGCCATTCACGGTAAGTGAGCACTTTTGAAAGCCCTCTCATTTCAAATAATAGTCAATAAGTATGCTTTACTTTAGCCTTAGACCGTAACTTCCGAGTGCGGTGGAATATACACACTGTGTTCATTACTTACATGGCAATAGTTATTTAAAAAGATGTTTAAAGGATAAAAAATGGCTGAAAGGAAAAAGTAACCAGGCCATCAAAAGTGCTCACTTTACCGTGAACAGCCTATAGCTTGAGAAATGTGTAACCAATAACATCAGTAAGGGCTAGTTTTCCAGACTGGAAAACATTGTAGTAGAAACTAGTACTGCAGTTGGAGAAAACATGTACAAAACAAATCTGCGCATAAATGAAACACGATTCAAGATACCGCGGTTGGCGAGGGATTACTGTATCTATTTTTAGATGTGCCTCAAATTTTTGACTTTTTCGACAAACTTTTCATGGTTACTCGGGATTGGGTCGTAATAGAGAGGTGGCCATAGTAAATGGGGTCGTAATGGAAGGGTTTTACTGTATTTGCACCAGTGTACATAACTAAATCAAGAACATATCCAGTCAGACAGTCACACAAAACAAAAGATTTTCTTCAAAAACCAACATCGTTTTGAAGGCACATATTGTTTGAAAATCAAACTGTCTTTGAAGTGGAGCAGGCTCTCGTCAATGCACAGTTTTTTGTAAGGCACAAATGAAAAGCATTTCGACAACAGCCGAATTTTGAATATACGATTGCCACCTCGATCCACACTGTTGTCACAGAAATGCAGCATTCGCAGTAAAAATAAAAATCTTTCTTGTGACATTATCTCTCCAAACACTGGTGCTCGCAAAAGAGCATCCTTTGACCAGTATTCACTTAGCTTCAGTTTCTTCACATGTGCCATTAGTAAACACACTGCCCGAAAACAAAACAATTCCTCACAATGTGTGTCTGTCCATTACTTAACACGGGAATGGACTGTAAAATCTGCCCCATATGTCTGCATACTCCCAGCAGGGATGAGAGTGAACAGTTGCTGGTTAATTTGCCATGCCCTGAAGTTATTGCCCCTACGCAATTTGGAGAGAACATAGAATTAGAGTTTTGTGCTGCCAGCCTTACTGAAGGAAATAAAGTACCCGTTGTTCTGAAAAAGATGCAGATACATGTGCCCTGGGGAAAGGAAATAGGGTTACCAGCCGTTTAGGGAATTTTGATAGGCATGTCGACAAGGTTGAAACCGAAAATAAACTTTATATCTTGAATATTTTGTGTGATGCAGATAGTTGAATAAATTCTGAGAGCCTAGAGTTTTTAAATCAAACCTTCATTTCTGAAATGGGGGAAAAACAGTTATGATAAAAAGTTGAGTTAACTTAATTTTTACCCGAAATTGATACAGTAATTGAAATAAATGAATTGTTAGATTTAAGCCATTTAGAGGGAGCACCAAAAGAAACCTTGCTTGTAATGTAAAAACAAGGGCCATAGGCAGAGTTCAATTTTGATAAATAATTTTGACAGCATTTACTATATTGTCTCTGTGTAATTTCATAATGCCCAAGTAAGAGAGCAACTTTAAAAAGGTATTTCATTAAGTTTGTGTTTTATGTTGATTGCTAGAATTAAGGATAAAGCTGTTAAAAAAAATTTCTGTTGGGTGATATATCCTTTTCTTTGGAATAGCCTAAGGAAATATACTGCAAAGTTAGTGAAATAATTAAGTAATTAATGTGCATGTATGAACTGGGCATTTTTAAGGATTTAAAGTTTTCCTTGATAGTGTCAGTATTAAGCTATTTCCATAAAGATGACTTTCAATATTGAGGATATCTATTAATGATAGTGTTAGAATGCTTAAGCTGTTGTAGCACTAATTTTGTGTGCTTACCAATAGTGCTAAGCTAATGTAGCATTCGCCCTGTGAGAGAGCAACCATGTTATGAGAGTTCATTCTGCTTAAAGAGGAGAAAGTTGTTGCCAGTGATACCAATGGAAATACACTGATCTCCTTCTGGTGAGAACATGGCTCCCAGTGTTATGCCTGCCTAAAGACACGTCGCTAGATAAGGGTGACGTGTTTTGCGGATTTATAAACACAGAAAAGGTTTTTATAAAATCTATAGGGTCCAACAATTTTTGGATGCCAAATAGTTCCATAAAGTAAGAAATTGTTTTAATTAAGAGATTGACAATATATATTAAAGATAGATAATCACTTTTATCCTTTTGGTTTTCCTTGAGAATTGATTTTTTTTAAGAATTCCTTTTTAAATTTGGCATATAGCAGATTAATAAAACTAATATAGCATCTGATTATGAAATGGTTATTTCAATTTAAAGCTGATCATATCAAAGAATTTCTTCATTGATGCTTACGGGTTCCCTTTTGAGTTCATAAATTATTTAATTCAGCCGAACTAAAGCACAGGAATTTTGCAGATAGGAGGGTGAATTATGTTATGTGTTTAGTCAAGCAGTTTCTGTTGTGTTTGTCTATTCAAACAGTGAGAATTATAAAGATGGCCAAACGATGAGGTGTGACCGCAGCAATCGGGACCGGAGTGCCTACGTGCCTGTGGATTGTGCGAGACCTGAATCAGAGACCCCTCAGTTCCCTGCCTGGCTCATTACTACTGTTGATGGATGGACGGCATCCAGGGCAGTCGCTGCTCCTGCAGTCCTCGCTATGGAATGAGGAAGTGCGTTTTCCTGTTGTGGTTCGTAACAGAGTACTCCCACTAATTCAAACCTGACAGCGGAGAACTGAACCAGAGGACTACTTTGTTCCCCTTGTCCCACATTACCATTCTACGGTGTGAATGATTATGATTTCAAACGTATGAATTGAAAGTGACACTCAAGTGTGAAGAATTAATTTTCTGAAAACCAGTTTAACTTTGCTTACTTCAGAAAAGTTACGACTCAGTCTAAAATATAATTAAAATAATAAAGACTTAGTGCCTTCTAATTGATAATTCTGTGTGTGAAACAATTTTAAATACCAAAAATTATCTTTGAATGAGCCACACTAAAAGTCTGTAGAAAATTCATTTGAGACATAAATTAAACATAAATTTACTAATTTAATGTCATGGAAACAATAGGTCATATGCTCAACACCTAACTTACACTTTCTATTTTCTGCAGTGAAACTTATATTGAAATTTGCAAGACAGTAATATATCCACACGTAACCTCATTCTACGATTTGTAAGTTTTTTTAAATTCTCTAATGATTATACTTAATATTTATCAACAGAAATTACTGAGTCCTTCAGAAAAACAGAATAAGTAATATTGAATTTTAAAATCTTTGTGAATTTATACTTGTGATGATTTTCTGAATTTCCTCCATTAAAAACTAATTATCAAACAATTCAGCGGAATTTGTTCTTTGCTACTGTCAATGCTTGAGAAAATTCTGAATTGTTAGCAATCGTGAGGATTTACTTGAGTAAATTACACAAATTGTTAAAGATTTAATCACCATCAAGGTACAATAAGATATTACGTTATGACTATTAAAAGGAAGCACCGCTATGAAATTGAAGGAAAATATATGTTGCCATGCTCCAAACTTCAATGGTTTTTTCAGAAACTGTCCAGGTAAAGTTTCTCTTTGAACAAAATATTGGTTCCTATTATGAATTTCAGAAATTGAAGGTTATACTATGTTTTAAAGGAACAGAAATTTCATTCAAATTGCAAACTGATTAAAGTAACTGTATGCATTCCTAAAATAACTTATAATCAAAGAAATACTATGATAATTTCTCTATTCGGCACCTGGTTCTTAAAAAACTTACCTTGTTACTGAATATTTGAATTCAAGTTTCGAGATATTACTGACTAATTATTGTTTCGCTTTGATGCGGGCTCGACGTCGAAGTGTTGAGAAATTCCACGAGAAAAGGTAGGCGTTATAAAATTAAAGAATAGTATAGAATTAAGTCCGTTGTTTTAGCTATAATAACTTTATAAACCTTGAAACCTTCTTGGAGTATACTGAAGTAAGTAGTCGATAGTGTCGAAAAACATATTCAATCCCTTGCTATTTACCTCTACACGCTCATACTGGACTTTTGGTGAAAAATAATTATGCTAGAGTTCTTTACTCCTCTAAAACCTCTATGAATTGTGAAAGTAATATTGCATGAGTTAAGTTATTTAAAATTTTGAGAACTTAAAGAAATTGTCATATGAAATTTTGAACAAACTAGTTTAAACTTAAAACTATTTGCTTCAACTTACTAATGATTAACTTGGAAAGTTTATCAAATTAATTAATTCATTCAAATAGTTTCCTCTTACACTTGTGCTCACTGTGAAGCCAGCTAACAGCCAGCAGCATTAAGACCATGACAGCACTCACAACTCATGTGACACGTGGGTAAGTACGTGCACAAAGAGGCCATGAACATGGACTTTCCCATAATGGGATTATTACGGTTTACAGTGTGATATATGTTTCTCTATTTTCTTTCAGGGCTAAAAAGTGATATAAAATGTAAATACGTCTTTTCAGAAAATGTTGCACAATGTTCTTTTCAAATTCCAAATGTGTGCTTCACGTAGAACAAGGACATTATATTCCGGCATAAATTGCCTATAAAATAAACAGTTATCAAACATCAATATTTCACTATTTATATTGTTCTTATAATCTATTTATTTATCATTTATTTATCTTTTGTGCCTTTTCATTTTTAAGAGAAAGTTTCGCTCGGTGTGCATAGCACTTCCGCTTCTGAGAACCCTGTAGGCAGCCATAGTAGGTCCGCGTGACCCCTGTCTTTCCAGGCAGTCATCCTAGGAGAGCTGACGAGGTAAAACGCTGTCACGCACGCACATAATATTTTTGCACTGAGTTAGATTTCCACTGATCACTTTAGTTTACCTGTCAACCTTTGCTTTGCGTACATTTTGCCAGACATCCCCAGCATGTTGCTTCTACTTAAATAAATCTTTAGCGGCCCTTGTGACTTTTCGAACTTAATACGAGAGGAGGAGGCAAGATGTCGGAGAGGCCATGCAGCCCGTGCAACTTGTAAACTAGGCACCATCCGCCTATCTCAAAGGCTTTTGATTGTGATTTCTGTATAATTGCTGTGTGCAATATTAAGGGTAACAATCCTATGTATGTATGTAAGGGTAATTTTCATGTTTAATTGTGTTATGGCAGCATCGCCCACTGCCACACGGTCAGCTACCGCCAAGTCAGTATCTGAGCCGTCCATTCACTTAGAGCGTTTATTCTTCTAATATTGTGCGTGCCTTAATTAATCTCATGGTAATATGAATTATTTTATTCACGGCACCATGTAATTTTGACGATTGATGCTTTTTATATACGACCACGTTGTCTTTTGCACATGTTTGATTGTCCGCCATCTGACACGTTACAAGCTTTTGTATACCTGAATCACAAGAGGGATAATTTTCCCAATACTGCTACTACTCTGATAATTAATTGCGGTTTCCATGGAAAATTATTGCAATTTCACCTACAACTCGTGATCCGCTACGCACTTCATCCAGCGGCATATGAATTATTTAAAAATGCTTTCATGCATCTGCGTGTTTATTGTGCCTGTTCATATTGTGTCCAATGTTCTATCATCAATATTAGTGTAATTTGTACGGTGACATTTTCATCCTAGTCTGCTAAGTGTAAAGACCGTCACCACACACACCACGTGGTTGGGAGATGTGTCCCGAGTATGCATTAGCACCGTAAGTAATCACACGTGTTAGTGTTCATTTGTAATTCTCTTTGTCCTGCCTCCAGGAAAAATCTACAGTCCCCCCTAGCGTTTGTAGACCCCTTTCCTTGTGGAGCTAGTGTTTTCCAACACCATGGTGCAGTCATTCATCTAGGAGTGCGCTAGTTAAATTACAAGCTGGGGGAATCACACAACGGAGTTAGATAGTCACATCCACCCAACAGAGTTAGATAGTCACGTCCAAGGTGAACCATTAATTCACATTCTGACACAGTATGTACTTGGGAAATCAATAAATGCAACTCTTAGTGTAAAATTTATGTCTTTCTCTATAGCGTTGAACCAGCCAACTCCCGCCTTCTTCAGTGTTAAACGTTTAGTAATAAACAGTGTTACATAAAGACGCTGAGGTAAGACGAACACACAGAACGAAACCACACTAAAACATCTACGAGAAGGCATCAAGACATCCTCGTCAGCAGTCGCGATACATGTGATCACGAACGCATCACCATTGGACATGCCGGTTGAACAATGTGTGCATTGTGGAAGGGTAAGTGAAGTAAATCTGTTCAGTGAAAATTTGTAGGACAAACCACTATGCCAATGCACATCTATGTATTACCGAGATAAACATTTTTTTTCCCAGGTAGGCATTTTGGAATTTAATTAATGACCCCTTATGCTTTTGTTTTAATAAGCAATTCCTAATGATGAAATCTTCCCTTCACCCCAAAATGTTTGTCAGGGGCCATAGGCCAGAATGTAATTTTGTTTGCTGGGGCAAAGTCTGTTGTAATGTTTATGGCAGTGGAAGTGTGAATAGTTAATTCGTCGTCGTCGTCGTTGCCACCACCACCATCATCATGCGTTCTGCCTAGAGGCAGGTTTTCATGTGGTATCTCTCCATACTCTCCTGTCTTCTGCCAACCTCTTCAGGTTCATTAAATTTCTGCTTCCGTTGATGTCATCTATCAACTTGTATCTCCTTCCTTTCAATATTTCTTCACAAACTATTCCTTCCATAGCATCTGTTAGCAAGCACTCCCGTCTCAACGAATGTCCCATCCAGTTCATCCTTTCTCTTATGACCTTCAGCAGTTTTTTCCTCTCATCAACTCTTTCCAGAACTTCTTCATTACTCACTCTTTCCACCCAGCTTATCCTCTCCCTTCTCCTCCACATCTCAAATGCTTCTAACCTTTTTTCATCCTCATATCTGTGTCCACGTCTCTGCCCCATAAGAGTGCCACACTCCATACTAAACACTTGCCAAGTCTTTTCCTCAGTGTTTTATCTAGTTTTCCGCATAGCAATCTCCACTTCCTATTGAACGCTTCCTTCGCTACCGCAATACGAGTCTTCACCTCCTGATGAAATTCCAAGTCCTCGGTTATCGTACTTCCTAGATATTAGAATGCTCTTACTTGGCTGATATTAACTTGTCCTCTCTTAATATTTGCAGGTTGCCTTCCTTTACTGAATACCATACTCTTTGTTTTTGATGTATTGATTCTCATTCCACACTCCTCATAAGTTTCATTCAGATCTGTTAGCATTTTAGTTATAGTTCTTTCACTTTCTGCTAATAAAACCGTATCACGGCAAATCTTATACATTCAATACAATACTCTTTCCGCCAATACATACTCCTCTTCTTCCATCTAAGCATTTCCGAATCATCTCCTCCAAGTATAAATTGAACTAGGGAGAAAGGCAACAGCCTTGTCTTAACGCCTCTCCCAATGGTGCTTTTTTCCGACATTTCAGTTCCAATCTTTATTCTTACTTTGTGTTGTAAATATAGATTTTGTACTAATCTTCTCTTTTTCCAATCTACTCCTTCCCTCTTCAAGATGTCCACCAGCTTGTTCCATTGTACTCTGTAGTAGTTAATTGCCCATGTTTAAAGTTGACCCATACTATGTGTGAGATGGAAGTTTGAAGTCGAAAGTATGTAACTGAGCAAAAAAATTAAGTTCTTTAGGTTGTGTAATGAGTTTGCAGGTTGTGTGTAAGGAGGATCCTGTAATTGTTTTTTTAATTGATAGAATAAGGAATGTAATAAATTTATTTGTAAGCCTAGCTATAATGGAATTGTTAAAGATGGCTATCACCAGGTGATTCCAACAAGTAGGGTTCAAGATTATCATCATCAGTTAAGTTTTCGTCAGATTTTCAAAGATAATCTTTTCGTAAAAATAAAAATTCCTAAATGGAAAAAGTCTGTATGCGTGCTTCATCACGAAACAACATTTTTGGCAGTAAACGGTGAGGAAGTCACTACCATTAGAGGTAGAACACTACAAGAATGCAGACCTTTCCAAGACCATTTGTTTTATTCCTAGATACTTAGGTGATGCTGTAACAGGGGCCTTATGCCCTAAAGCAGTTTTTCATGGGGCAACAGCAGAAAAATTAGATGAAGTATGTGCATTTAATTGTCAATCTGGTACACATTTGTTACTTAAGAAGGGCCTAAACGGTACTTTTTGACTAATGAGGAGGGCAAGTTGGAATTAAATTGTGAATAAAAATGAAACTCGCATGTTAAACTTTACAGATAATCCTGGAGCTATTGATGTTGCAGTGCCATGTGATTGTAGGTTGTATGTCAATAATGTATTGCAGATTGCTGAAACCTACCACTGCGACTATAGTAGTAGAACTGTGTTTGGCATAATTAACGTAATTCCTGCTGCTTGGACTAAATGTAAGAAATTGCATTTTCCTGCACAGTCAACATCTATTCATAATGTTTTCCCCTCTTTTAATGATTGGCTGGCAGAAGACTGGCCATCTGCCAAACCCCATTTAAACATTTCTATGGGTAGTAGCATCCATAGACTCTAACCCATTCTTTTAGACGTCCCACTGGGTTTTAAAAATTTTTGGATACGAAACTTACAGTGTGTGTCCTCGGCCTTAATGATAATTGTGTTGTTAGTAATTGTTGTAAGGAATCCCTATTTAATTGGCTTAGGCGTTATACCTAGAGTGGAAGCTAGTAATCTCTTGATATTGTAGGCCTAGAGATTGGATCTACGGTGTTTATTTTTCTGTTGACAATACTGTTTGTGTCTTGTATACTGTGGAGATGTTTCAGCTTAAGAAGGTTGAAGAAGGGCGGAGCCTGTCCTGATCTACAGGAAGCACAGGAAGACAAGGTATGTCTCCGGAGGAACAAAATGGTGCCTTTACAGAATCTGTTATTTCACATACGAGAGTTAGTGGTCGAGTGAAAGCATCTATCAGGGATGCTGATGGCCAGAATGTGACTTCGTGGTTGTCTATGGAGGAGAATTCATAATGTCAATGTAAAATATTTGAGGGAAACTAAGAAGGGCAGTATTTTTTTGTTGTATGTATAAAGTTTATAGGTGTACCTCCTCTGCAGGAAGAAGTAATGGTAGAGTCCACTGAGACCTTGTCCGATGTGCCTGAGTAGGGCTCATACCCAAATATACTGTTACAAAGGGTGTAAAACGAAGGAAGTCCAGTGTAGAGGTAGAACATCATTCTTCTCCATCAGAGCACGTTGTTGCAAATGTAATTGGACATTTCACATTAATCAGTTCATGGACCACACACTCAAAGTTAAGTGGAGCAAGAGCTTGGAGTGAATGACTGCAGTAAAATTTACTCTTGTTATAAGGAAAATTGAGACATTTCAATTGCATGTTAATCTAGTCATCAGCCAAACCAGTCATCTCAGGAACATGTTAGATTGGTCTTACTATTTCTTCAGAAGGTGCTCCCTTAATAATATGTTGGACATAATTATACACTGTTTTATGTTTTACTAAGTACTAGCTAGAAGGGGAAGGAACAAGCTAGGCAGGTTTCTAAATGGGAAACCAATAATATTCGCATTTTAAGTGTGTTAACTAGGAAATGGTGGGTAGATAGCCAGGTGTGTTTCCAAAGGGAAAACTAATTATTTTTACCTTTAATGTGATTTTAACAAAATCTCAAATTCAAATAATTTAGAAAAACTTCATCTAGACTCATCTACAACATAATTTCAGTTTCGGGTTAATATCCTCTGCGATACTCCACATCCTCCCAAAGAAGACCTTGATCCATTGGTTGCCTTTGGCGACTGTACTTTAATCATTGCTATACCATCTCAGAGATAGGTCCCCCAATAACCTGTAATTCTCTCACTAAATTGGGGTGGTGGCAGCTATTGTCTCCCTAATAACATCTTCTGGAGTATTTGCCTAACAGCCTAAGTATACTATATCCTCTGCTGATACTGGCCTTCAGCTGGTAGCGGCATGACACCATGTAGACAGGCCATCTCGGGAACTGCAGGCTTTGAAGATCTCCTCTGCTCTTTAGGTGATGCTGCAGTGGGCAGCTGTGGAACAGCGGCCAACTCCAATTGCGGCTGGATGGTGCTCTGACCGCTGAAGATTATGTGTGTAGGTCGTGGAGGGATAGCGGTGTATTCAGTGGTGAGTACAAACGGCTCTATGACTAATAATTCTATATAACTATGCAAGGTTAATAATTGCTCAAAGTAAATATGTCCCAATGTCCGCATTGTAAATTCAAATAAAAAGCTGCCTTCTTGTGGTTCAGTATTACTTTGAACAAGTAGTTCTCTTTCCATCTGGTATAGTTCTCATTTAAGCCGGTTCTTTGTACCTGATTTCAAAGCTTTTGGCATGAGGCCGAACTAGTAATGTAATTCCAGTAAATTTTTAAATAGCCTCTCAAGAAAATATGTATGTGCTGTGAAGCCGGTTATAAGAAATGGTCCTACAGTGTACGTCCGGGCAAACGACTAAACCTGAAGTGTCTTGCCACGTAACCACAACAGGCCATTCACTACCCCGATGGGTTATTCCAACAGACATGAGCAGCCGTAGTACAAAGTTGTATTGAGTTCCTAGGGAAGGGCTCCCTGAAGATTGACCAATGCAATACCCTGAGTATTACCTTGGCCAGACTCGGAATACCACACCATGTTACTTGTATTTGCCGTTTGGCTGATACCGTCGCCCGCGTTACTTCATGTACACAATTTAAGAATATAATTTCTTCGCATACACAATTTAAGAATCAAAATATTCAAATGTAAAGTTAATTGAAAAATTACTTGTGGCTTACAGTGATTCAAATATACAAGTAATGCCAGGGTTTCAAACCTACTAACTAAAAGGCACTAAACTCAAATGGGAGCATGGTTTTAATATATACATGCAAGAAATTACAGCAAAGCAAAAATAATATTAAAATAGCAAAAATAATGGTTTCTACCATAAGTTATTTCACTGTTAAATAGCATACAAATTAACTGCGGAAGTTAAAAGAATATAGTCAATGCAAAACCGGCGAAGGCTACCTGTTACATTTAAGGTAAATCAGTTGTTTGGTGAATTAATTAAATTTAAGGTATTTTAACTAAGCGAGGTTCCAAGGCTAGATTATCTTTTAATTAAATTTAAAGAAATAGAATTAAAAGATAATCTAGCAGTGGAACCTCGCTGAAATATACAGGTTATGTCTAGAAGGAACCTCACAATATGTAACTAGGTTACGCTACTCAAGCTGTAGAGTGACCTGACTAGGACCTTAAGGTGGCTATGTTGCCATGACCATGGGGGTTACCTGGTTGGTGCAGGGTTAAAAAGAGGTTAGGTCGACATATAGCCAGTGCTTGAGGTCAATGACGACTGAAGATGTCCTTCAAATGAAGATTGCCTCTAGAAGAGTGTTGCCGTCATCATAGGCAATGCGGGCGTAGGACTGCTGGTCCTAAGTCTGGTGCCCTCGTACTTCACAGCCTATAGGACAATGCAAGACTATATTACTGCTGCAGTAACCAACTCCAGCCTTTGCAGCCTCTTCAGCAATGGATAAGTGACTCTGGCGAGCCACCCCGAGCGACTGCTCAGGCATGGGCTGGCTCACCTTTTACAGTAATCTCTGTCGATCATGGGTGTTTTGAGGGGTGTGGGGGGTTTGGCCCCCACCTCCAAGGGGTGGAGCTTGTGACATCATATGCATGGGGTGCAGAATTTCTATCCTAAGGGTGCTCGAGTAGGGCATGACCCTCTGTGATTGCGCCGCATCTACAGAGGTGCCAAACTCAAACTGGTGCGCTCTTCTACTGGTGAGGGCGCTGAAGTAAATAACTTCTGTGTCAGAATGGCGATGACATAACGGTTTTCTGCATACACAGGGGAGTAGTACAAGCTATAACTCGACCGTGACAAGTGTGCAGCTGGTGAAGGGAATGGCACCAGCACTAGCAGGAGCCAACGAGCTGAGGCACATTAGGGGTGACCTTGTGAGTAGGAAAAAACCACGCACAATTAACTGTCGTATGTACACTAGCCCGCATGAACGTATGCAACAGAATTGCGCACACTGTAGATGTTTGTCAATACAAGAATACATAAACTTATCTATACACACACACGCACATATGCGCACGCACACACACACAAGAGATGGGACGTTCAATACTTCAATACCTTGATACCTCTCGATACTTGGTGGTATTGAAAGTATCGAGTATCTGCGTGATCATGAAAATACTTTTCTTCGAGAGTAAGAAAACTTTTTTGCTTATGTTTGTAAGTAAACGGTTAATTGTGTAGTTGATTAAATAAGTTCTGCCGAAAGTCACTGTATTTTTAAGTTTTATATTTTTCTACAGGCCGCTCATGTTAATAATAAAATGTGTTGGAAAAAGGGCATTGCAGATCCAAAGAACATGGCAAGCTTCAGAAAAATGCCAAATACCAGTAACAGAAACACTTACATTGATGAATTAAACACTTCTTTCGTGTTTTCTATCAGAGAAAGAGCACTTAAAATTTCGCATTCCGAACACGCTACGTGGTTGGTTCTAGTACAATGCTGTTCAAATGAGTATCACGAAAAAATGCAAATAATGAAAATGCGTAAATTTTTTTTAAAGAAAAGAACATCATTAAGAGGGGTTTCTTTTCTTTACTCTTTAAGCAGTGTTTTTCCACAACATAATGTCCGTTCCAGGGGCCCGTCACTATATAGGGCTTTCACTGCTCTTATCGAGAACTTACAATTCGGTTTTACCAACATCGAAAAGTCATTCAATTATAAAATAACTCATTCATGGGATTGATAATCAAGCAGAGTTATCCTTTTTTAAGTTTAAGGACAAATCAACTTTAATTGTACACACATGAAGCATTAAGCAAACATTTTAATAAATGTTTTCAATTGTCTATGTTGTAAATAATCCACAAAGTTGGTGTTATTGACATAGTTGTTTACAAACTTCGTACATGAATTGAAATGATTTCCAATTTTGAAATGGGACAAATAATAAAGAAATGTATTACAAGATGTTGGGTTCCTCACTGAAAAAATCTGGAGTCAAACACACTTGTGAAATACTTCACCTTTCCCTGTAATCCAGCAAGGCAAGTTTCTAAAACAATTTTGTTTTAACTGGTATCTAGGTTTGGACTGTTTATCTGGTTACGAACTTTCTACTATTTCCTATAATAATACATACTTCGGCTAAATATTTGTCTCTTTTATTCAAATACTACAATTTAATTACATCAGTTTGGTAATTATTAATGCTAAAAAATCCTTACTATGCCCTCAAAAATTTTATTTTATCAATCTTACAATGTTATAAAATAGCCATGAGAAAATAATGATTTGTTTTTTAAGTTGATCACAAGAGAAGCATTAGTGGCTCAATCGCAGAGAGGTAATATGCAAAGAAGTTCAGCCTGCCAATGAAATCTTTTTTTCCCTTCCACACTCTTTGATCCATTCATTCGTAAGTTATTGTGTCTTCCAGGGGCGAAACACTTATTCACATTTACTGTGAAAAGTTTGTATTGATGTAAAATAACAATAAATAGCAGCAGTAACATTAGCATCTCCATAATAGTAGGCAATATTTAAAACACTAATGAACGAGCATATTATACAGTTTCAAAAATTAGGTGACAAATAAAAAAAATTGGTTAAACTTTAACAAAGTATGTACTACTATAATAATTCCTATTACCGCACTAATGTTAACAACTGCTCATTTCGCGGCCAGCCATGCTCATTCCAGGGCCGGATGTGCTCATTCCGAGGCTGGATATGCTCACTCCAGGGCCGGCCGTGCTCATTATGGGGCCAGCCGTGCTCGCTGCAGATTGCAGTGCACTGTTGGTGATTCCTCACATTTAATAACTAAAGATACAAACATGATGCATAATTGATACTATCACATTTTTTTTTGGAACAAAGAGAAAATACATAAAATATAAAAATACAAAATTTACTGTATGAATAAATGGCTACTAAGTCTGAAACATTATTAGGCTACTTCCATTCTGCTACATGCTACACAACCTAAATTTGGTAAAAGATGGCAATACTGAATTGTACACTTTAGTTAACACTGATGTGTGACACACTCAGCACATTGACTGCCCGCATCCCTGGGTGACTTGTTCGATGCTAGGCTAGTCGCATCTTTAGGTGTCTTGTTGTCTCTTGGCACTGATGCCCAACAAGAATATATTATTGGCCTAGTGGGACGCCGGCTTGGTATGAAGTCCGGCTCTGGCATTACCACTATGCATGGTGTTGGCTTAGGGTGCACAACAGAGTTCAAGTGAGCGGGAAGGTGCGTCCGGACCTGGTGTGGTTTAGCTAGGATATGTCCCTCAGACCTGGTTGCGCTTGACTGGTGTGTGTGATATGCATTCGAGGAGCTGGAGTTCTCCACTGTCATGGTGCCGCTAGGTGCTACCGGGGTTGAGTTCCACCCCTCGCCGAATAGAATCTCCTGTATTATGGGATGATATCCTTCTGCTTTACGGGTGGGTGGCTCGAACTGTGATGTAGGAATGACGGGTGATACTGGTATGGTGAGTCGTTGCAGCCCTTGTGGATCTTTAGAGATAGCCCTCACCTTCTTTGCCTTCTTCTGAACACCACACCTGCGGGTGTAAGGCATCAGGCTCCATACTAGGGTCAGGCCTGTAGAAATTAGGCAGTCTACGCGTTGGAGTGCAAGTGTAGGTGCAAATTGCTACCGCTAGCACCGCACACAACTCTTGATTCCCCCACCGTACGTGAGGACGTCTCGAGCTGCAAAGCATTGGCTGCAGGAACTGCACGGTTGGTCTTCCCTGCACCAGAGTGTAACCCCAGTCGGCACCACTAAGTGTGCGGTGAGAGGAGTTCACCCCAGCCGGCCAGCTGAACCCACCAGGAGCGTACCTAGTGCCGTAGCTCTATCGTTGCCTCCACCTGGGAGCCAGGAATGGGTGGACTTCCAATAATGGTGAGATGAAAATGTCTCCAGGTCACTGGTCTCCCCAAGCCCGAAGAAGTTCCCCTCCTCGGCACTGTTGAGTGTGCGGTGAGGGGACGGTATCCTTGTGTCGCAGCTCTACCGTTCACTGCACAAGGCAGAGAATGGGTGCCCTTCCAAGGAGGTTTTGTCATGTTGTTAGTGTGAATTCAAAATGAGCAAACCCCTGTCTCCTGCTGTGCCTGTCAGGTCCGATGAGGGTAAAGAGTATGAGGTTGGATTGATACTCAATAAGTTAGGCAAGATCAATGTTTATTTGCCGGTAAGGAAAATAAACAGAGATGGTGGAAGTACTACCTCCTATCCACTCAGGCTTGGCGGAAGGTATACACCCTTGCATTAAACAGGAGGTGCTCTGAGCAAAACTACAGGAAGTAAGCAGTAAATGGTGCGTGTGAACGTAGCCTTATCCTCCGGGCTAGCTCTACACTCGGCTGTTCATAAGGAACTGAACGTGTAGTAGTGAGAGGCACTGATGATGCTGCTGGGCTTCGCTTTGTAGACGGAGGATCTTCGGCCCCGTGAGGTAGCGGTGAAGCGCTTAGGATTGGAGCGGGCCTCGGCACCACTTGTGTGTGCGATGAGAGCCCAGGACAGGTCAAGAACTGAAGCAGAACTAATCCTCCGGAGGCTGGGAGCACTTTGCCTTATATCTCCTCTGTCATCCCTTCCTTCACTAGCATAGGGCATCTGGAGAAGGGGTTAGCAGGTGCAAATCCAGTGCCTAGATCCTTGGTGTGAGCAGCACAGTGGAGAGTTGTGCGATCTAGGCATCATATTTGTGGTGGCATCCCACAGGCACACTGTCATACTATTCCCTGGCCTTTTGCATTGTCCTGGTGCCTCATTGGGCAAAATTATTTCCATTATTGGAACGTCTATCCCGGCCCAATAGATACAACAAACATTGTAGGTGGTGGTAGTGCTCCGTTGACAACTGCTAGTGTTGAAGTTGCACTGATGTGTAGTTGTTGTTTAAAGTATAAAAGGCGTCATGCATCAACACTTTTGTTAGTTTAGTTCCTGCATTTATTCACAATGGTTCGTGGTTGAGAAATCATTTGTATTAACAACACTTGAGTTTGAAAAATTTAATACAAATTTTTCAAACCATGTGATGAATGTGTTAAAACTTTTTATTTTTAACAAAACCCAAGATGTCAGTGTATTTAATCTGATATATATATTTTTTATGCACTCTGATATGTTTTTATTTTCCACTTTAACTTTAGACTGTAAACAATTGTTTCTGAATTTGAGTATATCATTGAAAATTTTCATTAATTTTTTTCTAAAGCTATTGAGTATCGAAAGTATCAAGGGTATAATACTTTTAAAGGTATCGAGTTTAGAAAGTGTGGTATCGTACCACCTCTAATATATAAGGTGTGTGTTTATATATATATAAATATATATATATATAGACACACACACACATTCCACATTGCTACGCAGTGTGTTTGCACACACCACAGGCTACTTTGCCCCAATAACGAGCAAGCAAGAACTCGAGACAAGTCACAAACAATGGCAAACTACTTTTCACGTGCCCACTGAATGGACTCCACTCGTTGGACAGCTTCAGATACATAAAAACAATTAACGAGATTAATTTTAAATTGTACTGCTCACTCAGTATCCGGCATATGAGTACCCCTTCTAGCCAAGATTGTTTTACCTGATGGACCACTACCCTGAGATTGTGTGACAAGGAAGTTTAAACAGATACCACAGGATCGCAGAACCTCTGCTGCCCTGCGACATCACAACCGCCAGCCTCGGGCCGAGATGGTAAATTTGTCGTTGCCTCAGAGCAGGGAGATAAGATATGCACTGTGTTCGCGCTACCATGATAAACCTATCCCTCAATGAAAAGCTACAACACTCCCGCACCCCCGGAAGACCGCAACACAGGGATTTTCCACTATATAAGGAGGTATGAGAATGCCTCTCATCAGAGGTGTTTGGCTCGCCAACCGCATAGGTCAGTGAGCACTCCCAAGGTCTGACTAAGACTTCTCTCCTCTCCTATAGCCTGCAAATGGCTCCAACCTCTCCAGCAGCTTGAATAGGCTTCAACTTCCAGCAGCTCGAAAAGGCTTAAACCTCCAGCAGCTTGGAGAAGACTCTTCCTGCACCTGAAAACTCCAGAGGTAACCCGAGGTCCCATACCCTGTAAACCCTTTTACCCAAGTCAAATTCCTTGACTCAGTGGTAGCAGGTCGTTACGATGTTTTACCCTTCTGGGCAACCCCCATTTGAGAGTGGACGCTGTAAAGAGCGTGACTTAGCATACCATTTGAAGTCAGAATAATTTTACTTCATTCTTGTACCAGGACAGTACCTTCGTCTGCCTTATTTTTCACATAATCAAATTGATTCTTAGCTAGCCTATATTAAATCAACCGGCATATTAACCCTTCCCAAAAATTGTAATAATAAATATTACGTAAACTGAAAGCGTTGACTACCGTAATTTTAATATTAATTCCTTGATCACTCATTTTTTAAATATTTTTGTCTGTGATACTTGCTGTCACTTACAACAGAAAAACTCCGCTAAGGACTAGTTGTGAGGCGTGCTGAACTCCACAGGAGACGGAACTTGCAGCTTGCTCCTGGGTTTCCAGTGCTCCCTTACCTACCCTCTGTGACGTCCTCATACCGGACTGCATATCTATATTCCAGTGACTTGGGTGTGACTGAATAAGACAAACCCCACGACTGCACATCTGCAGAAAGGTCAGAAGGCTGGTCAGATGCACAATAAGAAGGGTGGTATTAATGTTGTACACGGCGCAGAGAACGCCGAGCTTTGCACATAATAATTAACTCAAAGGTAGTCACTGAAGTTACAAGTGAAGACACGTTACCATCTGCTGAACCTGACTTGACACCTAGACCTATTTCACCTTTTATTTCCCTTGACCGCGAGTTGGAATTAGAGGTTTATTTAGATTTTGTCAGCCGTGTTCCAATCCGGAACCAATCAACTGTCCCCAGCAGGAAACCCTCTTGCCCCTAGTGACTAAACCACCACCCAAAACTAAACCAGGAAAAGGAGTTACAGCTTCCGGGAAAGATTTCAGGGTTCGTCTTCCCCCGAAGGTCACCCCGCCGCTACTACACCAGTAAATTACGTTCACGCACGCCAGCCTACATGAACCCTACGTATTACACCAACCCCTTAGGCGGGATAATTCACTTCCACCGTCACCCTCGATTAATTCATATCGACTCATAACCCTAAGGACAGCTGGCGTACGACATCTTGGCAACCCTTGTAGTAAGGAAGATTGAACTCCTAGAGCAGGAAACTATCATAGTTCGACTCACTCTGGGGTTTGATTTCCCTCTCCTCAGACGGTATCCTCCCACCAACGGCCCCACACGGAACCTGCCACGACCCACCGGGCTAGATAGCATCAAACACGCAGCAGTAGGATTATTAGCTGAACTCGGGAGGGCAGTCTGCATCTTAACCACTATCCCAAAGACAGAAGCACGAGTCAATTGGTGTCCAACATGGGGCTAAACAAGATCTAGGTAGCTGAGACTTGAGAGCTGGGACCACGCCAGTCAACCCCCCCTCCTTCAATGACTCCTCACAGAGGAACCCACACCCGACTTCTGGGGAGTCGAATCAAAACCCCTTGGCACCCAATAGCAAACATGTCTGACTCTAAAGTGAGTCTCCCGGAATCACGCGAGGTGTGTTAGCAGAGGAAAATTCCGCTGGAGCAAGCAACAGGCTTTACCCCATCCCGACGTGCACACGCACGAACCTGATCAGATGCAATTATTACTGCAACCACGACATCCATTATGTTTGTCTTGGATGGGACGAGACACCCCGCCTCACCAATGGCCTAGAATACAGGTGTCAGGTGTGTAGGCAGGATGCCGCTAGGGTCTGCTAATGACCCGAATACGAAGGATAGGGGCGATATATTGTCCACTGCATTTTATCCAGTCGAAAGTTTCACCACAGGTGAATAGGGAGGACGGAAGAAACACATCCAGAACTCAGGACAGGTATACAAACGTGAAGTCTTTAAGCGGGAGCATGACCACAAACCTCCCAAGCTCAAACATACTAGGAATACCCTGCGAACTCCCCTTGCCTGAGTTCCACGGGAAACCCTACGAGGGACTCAAAAACTTTATTCAAAAATGTAAACGGGAATTGAGGGAAAACCTCGACCCCAAGAAATATTGGGTGAGCCGAGCGCTCCACCAAGTGGACCTGCCAGAAAATGGTGGAAAAAATATGGAGAGTTTATTGATGTGTGGCCACAATTTAGATCCCAAATTATCTCGCATTTTACCTGGGACAAAATACTCTCGGTATTAATTACATACTTTCACTTCTGCGTACAACCCCTCCAACAAAGCAGTTGAGCTCTTCGTTAGACAGAAAGAGCTATTACACAGGAGAGTGAATCCAAAACAACCAGGATAGAGGGTTATATGCATAACCTGCACGCTCCTGCCCTCATTTCGGAATTTCTTACTAACTCCCAGACCGCAGACGGTGGAAGAATTAGCAGCGAGGGCACGGGAACTCGAGATGAATGACCGCCGCCTCCCCAGGAAGAACCTTGTGGTACGCACTATCAAGGATGCCGGCCCAGCCTCCTTCCCCAGACAGCCCGCAGGGCGAGACACGACCGTGTGTTCCTCCACCGTCCCCTTGCCTCGCTGCTGGCATTGCCCAGGCCGGCATTTTAACCTGGACTGCCCAATGCGGCGACTCCAGGGAACACTAAAACAAAATATAAAGTTTGCGATATTGTTCGCATAAGCAAACTGAAATACTTTTTTGAAAAAGGTTTTACTGCTAATTGGTCAACAGAATTGTTTACTATTTGTAAAGTTTAAAATTTTTATACACCAACATACATATTAAAAAATACAAAAGGAGAAGAAATAATGGGTAGTTTTTATGAATACAAAATTCTGAAAACTAACTATCCCGGTGAATATTTGGTCGAAAAAGTTTAAAAAACTTAAGGCAATAAAATTTATGTAAAGTAGTTGGGTTTTGATAATTCTCACAACTCTTGGATTAATAAAATAGATGTAGTGTAAATTTAAATATTTTTACTTAAATACACAACACGATTAACCACATCGGCTATATCAAAATTTATTTCATCGGGATTAAACCTTACATATTTGCAATTTAATGCGTGTCTATAGCCTTAGCCTCTCTATTTCTTAATCAATATTTCTCTCTCTGTGGTTAAATTCGTCACACTCAATAGCTAATTTTATGTCTGGAAAATATAAATCAATTCTATAATTATCAATTTAAAATAGTTAATAACTTAAATGTTTAAAACATTAATGTTTAAATTAAGGTGCTTAGAAATTTATTTTACCAATGATGTATTGGCTTTTCTAGACTTTGCCAATAGTTGTGTTAATCCATTTTTATTTATATAAATTGTGCTAACAACATTGCCAACATATTTATTCGGTTTTATGTTTTTATAAGCATTTTTATGGTTTGCATAAACATGGTCTCTAATAGCTATTCTGGAGTTGGTATATTCAAAAATGTCACAAATATATTTTCCTCTAAACCATGGCTCATTATTATTATCTAATACAATATTTATTTTTCTATTGTTGAAAATTAAATTATTTAAATCATCATCTTCTAGTAAGTTCTCTAGTTGCTTTTCCAGTGATTCAGCCATTTTGCATGCGGGGAAATATGTTTTTTTAAAATATATATATTATTTATAATAAATAAAACAAAAAATTGAAGAATATAATTTTATAAAAATTTGTCCAAATTCATTGATAAATATAGGAGATTTCTCATTGTCAACCAACCCGTCCACCGTGGCCGGGTTCAGAGTTTCTAAAAAAAAAAAAAAAAAAAGGTTCCTCCTCAATTTGATAGAGATTATTTATATCATTAATTAATTGTTGTTGAGTAAAATTATTTCTATCAATGTTAAAATAGTTGCGAAAACACTCAATGTTGCCATTTATGGTTTCCTTCATTCTTTGGTATAAATTTATAGAATTTGGAATATATTAAAATCTCAATAATATTTCACAATTTGGATGTATATCTTCGATTCTTTACAACTGTTTTCAAATATTTCTTCTTTGAGTTTTAATCACATAATAATAATATTCACAATCATCATCGAACAATTCTAGAAGAATAAAAGTTGTATTTAAATTTGGATCTTGTGTTTGCGGTACAACATGAGGGGCCTTATCTCTAATTACCTCACATCTGCATCTCTATCAACTGTTTCTGTTAAATTTTCAAAATGACCATTATTATTTAATTTAAATCTTTTAAATGCTCTATTTGGCAATTGTATAAACGTATTATATTTTTTAAAATCATATATTCACCATTTTTTCTAACTGAAGGAATAATTTAGTGTGTAACCCATTTTCTAACTTTTTAGCAATTTATAATTATGAGCTCATAGCTAAATCATAAAGACCTATTCAGTGATAAAAATTGTATTTTTTTTCATTATATGTTAGGGTCGGCTTTTTGTCTCCCCTACAAATTGCTTCTAAGGTAGCTGTATCTTCCACATCTACATGTTTTTTGATAGCGTCTTTAGTTTCTTTATATTCTAAAATTTCAGCAACATCTTTGGCTTTAAACCAAGGATTATTTTCCTCATCAACAATCACAGAAACTCGTTTACCAGAGTAAATATGTTTGTTGTTATTTATGTCTAGAAATGACAATTTTTTATATGCGAAACTATGCACAAGTGAAATTGGCGAGTTGTAGTAAGTGTTATTATATATACAATAAAAGCTCGATATAACGCGGTTATTGGGGGACATAATTCAGACCCACTTTATAGCTATCCGCTCTATTCTGGGGGGGGGGGGAGAGAGAGAGAGAGAGAGAGAGAGAGAGAGAGAGAGAGAGGGGGGGGGGGAACCATTGTTCTAATGTGGCGTGGCACCTAATCTGTCAAACATGGGGCAAGTCTTATTTACCGCTGTAACTCGTCAAACGTTTAGCCTCTTACTATTGGATCTTTATTTTTTTTGCCTCACTGGACTAGACAGCAAACAAGGGAGAGAAACAGAATAGAAATGCGCTTTGATGAAGGGTATCATGCATTCAAGCAAGAACTAAAAATACTGCATTTTCCAGGCAAAGGATGTACTTATTCCACCAAGAGCGGTGTTCGCTGTGAGTTGTTGATCACGCAGGTTGAAGAAGGGTGTTCACCCCCCGCCTCCTGTTGGGATGGTATGGGAGGAAGTGAGAATTAGGAAGGAAGCTCACGTCCAAAAGCCAAATGCATGCTTGCAATGCAGATGGGCTCTATCAGTGCCTCACGCGTTGTGAAACAAGTCGCTTGCTCGCCTGATTAAAAAAAAAAGAGGAGAATTATTTGTGGCATGCAAAGAAAGACTGCTTTTCTGTATTAAGCCTTGTCCGCTCTGAATATTTTTTCGAAAATCGGAAGACATACCTTATAGTTGGTATATATACATTATAATCAAAGTGTCTACATCATAATTATAATGATTATGTAGAGCTATACACCGTAGGAGATTAATTATATACCTATAAACGATTCCAAAGCATGAATTTTGAGGTGCTCCTCAAATTTCTGATTTTTTTTTTTTTTTTTTTTTTTTTTTTTTTAGGAACACATACCGCATAATCAAAGTGTCTACATCATAATTATAATGATTATATAGAGCTATACGCCATAGGAGATTGACGCGGCAGCTTGCTGTTGTTGCTCGTGCCTAGATCGCCGGGGCTGGGCAGCTGTTGGTCGGTCGCTACAAGATTAATCTGGCGGGCGGCGGCCAGAAGGACGCTGCCGTCATTACAGGGCCAGTTCAATTCGTAACAGCGGCCCGGTATTGGGAAAACATGCTGATTGATGCGATTCACGTCAATATGTTGTACTTCTATGAAATTTAGGCAGCGTGTTGGGCTCTGCACTGGCATGATGAGGCCGGCAATGTTTACGGGAATATAAAAATTTAGTGCGGTCTACTTGAAATACTAATCATCGCAAAAATTCATCAAAAACTTCTGACGTTGCCTATACATGCACATGGCCACACTCGCCAATATGGTAATTTAAGAACAAATTTTATTTCCATATACAGAACACCATACAATATTGGTTGTAAAGAATCAGTAAAACAGATCTCGGCACTGAAAGGAGACTGTGCGCCCGCTCCCTCCGCCTCATCAATCAATGTCCCCGACTTATGACAACCCACTGACAGATCACACGCCTACCTGACCACACACTTTCCACTAATTTATTTATTGAGGTCGGCAGACAAATTTCCCCGCGTTATAACCAAATCCGCGGTATACCTGGCCGTTGCATTCTGGGCTTTCACTGTAATCTTTTTTATGAAGAAAACAAAAAATTGAAAATAATTTTATAAAATATAAACCGATGTATTTCATCTAATATAGCAGATTTTTTCATTACCTCTTAAGGGCATCAGGCAGACGCCCTCTAAGTTTGCTAATAAAATAGTATCATCTTCATAAATATTTTTTCTATTATTAAATAGCTCTTAAGGAGTTAAATAATAAAACTCAGATTCATTGATAAATTGCTCTACCACTAGTGTCCACGTGACCAGGTTTGTTGATAAATACAGCAGATTTTCCACTGCCTCTAAAGGTGAAATGGCAGCTCACCTTTAGTAAATTTTGTCTTGTTCGATCTTCTTGATCAACACTATCTCTTATGGCTTTTTATGGATTTTTATATTCTAATATTTTAGCATCATATTTGGCTCTAAACCAAGGATTATTTTCCTCATCAATAATGATAAAAAACTTTGTACCATTGTAAATAAGTTTGTAATTATTTATATCCAGAATTGACTTCATTTTCATTTACAAAACTATGCGCAAATGAAATTGTTGAGTTGTAATAAGCGTTTCTTTATGAAGAAAATAATTTTATAAAATATGGACCAAAATTCATTAATAAATATTGTATGTGGTTGCATATTTAGAAGGTGGGAGGGATTCTCTCCGCCCTATATCTACATAACTTTTTCATAATTTTTCTATAATTATATAGCTCTTAAGGAGTTAAATTTTCTAAGTCATTGAAAGTATATTTCATTTTATTTATAATTTCATTTTTTTGACCCCCGAATATTATATAAATTTGTAAAGTTTTATGTGTAACAATTTCCAGAGAGTAAATTTTTACGCTCTGGATTTGCAAGTGGTAAATATTTACCGCCTGGAATAATATATAATTGTTGCATTATCTAATTTTTGTTTGTCATTTTGATAAAATTTCAACACCAAATTTTTTTTCTATCTTAATAAATTTTTTCTTCCAAATTAAATCTGAACAAAAAAATGGATTCTCTGCTCAACAAGTTGAACTATTCACTTGAATTCACCAAACTACAAGATGTATAAAATAATAAATGGTTTAGGGAAACAGATTTTGAAATTTACGAATCTAATTTTGGTAAAAAAAATTTATTGTATTCTAAATGGCCAATTAAAAATTACATTACCAGAGCGCTATGTTAAAATACTCGATAAAAATTCATTGGAACTAATAAATGAGAAGCCGGCTTTTATAATTTATAAAAGCTTAAAAGAAATGAAAAATTGGAAAATTTGTCCATGATCTAGAATTCTGTGAAGCACATTTTTTAAAGCAGTAGTTAAATTTTTAAATTCTTTAAGAAATTTGTTTCTTTATAAATAAACATGTTTTCGCCTATTTTTCCTTGTAGTTTGTCCAATATTTTAAAAGGTGGCGATGGTGCAAGTCCACCGTCTTGTAAATTAGGTAAAGCATCTGAAGATCTTACAAATTTAGTTCACAAATTTTATTCAAATTTACAAAACTTACAATTATTACTCTTAGTTAGCATTGACGACAAATGTGAACTACGAGAAATGGGTGAATATCTAGCACAAATAGAAGAAAAAATTAGTAGAGTTTCAAGTATAACATTTTTGTATGTATCAATTTTATTTACGTGAACCCCGCCTACAAGGCGGGATTAGTTGGGAACAAATAATCTTCCCTATTTGTTTATGAATATGGTTTATATAAAAATGTTGATTTTTTTATTTTTCTTAATAAAATATGTTTCTTTATATATAAAAATCAAGAATAGTGGTATAAACAAGCAATGTAAAAATGTGGAGAAGTTTTAAACATTAAATGTTTTCCAGTACATTAAAACCTGTAAATATGTTACAATGAATATCCTAGAAGTAATATATTTGGAAGATTTTAATCCAAATCAAGACTCAAATTATTTTATGGTTGGGAAATGTCGCAGCATTTACCATAAGGAGGTTTCGAGTGGGTGTACTATGCATTAAATGATTTAAATTATTGGAATGAAAAAATAGTAGATTTGAAAAACTATTCTGAGTTTTGTTAAACATTAGAAGTTGATTTAGAATGTCCACAAAAAGTACTTAATTTACATAAAGATCTTACATTTTATACAGAAAATAAGATTATTTCCAGGTACCAACGAACTTTACATTAAATATACACGCGCACACACTACTCTCTCTCTCTCTCTCTCTCTCTCTAATATCGTAGTCTGAAACAGTGCCTAAATAATGGACTGAAACTTACAAAAATACACAGAATATTGACATTTAATGAATCTAATTGGTTAAAGAAGTACATTGATTTTAATTCATTGGTAAGGACTAATGCAAAAAAATGATTTTGAAAAAGACTTTTATAAACTGATGAATAATTCTGTCTTTGGTAAAACTATGGAAAATATAAGAAACATAGTAGATATGAAGTGAAAAAAAATTTGCAAGAAATTAGTGGCCAAGCCAAATTTCAAGAAACATACCATATTTAATGAGAATCCTGCAGCTATTCACATTAATAAAACTAATGTCAAATTTAATAAGCCAATATATGTGGACATGGCCATTTTGGATATTTTGAAAAAATTAATGTACGAATTTCATTATAAAATTATGAAACAAAAATATGGTCATAAAATTGAATTGTTTTTTCAAGATACCGATTCTTACTTTTATATCATTAAAATAGAAGACTTTTAGGAAGACATGAAGTCGATGTTAGATAAATTTGATACGAGTGATTATCAAAAAGAAAATATTAAAACATGCCACAAATAAATAAAGAAATTTCAGGCAAAATAAAAGATGAGCGAAAAGGCAATGCAATTAAAGAATGTGTCGGTTTACGAGTAAAAATGTATACATACAGAGTTGAGGATAAACAAAACAACGAAAGGTGTGAAAAAATGTGTTGTCGGTAACAGAATTAATTTTAATGACTATAAGAAATGTGTGTTTGTAAGAAAATTCAATATAGGACAATGAATTTATTAAGAAGCGAGAAACACAAAATATATACAGTATAAGTTAATAAAATAGCTCTGAGTCCTCGTGATAAGAGAACTATACAAGAAAATAA
Organism: Dryococelus australis; assembly: GCA_029891345.1. Taxonomy (NCBI): domain Eukaryota; kingdom Metazoa; phylum Arthropoda; class Insecta; order Phasmatodea; family Phasmatidae; genus Dryococelus; species Dryococelus australis. Next base: position 139,659,464 of record CM056998.1, on the reverse strand, counting down.
AATAGATATTTTGCCATATGTATATCTAAATTTATAATTTTATTTTATGTACCTCTTAAAGGGGACCAACAGTCCCCCATATATATTTCTAGTAAAATAGTAACATTTTAAACTTCTTTAATTTCCAAAACAATGTCGATATCAGAACCATCAAAATCAAATAAATTTCCATTTTCGTCTGTACTTTCTAAAACAATGTTGTTAAATTGCTCATTGTTTATTCTATAAAAAATTGGATAAACAACATAGTCTCTAAAACAAAACATAGTTTATTGTGGAAAACTAGCAATAATATTAATCTCCAAGTGGTTAGATTCATCAAATTTTTTAAACATGCCATACGCCAAGTTACAATGAACATTGATTGTTTTATATGGATTAAAATCAGGCATTTTAGGGCCCACAACAACTTTGTCTTTTTCAATAGTTAAATTCCTTCAAAACCGAGAATATCAGATAAGTGATCACCAAGTTTAACATCAAACTTGGTTTTAATTGTTATTCTATTTTTCACATTGTCTGTTGTTATTTTAATGTTAATTTTAATTGTTGAAAATGGCTCAATCAAATTTATAGCTTCTTTTAATGATTCAACATCGTATTGGGCTCTGGGGGATTGTGAGAACTGCATTTTTATCAACAACAGGACTAATTTTTTCAATGGTAGTAATAGCATTATTCTCCACATTTGGAGTTAATTTTGCATGAAAACAAATTAATGCTATCAATTTGACATTATGAATTATATCACAGTGAAGTTTCTTCTTTAGAATAGAACTATTGTTTGTTAATTTGAAACTTTTATTATTATCCATTTATTTTAAAAAAAAATTGTAATTAAATGAAAAAAAAATTGACAAGGGTGATGGTGTTATAATTTCTGAGGAAACTTCCAAGAATAAGAAAATGGTGAGTTACTGCCCAATAATATTAGAGGGTTGATTGTAGGGCCAAGCAACAGCTGGAAGACAAATTTAATTAAGACAGGATGACTAAATTGTAATAAACTCTATGATTGCTCTAAAAGTTTGAATCAACCAAAATATATTCAATTACAAGACGATTTTAAAGTGATATCCAAAAAATGTATTTATTAATTAGCAATGGTGAAATGGTTTCACTAGATCAATGTGAAAATAATTCTCTCGTAATTTTTGATGATGTAATATTGGATGAGCAAGATGTAGTCCGCAAATATTTTACTAGAGGTCAGCATAAAAATATTGATGTTTTTTTATCTTGCACAGACATATTCCAGAGTCCCCAAGCAATTAGTACGAGATAACACAAAATTTTCTGTTTATATTTCAACAAGATGAAAAGCTTTAGACATATATTGCGATTTTGTTGGAGGAGACATGAGTTTTGAGAAATTTAAAGAGATACAGTCGATTCTCGATTATCCACGATAATGCAGGGGGCTATTGCCGCAGATAACCCAAAATCACGAATAATCTGCATACTAAGAGAAAAATACAGTTTTCCCAACACTAAGTTTCATATGGTCGTAACTGAATACTGGGTGTTTCAGTGTGAAACCTAACCTATCCTCTACATACTATTGTATTTACCCACATATTTTACTACCTTATATAATTTATGTACCCTAATATTTATTAACAAACCAAGAAATTTTAAAAATGTGTAATTTATGCACCCCTGATTTCTAATTTACAAAACCAGAATATAAGGTGTGTAAAATATGCCGGTAATCAAGGTAGTTCTCTAATGAATATTACAAGAAATGTGTAGCTACAGATAATACAAACAACGTAGCGGGATACGTGTAGTGTTTATCGCCGAGTGATATTAGAATCTGAAGTTGTGTATAAGGGAAGGCAGTCTGACATCACTCGGTTGCTAGGCAACAGGCCACCTCCTCCTGGAGAGGGGAAACAAAGATGTGCAAAGCGAACTGCATGTCGCCAGTCACATACACACCTCCCACACTGTCCAGTGCGTGCGGCATACAGCCGGCTGTTTCCGCGTGTGGAAAACAGTGTTTAATGTAGGAAACAAGTTTCGCCTTCCATTCCCACTTCTTCAAACAAATATTGGGCTTGTTTCACACACACTAAGCCCAACACTGGCGTTCCCCCGGCACGTTTCTAGTTACAGTTAAATCACTCCAGCATAGCCTTATCTAGTTCCGCATACATAAATAGTTTCATCGTTTTCCTATTCACCAATCCACTTGTCGAGACCGCACTGCCAGCAAACTTGATAAGTTTGGATTTATTGTTTTGAATATACCAAATTGTTATTTCTCCCACTCCATACATAAATGAAAGCTTTTTTAATTATACTTCCTCCTTCAAGTTTATTAATAATTTCCAGATTCAGCTGTAAATTTAAAACCACACGTTTACGTTTAGCAGACATTTTTCGGCTGAAAACGAGCAAAAACAAAACCGAACTTAGCTACTGACTGGTGAGATAAAACTGACACTGACTGTGGGAATGCAATATACAGGAGGAATGCGGCGGTCGCGCAAGGTTTCGGCTACACCTGGCAGGCGGCAGCTAGGCTAGCGAGTTGTGTGGTGTTGTCAGCTCACTGTCTTGCAACATAACAAAGCTCATCGTGCCATCTGGAACACATTTTGACATGTATTTGCATTGATAAACAAACATATTTCATTCCAAAGTTATTTTCAGAGAGTATCTGTAACGAATTTCATTATTTAAGATGGGCACTTTATTAAATAACTTCGTTCTGGCAGTGTTCGAGTTAATTTCCAAAATTTATTTTTATCTGAATATGGCACGGTTAAGCCACAAAGCGGATAATGGAGAGTCTACTGTATGTGCCAAGTGCTGGGTAGAAAATGATGGTTTTTTAACATTCAATTTGAGTAGAAAAATGGACAGTGAGAAACATCGTAATCAAAAAATTTTCTTTATATTTTAACTCTCTCTCATGAATTCAATATGTGTAGTTGCGCAGCTGTGACTAGCAATAAGTTTTACAAATTTGTTTATCCTCTTCATTTACTGAACTGGCAGGGCATAGTGATAGAAAAAAGTTTATCTGCTTTTTTGTTCACAATTAAAATTCGGCACACTTTCATAGTGAGAAAAAAAAGGAATATCTACAATCTCATTTGCAACTTAACTGCGGCATGTTCTGGCCTCAGTTGTGCAGGTTTTCCTCCTCGGTGAGCTTGCAGTGAGCTCTGTCCGCAACAGGAAATGTGTAATCAGGCTGTGTTGATATCTCGACCGTGCTTCCCTCGAAGAGTGCAGATGCAAAAATTTTACTCCTCTCAGACAACACAGTTGAGAATTCACGCAGCATGAGTGAATAAAATGATATTTCCTCTCCAAGCTTCGAACACACCCATTATTAACATTGTAGCTCACCACAAGCAGCATTTTTATCAGCTCTTCCCTCGTCCACCCACTTTGGCTCAGTGGTTGGGTGCTTGGTTTGTAACTCGAGATTCAGGGTTCGATCCCCGGTTGAGAGGATATTTTAATTGTGTGAAAAGGCGCTCACACTATTAAATTATCTCCAAACCATTCAAAATTTGAGTCAAAATATAATTTAATTGCTCTTGTCCATATATTGTATATATGAGTATTGAACCAAAAAAAAATGTGTGTATTTCTCATATGGTGCTAGGTGCCTGCAGCATGAGAAAAAAAAAAAAATATAAAATCCATCAGATTTCTTCAATTGGAGTTTTGTTGGTGATAAAATATGGCTGGAAAAGTTAAAAATTGAGTCCCTGGCACGATGGAAATATCTGTCAACTCCAAAAACATAAGGTCCCTGGCATCTGCATTAATTTGCTCGTAAACCTTGTGTCTTTTTTTTTAAAATGAGCACTTATGTTTATATGTGCACATTTTTTTTATAAATCAGTAAAAGACTACAGCAGATCTTGGCGCAACTGAATAATTTAACTAAAATTCAACCAATTTCACGCTAAATTGAAGCAAATTTCTAATTCCCTGTCAAATCTTTCAAAGCGGAAATCAAAATCAGTTTTCGACTTGTGTCCACTCTTTGTGTGTGATTCTTTAAAGACTAATTTTCAAGCTAAATCATTATATTTTTTTATGAAATTCCAAGAATTTTCATACGTTCCTTTTGATATTTTTTTCTAATTTTAAGAAAATATTTGCTTTTCGACATAATTTTAGCCTCATTCATCCGAAAATGGAACACAGATCAAAGAGTGAACAAAGAATGAATTTTTAAAAAAGTGTGCTTAATTGAGAATGCAGATTTGGGTCAAATTATCTTGATTTTGGGGCTGAGATTGAAGAGACGAATCATGTTTTCATAAAAAATTGGGAAAATTATACTTGACAGTGAGAAATTTGCACGAATTTCAGTTAAATTATTGAGTTGCACCAATATCTGCAATAGTATTCTACTTTGTATGAAATTTATTACTTTCGCTTCTAGACATGATACATAAAAACACTTTTTAAAGGTTTCTTGAAATAGACTGACGTGTGCCTGGGTTAGTGGCTAGTCAGCACGGTCGTCGTGCTGACTAGTGCTTTGGGTGCACTAGACCAACCACGCGGTGTTAGGGATTTATTACTTCAGTTGAAGTTTATGGCTCATTACTTTAACTGGGTGTGTTGGCTTGCGGGTTGGTACAAAGTTATCGATAGCCTGGCTGGCTCAAGTCAGTGGAGCAAATACAGCCCGCTGCTTGGCAGCAAGGTGAGCTGTCCTTTGCTCTTCACACCGTGAGCCATGCCTCACCTTAAAAGGCATACAGCATGGACTGCCGCTTAACAATACGGGTTGTCATGGATGCAAAACAATTCCCTAACTTTGTGTACTCCCAGTAGTAGCTGCGGCACGAGCTCACTGTCTAACGGACTCGAAAACCGATGTTAGTCGTTTAGAAATTCGCTGTGGCAATTCCACCCTTCCAGCGCAAAGAACTTCAAGCTTACCCTCTGCTTTGTGGGGAGGTCGGTCTCTCTAAATTATTTTTTACATTCCTGGATGAAAGCTACCGAGTCCTAACCCGCAATGTCGGTGATCTGAATATCATCTTCCCATCCGGTCGCTCTGAGTCCCTATGCTGTTCCGGGCTGTATACCCGACGGTTTTGACCGGTGGGGAGTGGGAGGTGTGTTTACTCCTAGATCTTTCGCATTGATAAGCCATGCCCGGCATAGTGACTTGTTCATCTGGCCAGCCTATACATGCATGATGGTATGTCTGGCTACACGTAGTGCAGCTTATCTTGTTAACGTTGAGGCCAAAGCACGTGACCTCATTAAAGAACATGCTCGGCTGTATGCAGCAAGTTTTGCAATGGTATTCTAAACCTTCTGTGTTCTGGGCATCATCTGGCCAGCCTAGGCATAGATGGTGGAACGTTTTGCCGCAGTAGTTGCATTCTATAAGAAGTGAGCCAGTACCAGAGCAGTTGGCATGGCTACACTTATATTCTGTTATGTCTTTCAGTGAGTACAGGTTTACACCCTCGATGGTGTTGATCTCCGTTTTAGACATGATTATGGCTACGGGTGCCATGGGGTGTTAATCAGATTCCCCGAAGGCCTCTTCGCTTTCCCGGCTTGACCCTTAAGCCTCTGGGTTGGGTTGAGTTGGTCTGGTTCAGCTTTATATGCGAATAGTTAATCACTATGACGCCCCACGTTGAGTGCCAGAAAATCACTTTACGTGTGACCGGGTTAATGGCTAGTGGGAACGGTCATTGTAGCTTTGGGTGTGCTAGACCAACCACGCAGTGTAGGGATTTATTACTCCAAATGACGTTTACAGCTCGCTACTTTAACTGGGTGCTTCGGCTTGCAGGTTGGTACAAAGTTATCGATAGCCTGGCTGGCTCAAGTCAGTGGAGCAAATACAGCCCGCTGCTTGGCAGCAAGGTGAGCTGTCCTTTGCTCTTCACACCGTGAGCCAGGTCTCACCTTAAAAGGCATACAGCATGGAATGCCGATTAACAATACGGGCTGTCATGGTCGCAAAAAAATTCCCTAACTTTGTGTACTTCCAGTAGTAACTGCCGGCACAAGCTCAGTGCTTCAGAAGACCCCCCACCACTGGTGGGCAGATCAGAAGCGTTGGGCCGTATGGGCCGCCTTCCTGATACTACTGGGTGTGGTATTGCAACTAAAGCTAGGCCGTAGCACTCGAGCAAATACCTCCACCTGCACCTAAGTGCTCTGGTAGGGATACAACCCAGGTGTACTGTCTCTCCCTGGTTGGAGGAGTTTCTAGTGGTCGTGACTCTGCTGTTCTATCCCAGGAGGTATAGAACAGGTGGCTTCCAGAAGGGGATCCCCAGTCGTAGCCTAGTTCATAGTCAAATACCTGGTCTCGGTCAGCAGTACACAATACGTATTGTTCCTAGCAGGCGTAGTAAATATTACGCCATAAATAATGCTCGTGGCTAAAGAACAAAGCTCTATTTATTGAGGGCTCAATAAACACAGTGACACATGCTATCTCCTAGCATGCAGATGGTATGCTGGAAGTAACCTACGCTGGCAGGTGTAGGTGACCTGGTTCTAGGCTAAGCGGTAAGTTAATCCAGTTGACTGTAAAAAGAATTACAATCAATGCTAACTAAATCACGGGGTGTCTAGAAGAGGCAAAGAAGTTAATGTCCACTGTTCTAGTAGCAGGGAGTGTTAATGTTCAAAGATGGTTGCAGAAGAAGCTTCTGCTAAGCTGTAGCTATTAGCGTCACTGACGCCTCCTGTGACGGCAATGGTAGAAGCCACTGGTGGCTGCTGAAGACTGTTGTCAACAATGGAAGCAGCTTCTGGAAGACTGATGAAGACTTGGAGATTGTTGGAGGCCCCAGCACTAGAACTGGTGGATGCTCTCGAAGAACTGCAAAAATAACTCCCTAGCCCTTCCGCGCATGGACTTATTTAGTCCGAAGGACAGGTACAATGGCAGGCCATAGGACGGTGCGTGTGTGCGACATTCTCTGGTGTGAGGCTGGAGTGGGGGTAGCAACCCTCTAGTCATCTCTCGGCTTCATGAATGTTTGGAGGTACTTGGCCGTGCCCTGAGGCCACTGACGGCTTGTAGGCTCTCAGCATGCGGGGAGGGGAGGGCGACATGTCCACTGGCTTCCCAATCCTCGTATCCACATGTTCGGGCGCTCTCCAGGATTGTGACAGCCCGCAACGTCTGTGTACAGGTTGGTGGGTTTCGACTCTCACGTGGGTTCAAATAGAAAAACTTACAGTGATGTGTGATGTCGTAATCATATTAAGTAATATGATAAAGCGACACATGTCAAGACATAGGACAAATATATTGGTTCCAGTATCTGACATTCATTATTAATGTTTAAGATATTATAAGAAACATGGTGTGAGAGCCACTTCGTGTAAGAAGAGAAAGAAGACACTGCAAGAGGCAAAATCCATTGTGAGGATCGATGACTTCACTGTCAAGAGCGGTTCGAAGGACCATTTACAGGATGTACAGTGAAGGTACAACATGTTAAATGTAATTACTGTGTAATGCTATACAGTAAAATGGATGAAGTTTTACAAAGTGTGCTGTTGTTCAAGAAATGGGTGTTGAGTTGTAAATAACCTAGAACGACAAAAAGTAGGCGATATGTCTACAAATGGGTAATTATGAAGAATAGGTGCTTTTTTGAAAGAAAGGTTATATAACTATAAAAAATATGTATGGGATAAATGCATAAGTCGAAAAACCAATGTATGAAGGAGCGAGTTTGAATCATGTCCTGAAGTTAAGGACATTCTCTTACACAGTACAAAGGATGCTAGCTTGCAGCTGTGCTGATCAGGGCAACTGTTCTAATAAATACTAAAACGCTGAGAAGTTTAAAACCAGGAGTAGTTTGTGGTTAAGATGTAAATTTTAATTCGCGAAAAATCTTCATTACCACACCAGCTTAGGTTAGCAAGTTACCACGCAGTTTAAAATGTTCCTTAATTTGTAATTGTGCTGTACAACGTTTGAACTGATGTGGTTAGATACAAATGTACTTTAACACGTAGTGCTCATTTTCCTAGTTTTTAACCAATATTACAGGATTGTCACCCCCCATCCTCAATTGGTGGTGGAGGGGAGCATTCAGTTAAGCAAACATCTATGCTCAAGTGAATTTGTTGTTTATCCTACAAAGGACATAAGAACGCACAGTTGAGTCCCGTTATAGCGAGATGTCACGGTTCCAGGTTCGATCCTCACGATAAGAGCGTCTTCGCTGTTCCCGAATTAGACCAATTTTGATCTCCAGTAGGGCCTACTAATTAAAAATTGCCCTAAAATTGCTTTTAAATTGTGTTCAAACCAAAAAAACGAAAAAAAAAATCCTGCTATATGAAAACTAACAGCGTGAAAATGAGTGGATAATCTGACAGTGCCACGGAAGTATAACCACTCTGCCTGCAAACAGTTGCTCGGCCTATGCACCATTGTCCTGTAATCAGTTGACCGGCCTATGCAGTATTTCCTGCTATCACTTACTCAGCCACCGAGGCACTGTCCTGCAAGAGATAACTCGCCCGCCACAGTTCTGCACAACCGCCTAAAACGAAGTACGCGTATTTACTGGCATAATTCCAGCATCTACGGTATTTTACAGGATTTTAGTGCAAAAATTTAGGATGTGTGAATCATGTAAGGAATCGCCAAGACACGTGCATGTAAACATTAAAATGGGGTCTACTGTAAGTAATCCCTCGCCAACCGTGGGAGATATGTTTTTTGAAAACACAGCACTTTATTTACTGATAATAGATATGAAGATACATATTCAAAACTAAACCACTCACATGCTGGAACTAGCAGCGAAAACATTGCCGTGTGCATGTAGCTGGGCATCGGGAGAGCGCATAGATCCTTTGTAGCACGGCCGGGCGAGCACCTAGAACCTCTGTAGCGCGGCAGGATGAGCGCCTAGATCCTCAGCAGCACGACCAGGCGCTGCAGCCTGCCGCTCAGGGCTCATAACGGGCTATGAGGGCTGAAATAGTTGAAATAGTGTCAAAAAAAAAAAAAAGACCAATAATGACTTCCAACAGTAGCAGATATTGACCCTTTCCTCCACACATCGTAAAATTTGTAACATTGAAAATTGTTTTTTTCAATTTACGCACAATCTAAATACATAACAGGCTATATTACTTATGTCAAAGTCACAAAGAACAAATAAAATTAGTCTGAAGCAATATTTGCAACGCATGAGAAATGTATAAACCTACTTTTCCTTGGTAACAATATTATTTATAACAATAATTTTAAAGAAAATAATCTTGAATATAATTAATGACAGTTTTAAAAAAGCAGAGAAAGTGCTTGTAACTGATTGTCAAAATTATACACTTAATTATGAGGAAATTTAGATTACATTCTCTACTGTTAGCACCAGCAAATAAAAAAAAAATGCTATTTACACACACTTAAGCCATATATGGGCTTTCGATCATACAAATAGAGTCATAGCCAATAGGTTGGATTTAAACACCTGAAAGATCTGACTCACTTCTTGTATGCTTAAGCTCCAATCCAGATGGGGTTGGGCTTTTTTGTAGGCTATTATAATTACTGATTATGACTGATGAGTGATAAAATTGTACCTAATAGATTATTACTTACATATACAAAAATTATTCATGCTAAGTGTTATGACTTTTTACTTGTCCTCCTTCGCAAGTAATTCGGTTATATGGCTTGTTTTCATTTTATCAATTTGAGTTTGAATCTTCTCAGTCTCTTCCTTCTCTACTTCCAAGTCTTTCCGCACCCTTTTCAGTCCTTAAAGAATCCCTTGCGTTACATGTACTTTGGCCATAAAATTATGTTCGATGGCAGTTTTAATCTGTTTAGCTGCTTCTGACAAAGTTCTTCTAGCCATTTCTTTTCCTCTTTTTCAACTTCTTCTTTCCATTTCTTTTCTAAATGTCGTATAATTATGACTGGCATATCTTTCTTCTTTAAGGAGCTCGAAAGTTATGGGTACAAACTCCGGTTTATTGCCATATTTCTTCTTACATGACATAATGGTCAATTTAGCATCTAGCGTGTTCTTGAACTCTTTGTAGCACGATCTGCCAGTAAACTACCAGATAAAGAAAAACCTCACTCAACATCTCCACTTCCTTGACTTAAAGACAAGCAAGCCTTTACTAATGTAGCTACACTTGGGTAATTTGAGAACAACTGTCTCCAGTAGCAGTCGATGCATTGATCTTCTTTCAATTGTGAGATTTCTCCTTCAACCTGCAACAATTACCATTCACCAAAAGGTACTTCGGTATCAACATTGATTTGTAAGAGGTTTCCCAATTTGGTGATGCACATGCTGCTGACACTTGATGAACTATAGTCAGGATGAAGGCAAAACAGATACTTCAAAATATCTTTAGAGATAGGAGTAACAGTGACAATATGTTTGTAGACAGCACTCTTCTTGAAAGTTAGTGTTCACTTCTCTGTCAAATACTTCACAATTTCACTAGTCTCCTGTCCACACTCAACTTGTAAAATTGGTATGAAGTTGCTGTTGTCTGCAGTAATATTTGCATCAAGAATTTTCAATGAAGAAACATCCTTCTTAGCAAATTGAAGATTTGTTTAAGCCAATTTCACTAATTTGGAGTGAATTACGTGAACAAAGGGGCTCATTCTGCTGTAGTGTGCCTGTGATCTCTGTGAAAACATTTGCACTATATATTACAAAACTTATCTCAGCTTCTGTTGTAGGATCTTTGAGAAACTTGGTTATAAACTGGTATTTGTGAGATGACATTTCCTTGGACTTCTTTTGAGGGATAAACTTCAAGAAGTATTCAATCAGTGCATCCCATTGCTCTAGAACTCCTTTGCATGTGTCTGTCATTGTCAGCCACCTTGAAGTTACATGTTTCATACACGTATGTTTTGGCAGTGACAGTTTTGATTGGATCTGGGAAAAGTCCTCCCATCTGGAGGGTCACTCTATGAAATAATATTTGAAATAATGGTAAAATCTCTGAAATCCAGTCCAAATTTTTCTAGGCCTTTCTGGAAAGCATTATGAATAGTATGAATTGTACATAAGCCAAGTTTAAGAGCTGATTTTTGCACATAGATTTTATATCTTCATTCATGAGGCATTAAACTTTTTCATTTACATTTGGGCCATCTGATCCAATCATGAGCAATGACAGTCAGAGCCGAGCATTGTCAATAAGTTGATATGCTTGACAAGATCTTCGCCCATTGCCTTGCCCAAGAAAAAGTCTCCAAATGACTTGACTACCCGATTACTGGAATTTGGACAATATCAAACCATTAATTGGAGCTCTTGTTCCCTGGCATTGTTGGCGGTTTCATCATACTGGATCATGTTGCAAGGTGACTGCAATACATCATCAAAAATCTTTTCTTTGAAATAAGGTCCAATACCATCTGGGGTACTTAAGGTACTTAATTTTTTTTTGACCACATAGAAAAATTCTTAGGAACTGCTCCACGAAATGTATCTGTAATTCCATCAGACGAAGAAGCAGAATTATCTGAGGTTAAAGATTTCAGAGTCCAAATTATTTGTTCTCTTGTTGCAGAGTCCTTAACACTGTACACTGTTACTGTACCAGCACCCGGGCAAGATGAAATAGGTTTCATACAGGAAAGAGATAACATGTAACAAGAATTTCTCCCTGATTCTGTAGTGAATGTACTGGAAGTACTAGGGCTGATTGCAATAAGGTGAAGTTGACAAGGTTCTAGCCTAATTCAAGCATTTTCCTTGCGCCTACTTGTTACAGCATGTTGAGACAAACCTTGGATTCATTTGATTACACTAATCTTTGTTTCACAAACTATGCAAAATCCTTCAGTGTCACTAAATTTCTTGACCCAACTTGGATAAAGATGACCATTAACATCAGTTTTTAGAAGCCACTCCTTGAAATTGGACTTCCCATTGTTAAAGTAAAGGCATAAAAGTCAAGGTGCTGTACTGAAACTTATGTCTTGAAAGCCAACGACAATTCTGAAAGAAAATATTATTGTGATATTGTTAATATATATTTACATTCTAGTCTGTTAGAGGCATGCACTTGGTTGGCACACTAAACATATGGACAAAATAAAAATAATGCAAACAAATACTGCATATACAAATAAAATAGCACCTGCACCTACAACAGAAACACTTTTAGAATAGCATGAAATTTTATCCAGATAAACAGACACAGGACTTACAATACTGGTGAGTGCATTTCATACCCCACAGACCTGCAAAATAAAATACTGCATCCACCTGGGTTATAAACCAGCTGGAGCATATAATGGACCCTCAGATATGCTTCATAGAACTCAACAGAACTGTAAAATTTAAAATAAATCAAATTATTGAGACCTATAAGACCAAAGCTAATGATATGTAGGGAAAAAAAAAAAAAAAAAAAAAAAGGTGGGGGGGGGGGGGGGGGGACATTTAGTGACTTACTTAAGAAAATGACTTTTAGTTGAAAAAGTGACCTGTTGTGAGCCCTGGCCACTTTTGCTCGGCTCTAGATCCTTGGGCGGGGCAGCTGTCGGTCGGTCGCTACACAATTATTCTGGCTGCCTGCCGCCACCTGTCACTGCCGTCATTATAAGTCCGGTTCACTTCGTAACAGTGGCCCGGTATTGGGAAACCATGACATGCACGTTAAACTCAGAAACAATGAATTTTCGGCCCACTTCTCTATTACTGTGTTCCTCTGCATATGCAATTACCTGAAGTTTAAATGCAGCAGTTTGACTGGAATATTTACCCAACATGCATTCGTACTAGGGATGGGTTGGTTCGGTTCTTCGGTTCCAATTTATAGCGGTTCTTGAGGTTTAACTCAGAATCGGTTTTAGGTTAAAGACTACTCGGTTCTCATTTCTACAAAGCAATAAATTTAGTAATATATTCAGATGATATACTTAGCTCGAAACATTATGATTTAATCTAGTTACGGCAAAACTCTGTCATTACAAAAATAACTGTACCGAGTAACTTATCAAAACAAACAAAAATTGCAGTTACCGCCAAAACAATATACATTAACTCACCTATAACAAATATTTTTTCTTAGCAGAAATATTTCCTTACAGCGAATTACTATTGCCGTTGAAAGCATATAAATATTAATTTGGTACCTATGATCACAAAAGAGGTTTCCAAAGAGACACGTTTTATCAAATACAATATTTGGTTTATATTCTGTCAGTTAAACGAGACAAAACGTTAACAGTCTCATGGTGGCAATGTCATAGATAAATATATACAGAGAAGATACCACAGTAAGCATCGGTGAAATAAAATGGCTGACGTTCATGTACAGATTTTTAGAATTGAATAATTCTAATTGTTACATGTTTACGTTTTCTAAATACGGCATTTTAGGATATTATACGAGAGAAAAAATTACGTAAACAAATGGAGTAGAGCATGTGCATATATTTCGTGAGAGCTTTTGGACAAGATACGTGAATAATGTTTGGCGATTTTTAAAATTATTTAAGTCTGAAATTATGAAAATGTCATCTGAATAATAGAACCGAATACTGGAGCAGATATTTAAATGGAGAATCGGTACCGGAACAGGAACAGAAATTTTTTGTTATTTGACCCATCCCTAATTCGTACTAAACGAAACTTAATATAAATATAAACTATTCCCTTCGCTTTAAAAAAAACCACCCACGTACAAATAAACTCCGTGACTGATTTTGTTTACACGTTTGCAGTGTGGGTGCAGCAGCCAGAAATTGATGGAGGGACCAGTGACCTGGCACGGTTTCGGTAGCATTACATGCCTCGTTAAGAGAAACACGCTGCATGAAATATGAAAGGAATGGAACAGTTTTTTCCCTAATTCGGCACCATAAAAATGGCGGCGTGAATTGTACCAATGCGAGAATTATGCCAGTAAATACGGTAGTCTTTGGAAAATTATACGTTTTCAACTAACAAAACCTGCATGGTGCAAGATTTACTAAAAACCAGCCAAAATTCAAGAAAACTTTATAAAAATGGATTAAAATTAAGTTTGTCATAGCACACCGATAAAATGTTGTAGTAGTTGTGTCCCTATCTTTAATTGGTATGCCACAGTATGAAAAAATAAAACCCTGCAAAAATCTGTTAATATGTAGCTGTATTCGATTCCAGCTATCGCTTGGACTGTTATGTTTAAATGAAATTTGTTTTCACTAACAATAACGTTCGACCCACATACACCAAGTTGTTTGAAACCAAACACAGTTGACAGCACAATGACCGTGAACTACTGCGGTAAAGCAGAACTGGTTCATGAAAATGGTGTCAAGGTAGAAAGGCTGGTAATCTATTTATAGAACAATGCGCCTGGTTTGCATGAGAAGGGGGGTTACGTGGCAAGGCGGAAGAATGTGACGTGTGAGAGCGGCACAAGGTACTTGGTAAAACGAGGGGCGGGGCGAGGGAGTGGAATTACGGCAGACAGATAACAAAAGCACGCTTCACACAGTCACGAGTCCTGCCGCAAGCCTGCTACTCACAATCTTGCCACACATGTTTCAAATTGTAAAATTTCAATTTTCCACAAAATATTTTTTTTTTTTTTGCAATTTTTTGACAGTTCTTTAAAAAGACCTTGTTATACCCGTGTTCTCACAGTTCTCGTGCTTGCTACAACAGGTTTCTACTGTACTTATATTTATTATTTGTGGGGTGAGCAACTGCAGATACGTTACTCTATTTTCAAAACACTGTCAAAAACATTTAGTGTCTTTGGGCATCTGTAAACTTTTTTTTTTTTTTTCCATATTGACTGCAAAAAATTCTTCTGCAGAACTATGGTGAAGTTAATATTAGCCCTGCAGGCAAGAAAATTTTACTGGCATTTCATACATAGTACAATTTACCTGCTTTTTACGATTGTTTTATCTTGGTCCCTGGAAAAGTGTAACATGAAGGTGTTCCTCTGTATTTACAAGGCTTATTGCCATTATTTTCACAGATAGTTGAAATAATAGAGTTTGGGAAATGTACATATCTTGTAATACAGTACATTTAATTCTTTTAGTGGGAATAATACGGTTCAGTGTAGAAACACAAGTTAAACTGTTTAGATGACCTATGTTATGTGATATCAGGTCTGTCGTATTATTTCTCACATAATCTTACAGGTCATCACATCACCCTTTCAACACTTCTGAAGAAAATTCTAAAAAAATGCAGTCAATGGCCAGATAAAATGAATCTCATTTATACGGAGAAAATTTACATCTAGTTGTCCTGGACATCTTGTCAAAACTTTTTCCGCATAGTGTTTCACAGTTTTATTGGTGCAATATTGAACCAGAACCCAATCAGGAATGAGCCTTGCAGTGTTGGCCTACAAAAAACCTACAATCGAAATTAAAGGAAACTGTAGTTAATAAATTGGATTAAGCAGTAACAATACAATGCCATGATTGAATCTTACCTCATTTTCTGCCTCCTCAATTTCACAGCATCATTCACTACCATAGGAACAGTTAGCGCCATCATCACATAAATTTCTTGATATTTTTTGGATCGCTGAACAATTTTTCATGATTATATGCGAGTCATCTTTGACAGGAGTGTCCTCAGCAGCAACAGATCGCCCGGGAACAACATTCAGCTTTCTCCATTTTGCTGATGTGGTATCCTCCTTCGTTTGTCTTAACTGTTGCAGATATTCAACCAGTGTTGAGTTTACCTCATCCCTTACTGGTACACTTCCATTTGCCATCCTCATGAATGTTTATGCTGGCTGGTGATGGTAATCTCTGTAAAAGTTTCTGTTTAGTCAGTGGGTAAATACCGCAAGAAGAAAATCCACTAATAGCAATTCTTCTCATTCTGAATTCTCCTGGAGTAACAAATAGTTTCTTGACCATTCACGGAAACAATCCCTTTTCCACAGTAGAAGAGGTATGATTTGCCTTCTTCCATTTAGTAAGAATTTCTTTCCAGCATTTCTTGAGAGGAGCAAAAACGGAGACATCTAATAATTGACAAAAATGTGTTGCATTGGCTGGGAGAGACGCAAAAGATATATTATTTCCTCTGCACAATTTCAAAATATTATCAGTAAAATGGGAAGACAGAGTATCTCCAATAAGACTTTTCGTCCTATTAGTTTTGAATGAGGAATGAATACTTTTTAGAACCAGTCATTGAATGTTGTAGAGTCAAACCAGCCAGGATTACTCCTGTTGTATTGTGACCTTTTAGAGCAGCATTGCTGTGTACAAAAAGAGGCCCCTTTTGACACTCCTTCACACCAGGAATCCCACATGTTTGTTGCTTTAGACACAACATAAGATGGCAATGCTTCTCCTGTTGCTGAAATGTACGTCGTCGTTATGGAACTTTTGGAGTAGTTTACTTCACTGTCTGGATATTTTACACCTCTTTTAAAAATCAGTTTTTGTTTCCCAGGATCATCACTAAGATTACTCTCATCATGATTAAAATTGGCCTTGGGACTGACTCCATCAAGAGTTTTCGCAAGTTCATCATGAAAATCTGATAAAGTAGAATGATCTATGGCAGCTCTAGCCCTCTTTATATTGTTCCCTAATATAAGCTTACTTATGCATATTTTCCATCTAAAATTTCTTCCAGACACTTTTCTGAAAGCTCTTTGCCGTATTTTTGTGTTTTACATACTTTTCTTTTGTAAACACGTGGTACTTTAACACTAGCGAGTAGCAATAAACATTAGGTACAGCTTGAAATAAGTAATATAAATAACCAACACCACACCGGCAAAATAATAACTGCTACAAAGAAAACAACAATTAAGTTGATGAGTTAATTCTTTTGACAAAATAATTAAAATTTCTAACCTGCTTGCTTATATTTAGTTTTCTCGTACATGCCCAAATAATTCTCCATGGATATACTATGACTGCTGATAACTCAAAAATAAAAATTTTTGTGAACATACATGTGATGCTATTTAGTATCAGGTATGACAACTGCATGCACTATTGATTTGTCGATAGCACATAGTGCACGGACATGCCACAGACTGACTTGAGTGCTGTGCATAGACTGTTTAACTGATACATTACAATGTGGTTAAGTTCTCCCCAGACTTTATGAGCGGTCAACTTCACCCCAATTTCACTTAAATTTTACTCACCTTTGTATTTATTTTTGTAATTGGTTTTGCATTCATTATTTCATTAACTACTACATTAGTTGCTGATGTAATGAATCAAGGCACATGTAACACATTTGAGGACTATGTGTTGTCACACCTCGGCCATGCACACAAAAGTTTTAGAACATTATAAAAATTAATAAATGCTGCTTTTCAAATAAGATTTTTTAATGCAGTACATAAGCAACTTAAAAAAAAAAAGTTATCATTTCTATTGTTTTCAGGAAAACCAAATGATTGATTAGCAGTTATGATGTTATCAGATTCAAGATAAAATATATATTAAACATACTGTTGAAAATTTTTCAATTTTTTGGTCAACATCACCCCAGTGGTCAAATTCACCTCAACTGGCGGTACGTCTTCCTCCCTACCATTGCCACTACATTGCCATTGAGCTTGTGTTGGCCCATGCGAAGAAGCATTAGAAGAGCCACATGGGCAGGTGGAGAAAGTTTGATAATGTAACGGTAGAGACCATTTGGAAGGAGGCCCTTGATGTGGTCACCTCCAAGAGGTATTTTTGTCTCGTGTGATCCCATCCTCAATTTCATGTGTTTCACCCAGCAGTCATATAAATGTGATGTCCCTATGTGTTATCTTGTGAATTTTACACTTGCAGTTATTTCAGGAGATGGTATATTACTAACATTTCTACTTCTGGGAGTTGGTTTGTGTACACTGTAGTACCGTAGCACTGTTTCTCACCCTCATATCCTGGTCCAGCTTTCAGCTCCATCAGTAGCATTAGCTGTGTGTACTATTGTGTAGTAAACATTGTTTAGTCTTTTCCAGTAACCTCTGTTTTGTCTTTCTCACTAACGTATCACTATTAAATAAACTTATCTGTGTAAAAACACATACTATTTACTAACTTATGCATGCTTGTGGATTTCTTTTGAACTGTTCATGTTTGTGTCATTTTCTGGACTGTGCTGTTGTCTCTGATACACACTTCAAAAGCATATTTACATCTAATTTGTTATGCTTAGGATTGCAAAGTGCTGTATTCACACATTAACTCTCATTAATGGTAAAATATCATACTTTCTGTATTTTTCTTTTTCAGAGATTTCCTAATGCAACAATTGACATAATTTATACATAGTGTGTTCATAACAACTAAACACTTCAATGCACAAAAAGTATTTCTGACATGAATAATATTATGTTCAGGTGGTCAAAATGTGTGGATCACGTGGAGAAGATAATTGAAGAGGACTGGCAGAGGGAGGTCCATCAACACATCCAAGATATGGCATCATTCATCATACCTCTGGACTCAGATTTGGACACAACAGATGAAGATGCTGGAGGTGATGATGGAGAAGTTTTAGCAATGAATGAGATATCCGGGTGTTCTACATGGTAAGTCTGATGGTTAAGTTGGGTACACTCAGCAGGCACTACACCCTGTATACTTCTGTAGCTAATTGTTTTGTTAAATGTTACATTTTAGAGTAATAATGTTGTTGAATGTTATTTGATAGCATTAAATATTAAGTAAAGTTTACATCAGAGAGTAGCTATATAAGCATGTCATTTTGAATAATTATTTGTAATTTTTGGAGTGGGGATGTGTGTGTTCACTTCTTGTTCTCATAGCAATCGCGTTTTCTTACAGGTGCTGCTATGTTGAGTTGTTTATGTACTTTTTGTTTTAATGTAGGCTATGGCAATTTTGTAGCAAAAGGAATCAATACAATCCAAAAATTATTACCCGTACTTCTAAGTACTGCTAATTATCCCTTTAGGCTGTTTACTGGAGCCACATTCTTAAGTTATGTTCGCATGTGTACGTACATGCGTGTGTGTACTTACCTGTCGACAAGTATTGATAGTGAGTACTTCAATTCCTGTTCTTTTATATATTTTTAGTAGCCTAGTGGCCCACTTGCAATCTTAGCAAAATTTGTGGCACACTTACGTTGTTCCTCCTTTAAGCATATGTTTAGCAACATGTTTAAACTTCATTGTTAGAATATTAGACATGAGAGAAATTGATGGGTTTTGTTTTGGGTATATATAACCTATATCAACGAGGAGTGCAAATACGTATATAATGATTTGTAAGACTGACATATCCCTATTGGAACAAACGACGTTGTGTTTCTCGCCCACCTCCCTGCACACACACAATACACACACAAAACATTGAATTTATCATTCTCACTTTTTTTGTGTTTACAGTATAAAATGTTTTGGTCTTACATTTTTTTATTTACAGTATGAAATGTTTTGAGTTTGTGTCACATGTACTTTTGTGTGAACTTCTCAAGATTAAAACTATACACTCGTAAAAAACCCATTAATAATATATATGACTTGTATAACGGCTCATGCATGTACGAACACATGTATACACAAACACAGTGGAATGTAAACATTGCCACATGGCAATGTTTGTTTACATTTGACGGAAGGATACGAAACGGGCCTGCAAGTAGATCTTTAGCATGGCTCCAAGGAAGTTCCTTTCAGTGGGGAATGTACTATAGTTATTTTTGCATATAAGTGCATTCCGGCCTCTTTAAATATGTTTTTTTTGTGTATACTGCTATTGTTATAGTGCCATAATTAAAACACTGTAGATGTAAGCAGGGATGTGCGAGTACTCGAAATTTCGAGTACGATCTCAAGCCTTGTAATTACTCGACTCGAGATCGTTATTATTTTCTCAAGTTCGAAAAATTAAAGTTTTTCGGGGGAAAAAGTACATATTACAATTTCATCCAGGAGAATGCAAGAAATAAAGCCTTGTTTTATATGCATTATAAAATAAATGACTATTGGTCAGATGGCGGGAAAGTTTGGGAATTTTCCATTGGTGAATATACAAAATTATTATCGCTTCGTGTGCACTCAGTAACATTCACCACACAGCATCGTGCCACCTTTTACGCATACGTGAAAGAAAATGTGAACATTACCCATTTGTAGAGTCCCGGAAAATTTCCAATTTGAAATAACCATTATAAAATCTGAAAAGTTGCACTATTCACAATAAAAAGCTAAATAATTGTGATTAAGCAAAAAGTGAGAAAAACTTTCGTAAATGCACCAAATTCTACACAAATGTCTTTCACTGCGTTAGTTTTCAACGTAAATAAAAGATTGATCTTTTTTGAATCAAAAATAGTTTAGGAAGGTTTTTGTATTGACAGAAAACATTACGTAAACAATTGCTTTTTTTGGACGTCAAAGATACGAGACATGCAAGCAGCACTTAACCCAAAATGGCTCGCCATATCGAACCTAGCGCTAGCAGTGTCGCTTTTGATGAAAAATGTGCATGTAATGAACGTGTGCATAGCGAAACGGTTCAAAGTGTAAAGTTGACATGTAGGAACATCTTCGGCATGAAGATGTGTAGGAAATGGCACAATTTTCTTTTGTGTTGTGTAGGAAAATCTTCGACGTGTAGACGTGAAGCCAATAGCATGTTTTTATTTTGTGTCATGTACGTAAAGCCTTCTGCCAATACAATTAAAAGAGCATAGAAAAATGAGCATTTGTTCGAAAATATAATTTCCAAAAGTAGTAGAAGTAAACAAGTAACCTTAGTTGTGTATAGTGTATTACGAGAAGTCAATAAATAGACCTATGCAAAGTAAAAAGAAAAAAAAGTATTTTATTGTTCATTAGAATAATAGTACAATGCTGTTTGAATTGAATAATTAATTTCCCCCACTGTAATTTTTTTTTTCGTGGGACTTATTACTGGGACAGTGAGCTTACATGTTCATTTTATTACTGTACAATATTAGATTTTTAAATTTGATATGGGAATAATTTAATGGGCACTATATAAAATGGTTCAGGTAATTCATTAAACTGTATTGTTTTAATACTCTTAATTAATAAGAAATTGCTGTAGTTGTTTCATGTCCATTTATGTGAAGTGGGCTGATAGCAGTTTTATATTGAGAGTGTTGTTAATAATTGTAGAAACACACTCGAGTTCGACTTGAAAGATGAAAGTTTTTTTTAATACTCGACTTGAGCTCGACTCCTACCAAATTTCGGTGCTCGCACATCCCTAGATGTAAGTGTGATGTTTAAATCAATAGGGCCTGTGTGAAATACTTAGATTATAAGAAACTTGTGTACCAATTTTTTTTGCAGATTCTGCAATTTTTTTAAATTTAAAATCTCTTTTCTACCTTAAGAAGTTTTCCCTGATAAGAGGTTTTTAGCACCCAGTCCTTTGAAAAACATCTTAACAGAGTTCTACTGTAGTTACACTTGGCCTAGTTAACAAAAGGCCTAGCGCTAGCACCCACTTAGAAAATTGTCACACGTAAAGCCACCTGCCTGGCGGTCCATGGGACTGCTACAAGGTAGAAACAGTTTTCCACGCCTTCAGCACCATGACAGGTAGAATCTAGAACTGACACACTTCTCACGAATGGGATTTTAAACACTGAAGTGTTTTTTTTTTTGTTCCGATTGTACTAAGATATTTTTCCTCTGCTTGAAATCTGTAAATT
Source organism: Dryococelus australis (assembly GCA_029891345.1). NCBI lineage: Eukaryota > Metazoa > Arthropoda > Insecta > Phasmatodea > Phasmatidae > Dryococelus > Dryococelus australis. Next base: position 139,637,829 of record CM056998.1, on the reverse strand, counting down.
GATTCCTGTATATGTAACCACAGTCCTCAGCAGATATTTGTAAGAGGCACAATTATAGGAAAGGACGTGTTCACACACCCGAGACTACGCCATTAACACGTGATTCAGTCCTGGGGGGGGGGGGGGGGAAGAAACCATTAGCTGGTCACTCCCATGGAGAGAGAGTGTGTGTGTGAGAGAGAGAGAGAGAGAGTGTGTGTGTGTGAGAGAGAGAAAGAGAGAGAGTGTGTGTGTGTGCGCAACTCCAGCAGATTGCGAAAGTGACTTACCTCGCACGGCAGCGCCGCAACCTTGGGCCCAGCACACAAAAGATAGCCTCATCAGATTGTGCCTCCATGTCATAGCATGCAGGGTTTGAACCTTAACAGCTAGGTACCTGATGCCCCTTGTCGCGGGGTTACCACGGATATGCCAGATTGTTTTGTTCGCTTGATGTCAGAAATCACGCCAACCCCCTGAAGTGTGAAGCACCACTAGCCGAGCAGCCGAGACTGCATTCCAAAGCCACTTACTTCAACAGCGAGCTGGCAGAATATATGACCGAGCACAGCCATAAAACGTCTGTTGATCTCTTGACTTGTTCTCCAGCAGCTCGCCCCACCACCTCGTATGCTATCTACCAAAATATACCAGACGCTTGCTTAGGGTACTGTCAACTACTTGCGCCCGACTAGGAGTAAGTTAAGTGTTCCTATTGCCTCTATGCCATTTGGGAAGAGGAACAGTGCTTGAAGGGAGGAGAAAAAGGAGAAGTTCCTTGCTGCTAAGCAAGTGTACATTAATAACCCCTCTGCACTTGGCGTAGACACCCCAAGGGATGATCTCAAGTTGCCCGTCACCTGGAGAGGCCTTCCTCTTCAGCCAGCATCCCTGTTACTTCCCTACACACACTAGGCTTGGCATCGAGGATCATCCAGCAGTTCATGCCCTGGTCAATGGGAGTGACACCAGGTTGGGCATTTCCAACTCCTACTCCGTAAGCAGTGCAGCTGCCGAGTGGAGCAAGATCTCTCTACGGCTCTCGTAAAGATCAAAAGATTTGATTTCTTCTATAAAAACATTTGTGTGGTATCGTTATGGTGAAATTGTACGAGTGCTGAGCCGCTACCGATACCCTATGTCAAATATCAGCCAATATTAGTGATATCGGCCCAGCCCCCAACCAATTTTATTTTTAGCCAATATCGAAACCCGATATTTTCCATTAAACCAGCAGATGATATGATGGCAATTTGGAGTAAGAAGGGCTTAACTGCTGCAGTTTTTAGTTAGCAGCTGCCGTTCTTATTCCAAGTATTAAACTGACAAGATTGTCACTCCAGTACGGCAAAGGATGGACAGGACTAGTCTCCCTGGTGTGAGATAAAATCATTTACAGGAAGAAGAAAGAGCAGGGAAGAGAGAGAGAAATGCCACTGCCACCCCACTGTAGCCGCCTGCTGTGACAGGCACTTTAGGAGATTATCATTTACAGCTTGTTTTGCAGGGCGCAGAATTACCCGCTTTACAGGGCCACGCTTCCCTTACCTTTGTCATATCACTATTTAAAATATTTTAAAAGCAAGGATTCTGACATTTATAACCTGGGAACTAGCAGTGCTTCAATTTCATGTCAGTAAAATAAGGGATTGCTGAATTTAAAAAATATACATATTAATAATTTTTCTGAACTGTGATACACGACCTTGTAGATTTAATATTTTTAATTTTATTTGCGTAGAAAATGCTTAAATTGCCTTGACCTAAATTTAAAAGTAAATTACTAAAGTATATTTTAAGTGCTGCCTTTAATTTCTGGTTTTGAATAATTAATGTGAAATTAATTTTCCTAATGTTTTCTATGAATACTTATAGCATCAAATAGTACATTGTGTGACACTGACGGTGACAGATTTTAATCAGCTTCCCAAAATACTTCTAGTGAGAGTAGAAGTCTTTCAGTCTATAGTCCATTCCTGATTGGAAGGGACTTATGAAAATCAACCTTTGAAAAAATACCCTAGGCATAACATGTCATCCTGTTTTTTCAATAACATGTACTCCACAAATACATAATACTGTGGTTAACTTTAGAGTACTGTATTATTGAATAAATGAAACTTTCCTTTAATATTTTCTATAACTTGTAATATTTATTTCTTTTTGAAATATGAATTAACAGTGAGTGCAGCGACGTGTTGGCAACGACCGTTAAGAAATAGTTCTCAGTTAAAATATAATTTTAACCTCGTTTTTTAGTATACTATTAGTAAATTAAACTGTGCCTATTGAAATATTTAAATATTTAGGTACCCCAATGGCAACATATCTCATTTCTACAGTTTAAAATAACAGCGGAAAATATCATGAGTAGGCCGTAATGGTACGGTGTTCTTTATCGACAGAGAGAGCAGCTTTACAGCAACTGTTTGCTAAGCGAAGCTTGGCGCGCTCTCTCTCTCTGTCTGTCTCTCTTTCACACTCAGGTAGTTTCACTTCGCTAGTACGTGGCCAAATTGTACATGTTTTCAATTTTAACATATTTCATACTTATTACAGCAAAATAATGATTTTTGAATTTGTAATTTACAACTGAAAAGAGATTTTAATATTTGAATACATATTTTAATATATTTAGATACGATGCCGGGGCAGAAACAAAGTGAAGTTGGCAGACGTGGCGAGCCATGACTTGGCGTGTTGTTGTTTTACCAAACGAAGCGTAAATTATACTTACTCCGAAAAATACTTCAAATTACCACATCACGTTTGTAGGCATTGTGTTTTTTTTAACCTACCTAAGCAAATTACGAGGTTGTGACAAATCTGTTTTTTTCACGGCAATAATAAATATAATGTTACGGTGTGTTTCGTTAACCACTACGTGTGAAATAACGTGGTGTAGTATGGCTGCGTAGTGATAGTTACGCTGGATCTGTCCATGTGCGTGATTTGAAATATTTGATATGAACTATATATACGTTGTACATGTGAACTGTTTTTATGGTGAAGTTATTTATTTACATCCACATCTGTTTATTTATCACAACGTTGTACTTTTGCCTTGGTGGGTGTTTGAAACACAGTCTTGTAACGTGATTTACCACCAATCCCAACAAAATAACCACGTCCAGCCCCAATAAATTTCAATAAACCTAATAAGCAGTAAGTAGCAAAACATATAAATATGAGCGGAATAAAAGTTACGGTAGGCTTATTTGTGTGCATGTTCACAGCTATATTTTAAGTTTCTATAACAAAGAATGACACGAGTTGCATGCTGATTTTAATGTCGCTTTTTCGCTGGACTCTATTCCTTCGTTATTCGAACTGAGGCTGCCCTTTTAAAGAAATAACAAAACACATATCAGTAAAAAAAAGTTACATACTACAGTTCATTACCCCGCAGTTGTAACAGTATTAAACACAGTCGCAGCAAAATATTAACGTGCATTACGTGTAATGTGCTATGTTGTGAAAACAAATATGTTAATGTAATGTAACCATAAGAACTATCGTTAATTGAGGCATTTTTAGAACATCATAAAGCTGACCTAAATAATGTTATAGGCCTAAACTGTGAATATTCGTAAGAAATGGTTTTTGAAATAGATTTAAGACCGAATTCTTTGAAAAGCTGTAAACAGTAAACAACACATTTGACAGGCATAAAAGTATAAGTCACATTTAAATGTCTATTTTTATGTGTAGCGAAAGTATACAAACACATGTACATACACAATGACATGTAAACATTGATTTTGACAGATGCTACATGGCAGTCACATAGCAATGTTTTTTTTTTTTACTTTCGGCGGGAAACATACGAAACGGGCCTGCAAATAGATATTTAGCAGGGCTCCAAATAAGTTGCTTCCAATGGGAAATGGACTATATACTCATATGTCCATTGTATCAGTATCAGATATGTTGTTTCGGCAGGAAGTATCGATTCGTACCAATATCGGGAAAACCTGCATCGGCTCTCAGCCTTAGTAAAAAATTAAGAAAAGTTAACACAATGTCGGTTTTTTTAAGGGTAACTTGTTTTATTTCTCTGTAGATTCCAGCTCGCCATAGTGAAACAGAAGACCGCATATTTTACCAAACCATTTTCCGAATCTAGTGTAGGACTGCAGACTTCTTTACGTCAAAACACACACACACATTCTACTGCCACCCATACTGTGCATCTGGTGTACAGTAAGGTAGAGCCACAACCACCAGAAACTCAATCCACTAGGCAGCTAGTCAATAGTCAGCTCAGTCTGTACTTCCGTCTTCCATGCTGAACTGTCACCGGAAGGAGTACTAGCTTGGTTCTGGAGGTCTGACCACCTTTGGATCCACACCCACTGTCGTACGCTCAGAGTAAACCCACCTCTTGAACCACCATGCCACTGTGTTGCCGGTCGGAGTATATGGGTATGGCTCTGTGTCAGCTCAGCCTCAGCTGTGGTCTTACACCTAGCTAGAGATTATCATTGCCTGCTTCCCTCTGAAAAGGTAGATATTTGTAGCACTTTATGCCTTACTCCCAGAGGAGCGCTACTAAGTGGCAAGAAAGGAATACAGCCACCGCCTCCAAAGCCAATGAAGCTGCACCCAACCCCGACCGCACTCTAAAGCACAAACCCATCGAAACGAGCTCATGCCACCTGCCAGCTGGAGAGACCTCACTTCTTAGCTCCCTCCCACTCCTTATTTGCAACCCCGGTCAAGACCGAAGGATGTCCAAACCCCATCGTGACATCATTCCGCCAAGATCAACATGTGCCACTTAGGACCGCCAACCTGTGGTTCAGGGGCTACCGGAGAAGCAGCCTGCCCTGGGCTCACCACAGCTTCACCAGCTGTAGCTCCGCTGATGCACCAGGCCGAAGCATCAGCAGCAGTCAGGTCAGCAACCACCCCCGGCCACCTCCAAACCAGGTAAACCTGTGGCCGTGTGCTACCCTACATGCCGGACAGTGAAGACCGTGATTGACTTTGTACCATGCTGACAGGCCACACACCCAGTTCTGTATACTGGCCGGCCAATAGAGAAGTCAGCCAGAGATAACCCTGTGTTACTGACCGACACGACAAAAACCATGCCCGACCGTGACATCATCTGACATCACGCATCCACGTGAAGAAAGTACGTCAAGGGTTATCATTTTATTGGACACTGATTTAAGCAAATAAATATCTTCACTTATTGTTGAGTTTCACAGCATGAGGGCTGAGGTAATAAGTATTATTTAAGACAAAGGGGTGTCATACGTGCTCTTTCAGGAGACCAGATTATTTATGAAATAAATTAATATATTAAAAACAAATCCTCCTATTTTCCTGCAAGAAGCAACTGAGAATGGCCTTTGTGCTCACTAAAACTTATGTCCATTTCAACATTTAAATTTTTTAGACAAGGGTATAATTTTATTTGGATTAAGTTTTCGCCTATTGGATTGATTAAATATTTTATTACTTATTACAAATCTTTTTGCTTTTAGACAAGAGACAAACTGGGATTTAAGGGGAAAAAAAACTTTAAAACAAATGTTGGACATTTAAGGGTAGAAATTGGTTCGATCAAAATTTAAAAGGACAAATATTTTATAAAGTAAATTGGGGGTCTACAGAACATATGTTTGGTGTGTTTTTATGTATCATAAAATCTGAAAAGCGTAGTCAAACTCTTGCCTGCCCATCATACAATCTGAACAGTGTAGTAAAATTTTGGCCTGAACATGTTTGGCACACCTTGCCCATGGTGCTGAAGCTCAGCTGGAAGAGAAAGGTAAGGCACTCGACTAGGTCCAGCCCTCGGGCCTGCACAGTATCCAGGTACTGCAGTATGAAATACCACACTTGTGATGGAGTGTCCAGCAACAGGAACTGGAAACCTTCCCTTGTGATCACAGGACTGCCATCTTCCTCATCTCTGTAAACACACACAAGTTTCATTACCAAACCCTGTGTTCAGCCACACAGACTGCTGCACTAATTACAGTAGTTAAAAAATTATTAACACAAGATGTGAAACTGTTCACTAACACTACATATACAGCAGAGATATTTTTTATGGGAGTTAATTATTGTTTGATTTGATTATTCTTTGTTTAAACCAAATCCCCACATAATGAGTCATTACCTTAAGTTGGTCTGTGATTGGATTGTAGTTATTTTTTATTTTACACTATATATTTATATATATATATATATATATATATATATATATATATATATATATATATATATATATATATATATATATATATATATATATATATATATATATATATATATACACACACATATATTTTCTAAATTATTTATTAAACGTGTTTCCTGAAAATATTTAAATAATCAAACTGAGTTTCAAATGTATTTACTTTAAATCAAAGGTTCTTTCCTTGCGTGCCTCAGTGTTACCTGTACAACACAGTTAATCAGCTAACTCAGACCAGATAAAACAAGTTCTGTCTTCCATGGTACTCTTTGGCTTGCTGTTGCACAGACATTACACATTCAAGATGGCAAATAAAATACCATATGTCTTCCTGGCACACAAATCATTTTCAATTCTTTTGCTTACGAAATATAAAAAATAAAAATTGCTGCATTTTAACATGATAAACTACTTCCATTTAATGCTAAAAAATAAACTGACACATGCAACTGACAACACATTTTAGGTTATAAAATGTTTTATTTATAACTAAAAAAGAGCAAATTAAATTTTTTTTTACAACATGAGTGCCAGAGTAAGAGACAGAAACTCTGTTACAATTTCTGCCTTCTTCCCTAAAATTGGAGATGACAAAACATCCAATCACAATTAAGTTATTTTTCTCTAGTCTCAAATATAAACATGAAACAGTTGATCCAGACCATGTAAGTCTGACGGTTCGAGTCTATTAGATGACATTTATAAGGTTGTTTGACATCACAGATACACACTGTGCATGTACTAATCTACCGTATGTTGCCTTTTTCAAATTGTTGTCATCCGACCTTATCCCTCGGTCGGTGTAAGCCTGTTATGAGCCACATATGTGCGAGGGATAGGGTCTTGCAATGTGTGTGATGCTTAAGTTACGTGTATTCAGTGCGTCGAAGCATGTGTAAAGAGCATCGAAGATTAGCCAACAGCCTTCTCACTGGAGCTCAAACCGGACAGGTGTGTGCCTAGTGGCCTGCAGGGGAGGTTAACACTGATCTTGTAAGTCTGTCTGTTTAATTAATATCTGAAAGTTTTATTTGCCCCTGCAACCGGCCTGACCCTTCTGTTGACTCGGAGTGCCCATAAATAATTATTTCACCCTTGAGCTTTTTTATTCTGATGTGACTTTCTACCTCGAGCTAGTTCAGGCAAGGCTTCATGTAAGTGTTTTTGTGCCACTGTGTTTCTTGTATTGTTCAATAATATTTTTTTGAGTTAATGTAGCGCCCCATGAATTTCAGAGTGAAAATAACATATAGTAAATGCTGAATGTTTCTGGATCTAATGTGCACGTGATCACAACTATTTCCTACATTTAAGTGACCAGTCTTCTTGTACTTGTTATGCTCCGTGGCTTTCTGGAGCAGAAGAGTATGTGTCTCCATTAAACCTCCACCCACGTAGCAACGTAATGACACAGTTTAGAAATAGTTCTCACCATGTGGCCGTGTGCGAAATCACGGCTTGGCACCCTGGGATTACATCTGCACATCTGCTTCCATCTACCACCTTACCAATTTTTGCAGATAACATTGTTCAAAACTAACTTACCTTCATTAAACATCATAGCAACATACAATTGATGCACAACGCATTTTTGATAATTTAATTTTAACAACTTCAGCTCCATCCCTTAGGTCCCTTACAAGAGTTCGAAGGTTAAATTTATTACATCAGGATTAGATTGTGCTGTCTGCCTCACAGCTTTTATTTTTCACCAGTCCGCCACAATCATGCTAGGAGGACAAGCAAGCTCATTTACTCCCTGCTAGATAGCACTAGTAGTATTATCACTTGTCTATTGTTTTGCATCCCCTTCCAGCCGGCCCGTGATGCCACAGAGGATAGTAATGCATTCACACCCACCGCTCAATGACCACCCCTCACCCTATGGCAGAAGCCAATGAGAGTTTGGCAACGGCCTAATATGAGTACATAAACTGACACAGCTCATGTCTCTACGCCAGTTTTTAGTTCCAGCATGCATTGCTTGGTTCTAATTAAATTGCGTCTTCATTTCCAGCACTCATTGCTTGGATTTGAGCAGATTGCTATTTAAGCTTAAAACGTCTGTCTTTAATACCAGCACCCGCCGCTCAGGGTCTGACCCATTGTTGTGTCCAGCGGAACCCAGGACTCCACACATCCCACCTGCAGCACTGCTACGTCACCGACTACGAACACCCCGCCGAGCTCTGGTAAGTCTACTTTGCCCCAGTGTTCTTGTGAGGCACGTTGCCTGACCTATTACACACGATTACATACCTAGTAGACAGCCTACAGGACAGACACTGGTATCCAGCAAGAAAGGGAACTGAGTCCCTATTGTAGTGCGACTGATCTAGCGCAGAAATAAAGTCTCTTGCCAACCGGGGTTTATGCGACACCTGTCAAGGACTTTTCTGGCACCCAACGTGGGGCATCATCGTAAGAATCTGTTAACCAGTGAACACGGGACCAGATCAGTACGGCCCGGGAGTAAGAGTAAATTACTTGGGATCGAAAGCCCGACTTCGAGGAGTCTTTTAAACCCCATGTGGGGCTCATAACCAGTGAGATGACTGTCAACAACCAGTCAGAGCCACAGGCCAACAGCATGGCCGATGTGGCACCCACAGTGTGTAACTATGTAACTTGCCAGGGCTCTGGGATTAACAGAATCACCTGCCCTCAGTGAAATCAAGAATTCCACTATCTCTGCCTTGGCTGAGCCGACGAGATAAGAAATACGGAGGGGTTGGAATTCAGGTGCGAGCTGTGTTGACCTAGACAGGACAGGTTCTGCAGCTGGATCACATGTCCAGGCCAGGGTATGAACTTAGTGCACTGTATCTTGTGGAATTAACCATGTAACTACACGTGTATCGGGTGGCCGGAGGTACGAACCACCCGACCCGGCCTTAGTGTACCGATGCGAATCGTGCAAATGAGCTGCAGAATACCAGCCACCTAACCCCAGACACTTGGTAAGGTACATTTCACCAAGCGGTTCAGCTCCGGGACATCCGGCGACAAGTAACTCCGAGAACACACGTCTTCCTACTTATGCCAGATGACCTCACGGAGATCAAGTTTCCTTCACAGACGAATGTGAGAAGGAACTAACTGAACACAACATACCCGAGAGAGATTATGTTAGTTTAGTTGAGGGACAACTTTCCGGCAAAGCACCTAAGTGGTGAGAACAATACGGAGAATTGGTAACAGACAGGCCCCAACTTTGTAAGTGGCTAGCCAACAATTTTCCGGTGAAGAGGTCGTGGCAAAACTCACTACTGCATTTTACAGTAAGAGACAGGAGCCCAACAAAGAGGCAGAAATCTTTATAAGGCGGAAGGAACAGATGTAGTGCCACATCTTCCCCACTGGGGACGAAGCTCTCTCAGTGCGAAATATTGGGCGTATGCTATTACCCAACCTCCAAAACATACTACTCATGCCACGACCAACTACCCTGGGCGAACTAGTAGATCGAGCCCGAGAAGCCAAACAGAACTTTAAAGTGCAGGCTGTTCTCGATAAACCCAAGACCATCAAGGTCAGCGACAACCAACCAGCTCTAGCGCAACCGAAGACACAGGTCCCAGCCATAACCCCTACGCTGGCATTAATAGCCAAGTGTTGGTTCTGTCTGGGACGTCATTACTACAAGGACTGTCCAGAAGGAATACACAGAGGATGAACCCGAGAGAGATACCCAGGAAGAACCGAAAACCAACCTACTACGTCGAATGACCCACTTCAGAAGGAATCGTTGATGGGAAACGCCGAAGCCGGGGTGCGGAGCAGGCCCACGCAACCAGCAAGGCTGGGTCCAACATCCAAAGAATAAATGATGAAGTTCTCCCAGTCGCCTCTCATATAGAAATCGAAGTTAATGGCCAACGGGTGCTGGCTATCCTAGATTCCACAGCAACAGGGAATTTCATACATGCCAATCTACTTAGCAAAAACAAAGACAGCATATCCAACCACACCAGAGTAGAGTAGTAATGGCTCACCCCGATGCAACCTTATAAGTCGATGGTCGCATCACTTTGGAAGTCACCTTGCACCAAAATTCTAATCCCGCAGAAGTCATTGTCAGCCCCACTTTGACAGAAGCTGATATCCTCGGATGCCCATGATTACGACAGCAACAGTGCATCATTGACCATAGCAAACCGCGGGTGTACCTCGGGGACAAATACCGAGTTACGGTGAACTGGGAAAACAATCCGGGACTCCTAATTCCTGAGGCACTTAACCCAGAACTAATTAACCACGAGTTTGGTGAACTCGCCTTTAATGAATTAAAAATGATACTAGACGAACACACTATGGTGTTTGGGCAAGGATGATGACTTCAACAAACCAGGTCTCTACAACATGAGATATGGACGAACACCGAGGCACCGGTCTACTGTCAGTCCTATCGAGTATCGGCCCGTAGAAGACAACAAATCATGGACCAAGTTAATGACATGAAAAAACAAGAAATAGTAGAACCATCAAACTCACCTGACAACACAGTGGTAGTACTGGTACCCAAGAAAGACGGCAAATTGCGATTCTGTGTGAACTATAAAGCACTAAACTAAGTGACTCACCCCATAGACCGCCCAGCCATTAACCTGTAGCACACTTTGTGAGATATAGGAGAGGCCAAGATCTTCAGAACTTTAGACATGGAGTCCGGATATTGGCAGATTGCAGTACACCCGGACAGCCGTAAGTACACTGCATTTACCACACCAGAAGGAGAGACTCTACAATTTACAGTAATGCCTTTTGGGCTTAAGAATGCACCGGCCACATTTCAACGCCTCATGTACACCAAAGTACTTACAGAATACGTCTGTGAATTTTGTTTTGCCTACTTAGAGGACTTAATCACAAACCTGGGAAGAACATTTAACCCACATCCAACACGTACTCGAAAGACTAGAACAACACTGCATCATATGCAAACTATCAAAGAGCTTTTTCGCAAAGACAGCAATAGACTATTTGGACATGTAATGTCACCCAAAGGAAATTTCCCACAAAAGTAAATTGATCCCAGCCATAGAGGAAGCAGAGGATCTCACTAACAAAAAACAACTACCCGTTACTTAGGAATGTGCAACTGGCTGCACGAATTTGTTCCGAACATGGCTGCCCTAATGGCACACCTGAATCCTCTCCTCGAAAATGAAACTAGATGGAAACGGGGGACCGAGCAAAAGCAAGCATTCCACACACTTAAACAGAGCTTCGAAGAAATATGTCAGCTCCACAGACCCCAGGGAGACGCGCCACTTATCCTTCAAACCGACGCCTATCGAACCAGACTAGGGGCAGTTCTGTATCAAACTGGTAAGGATAGGCGACCTGAAGTGATTGCCTATGGGGTTCGCTAGATTAAACGAGACAGAACAATAATATCACATTAATGAGCAGGAATGCCTCGCCGTGATATGGGCCATTCGTAAATGCAATTATCTGGAAGGACGTCATTTGATATAACGCACAGACTCCAAAGTGCTCCAGTGGCTAAAAAAAATCCCGCAATGTGAAAGCCAAACTCAGAAGGTGGGATATGTTCTCAACGAGTTTAACTTTGAGGTGCAGTATTGCCTGGGGACAGAGAACAACTTGCCAGATGCACTTTCACAACAACCAAAATTGGAGAAAAGAGAAAAGGAAGAGGAGAACTGGGACAAAATGGCATCACCAGCCCCATCTATAACCTCACTCCCAGCTGAAGAACAAATTTGGCTCCATCAACTTAGAATAAGTTGACATCAGGGGGGTTATTCTAAGTCTCTCCTTCAGATGAAATACTATACATTCTTTAAAATTGTCGGCTCAGACCACCATTCTGTATTCTAAGCTTGAAATGAAGGTCGAGTGACATCACGAGTGGAATTGGAACATCTCAATTGCTCACGAGCAGTTGGCAAGCTAGAATTTTGTAGGTAAACTAATATGGCGGGGCATCTGTATGAAATGTGGCAGTGTATTTCAATGATACAGAAATAAATAATGTGTAGTATAACGTCAGTGCAGCATGTGTTTGTGTTTTATTGAGTTATAATTTTCCTACACATACATTTATGATACAAATAAGCATGCAAAGATTGGTTAGAACTATTACAAACGTGCATCACACATTGTCCACAACATAATGCAGACTATTTTACATGTGAGATGTTATTACAAGTAAATGTACAAATACTCAATTGTAAATATACATTCAATAAATTACTATTACAGTCTCTTAAATAAACATTTATTCATCCCTCTAACAGCATCTGTTCGGTGGTCTAGCAGTTAAGTTGCATGCTTCGTAACACAAGCGTCTCTATGGTATGAGATCTAAACTCCCCTCCTGTATAATTTTCACTTTGTTTAAATATGTGAAATACAATTATGTGACGTTATGCTGTAACATTTTTTTTTAAAAAAAGCAAGCTTATGAGCTGTGTACATTTGTATTTTGGCCTCTAATAACCTACAGTTTGGAATGTTTTGGGGCTGGCTCTGTAATAGTCTATTTAATGTAAGTGGGGTAATGACAGTTCTATAAAAGTAGCACTGCCACAATTTATCCCTCCACCACAGCTATTTTGTCAGTGAAGAAAAAGACGTTTGCAAAGAAATGTTTGAGTTATAACGAGCATAATTTTAATCCATTATTAAAAAGTTTTCTTGAATTTTTGCTGGTTTTGAGTAAGTCTCGCACCATGCAGGTTTTGTTAGTTGAAAACGTATAATTTTCCAGTGACTACCATATTTATTGGTATAATTCTCACACTGGTTCAATTCACGCAGCATATTTCTCTCAATGAGGCATGTAATGCCCGCGGTGCGCACTTTGTTCGACCGTGCCATGTCGCTGACACTTCCAGGTCACTGGTCCCAGTATTTATTTCTGGCTCCCGCACCCACGCTGCAAACATGTAAACACAATCAGTCACTGAGTTTATTTGTATGCGGGTGGCTTTTTTAATGCGAAGGGAATAGTTTACATTTATATTAATTTTTGTTTAGTACAAATGCATAATGGGTAAATATACCAGTCAAACTGCTGCATTTGAACTTCAGGTCATTGCGTATGCAGAGGAACACGGCAATAGAGAAGCAGGCCGAAAATTAGTTGTTTCTGAGTTTAACATGCATGTCATGTTTTCCCAATACCGGGCCGCTGTTACGAAGTGAACCGGACCTGTAATGACCGCAGTGGTGGCAGCCGCCGCCCGGTCAGAATAATTGTGTAGTGACCGACCAACTGAACGACAGCTGCCCCGCCCGAAATTCTAGAGCTGAGCGACAGTTTTAAGCAGCCGAGCTCGGCCACGCTACCAAGGATCTAGGGCAGAGTGACTGTGGCAAACAGCCCAGCCTGGCCACACTGCAAAGGATCTAGGTGCTCACCCAGCTACGTGCACACTGCAATGTTTTTGCAGCTAGCCTCAGCACACGAGTGATTTAATTTTGAATATGTATGTTCATATCTATTTTCAATAAATTAAGAGCTGTGTTTTTAAAAACCGTATCCCCCGCGGTTGGCGAGGGATTACCTACAATAGACTCAATTTTAATGTTTACATGCACATGTCCTGGTGATTCCTTGCATAATTTTTTGCACTAAAAATCCTGTAAAATAGGTGCGAAAATTATGCCAGTAAATACGGGCATTTGGTTTGAGGTGGTTGTGTGGAGCTGTGACAGGCGAGTTATCGCTTACAGGGCTTCGGCGGCCTAGTAAGTGATAGCAGGAAATGCTGCGTAGGCCGGGCAAATGATTGCGGGGCAATGCTGCGTAGGCCGAGCAATTGATTGCAGGCAGACCGGCTACACTTACATAGCGCTGTCAGATTTTCCGCTCATTTCCACGCAATTCGTTCTCATATAACAGGATGTTTTTACATTATGGTGGTTTGAACACAATTTAAAAGCAATTTTAGCATGATTTTTAAGTAGTACGCTCTAATGGAGATCAAAATCGGGTCTAATTCAGGGACAGTGAGAACACAAGGATCGAAACTGGAACCGAGACATCTCGCTATAACGGTACTCTACTGTACTTTAATAAACAACGTATCTCAGATCACACGCTAAAAGAAATCATTTTGTTGCTGTTCTAGGCACTCTCACTGACTGGCAAATTTTATAGGTGGTCTATCGACTGAAGTATGAATCACATGCTTCTACACATAGTTCTACAAGCGGTAGCTAGATCGCACTATTGATACCTTTGTACTGCAGGCATTTCCATCCGCTCCACGCCACCCCATGTTAACCACCTTCCAGCAAGTAGCAACATTACATCTTCATTTTCAAATGATTAAAGGAGTGGAATTTTATATGGCAGTATGGCTGCCTGGGTGCCAACTGGATTTGGGATGTTCGAAGGTGTCTAGTTATGCGTTCCAATTTAGAAATTGTTTTCTTTGGGTGTAAAATTATGACAAAGACAAAGGTTATAATACTAGAATAATGAAATATAAGTGTAGTCGAAAAGGATGTTTCCTATGAGGCAAAAAATATCCTCATCTGCTCTGAGGATCTCAGATGTAAAGAGCGACCAAAACATCTCAACCAAAAGAAAATCCATTTTCCAGGGGGTGGGGGTTAAGTGCCATCCCTTGCGGACGCCCTAGAGTTACACGAGACGTGGCAACAGGTTTGATAATGAGGCAGTTGCTTACATCTGGAAAGAACTGCTTGGGTCTGTCACACCAGAGAGGTATCACTGTGTTACCTAACCCCTTGGATGTCCCTTTTTATAGTAGAAATGTTTGTTTTACCCTTCGTAGTGGTATACTTAAATGTGTCATTTTATTGGGTGTAGCAAATGTGATTTGCAAAATGTACACTAACCAGGATATATCTATACAATTATGTTTGTGGTTTTATGTTCCTGTAGATATATTTCAGTGCTTTGTGAAAATGAATTTAAAATCAATTCTATTCTTTTTCCATGTGTAGTGTTTTGTTATTGGTATGTAGTTTTATTCTTACTCTTCATGACATTGTAACTGATACATTTTATGTGTAGTAATAATTTTATTTTTTCAACTAGGGTATGCCTATGTAGAACATGTTTCAAGTAGTTTCGTTACCTATTACATTCCTTTGTAAAGTATAGTTAGATTTTTGGTAATACTTAACATTGCAAAAGGAGTATAAACTGTATTCCTATTGCTTGGTAAGTCATGTATGTATTTTATACTTTCTTTGTTTTTATAGAGATTTTCCCACTTTACAGTTGATCTTGTTTCAGCAAGTTTGATCTGTTTTAGGTATTGTACATCTATGTACCATTTTATTCATGTTTCCTACTGTTTTTTTCCACTACTACTACCACAATTACATTAATTTTGATAGGTTTTAACGTTGTGGGTGTAGTACTGAATGCCGATTTTACGTACTTTTGAATATTATTTTGATAGTATCTTTGTTTTCTTTTCGTTAAATTTTCTTTGTGGACATTACATAGTTAATGTAACAAATTTTCATAATGTTCACTGTATTCTATCTTTCAATAATTGTATATTGACATTTAGCAGCCTTGGTAAAGTACATACTGTATTTTGTAAACCCTTATAGACAAATATTTTAATAGTGTCAGTCTTTTATTTTCTTAGCACCACAAATATTTGTATAGAGTTAGGCTCTTCCACTTGATTTGCTTTGCAGCACAACAATTTTTATTGAAATTGGTATGCTCACACCAGTTGTCCCAACGTATAATTATATTTTGTGTGGTTTTTCAGATGGGAAAATTGCATGGACCACGTAGAGAAAACAATTAAAGCTGACTGGGAGAGAGAAGTTCGCATAAACAGCAATGCGATTCCACCACTGATCATCGACATGGGTAGTGAAAGTGAAGACAGTGACAGTTTGGATGCCAGAAACAGCGAAGTAGAAGACAGGGAAGTACTGGCACTTACTTTGGAGGAAATGCCTCTGGCACTTACTTTGGAGGAAATGCCTGGGTGTTCTCATTAAGGTTTGTGTGGTACAGAGTATCATATTACTGTAAATATTATGAGATTTTATAAATACTCACTAACATTTGTTTCACAGAGCTTTAATACAGGGCAGTGAAACACGTAATGTGGCAAGAGGCAAGAACAAAAAACAGAACAATACAATATGCTGCAAGACACTGTGCAGAAAGACCGCCAGAAACAAATATTTTGCCAACACCCTTTTTTTATTGAAAATAAACATGTCCATGAGAAATTAAGTAAACGAAACTGCCATAGCTGTTGCAAAATCTTGATGTGAACACTGTGCAGGCATTTTCCACACTATTGCCACTACCGTAATTTCAAAGTACTACTTGCTACATCAATAATGGGAAAATGGCAGCCATGTAAACTGCTGATACACAAACTACAGTTATTACCAACTGGTAATGCATCAATGGCATAATGAAATGCTGAGCGCTTTGAGGTTAGGAAATCTCATTACCATGAATTTACACGTGGCGCTGATACTGAAAATGCAGCTCTTTATTCATGATGAGATACTGGTTTATTTTTGTAATAAAGCACAAATAACGGCTTTCGAAGTGTGACTGTTTTTTATTTACACTTATGATCTCAAACACAGAATTGACAACTGATATTTGAAAACCTAAACCAAACCGAGAATAAGCATCAATAAAACACTGAAACTGAACATTTCCTACATGTTATCTTCGTAAAACACATGGTATCAGATCTTCATATTATACATAATACCTTCATTGCCACAATTGCCTAATAAGTACATTTGCATGATTACTTCATATATTTTTAGCGATACATTTCAACAGCTGTTGCCATTTGGAACTGACGCGTGCCACTTTATCATACTACTAAATACGATTACGACTCTTCTCACATCACGTCAAGTATATCTATTTCAACCCACATGAGAGTCAAACCCTGCCAACCTATACACGGACGTTACAGGCATATTGTTTCAACCTAGTTTTTTGGTATGCTATTTGTAAATTAACCGTTACCTATTGAAATATATAAATATTTAGGTAGCCCATGTTTTAAATTGTAGCATATTTCGTACTTATTACACCAATGATGATTTTTGAATTTGTAATTTACAACTGAAAAGAGATTTTAATGTTTTAATACTTATTTTAATATATTTAGTTATTATGGCGGGGCGATTACCATCTCAAGTTGGCAGACGTGACGAGCCATGACATGGCGTGTTTAGTTTAGCCACACAAAGCATTATACTTAATACGAAAAATACTTCAAATTTCCCCATCACGTTTGTAGACGCGTTTTTAAAGGCAAGTTACGATGATGTAATAAATCTGTGTTTCCACGGCAGTAATAAATATACTCTTATGTGTGTTTTGTTAACTGCAGCATGTGAAATGATGTAGCATTGCTGCATCGTGGTAGATACGCTGGCCCTGTGTGTATGATTGCAAATATTTCATGTGCATTATTTGTGTGTTTCAACTGTGAACTGTTTTTATGATGTAGTTAATTATTTACATCCAATTCTGTTTATTTATCACGACATTGTACGTTTGCCTTAGGTATTTGAAACACTGTAATATAACATGATTTTCCACAATTCCAAAGAAATATTAAGCCCAGCCCGATAAAATTCAATAAACAGTAAGTAGCAATAGATAGAAATATGAGCAGAATAAAATTACGGTAGGCTTATTTGTGTGCATGTTCACCGCTATCTTCTAAGTTTGTATGACAAAGTAAATAAGTGACCCGAGTTGCATGCTTAAATGCAACTTGTGTCAACCATAACGTTGGACAGGTTGTCCCTTCGTTTTAATATTTATTTCAAATGAGGCCAACATTTTAAATAAATATCCCAACACACATCAACAACAAATGTTTAAATACCACAGTTCTTTACCCCGCAGTAGAAACAGGGTTAAACACGGTCGTTGCAAAATATTAACATGACTTATGGGTAATGTGCTATGTTGTGGAAAACAAATATGTTAACAATGTAAAATAACCGTAAGAACTGTTGTCAATCCAGGAATTTTTAAATCATCATAAAGCTGATCTAAATACTATTATAGGCCTAAACTGTGAATATTTGTATGGAATGGTTTTTGGAATATGACACAATTCTTTGAAAAGCTGTAAACAGTAAACATCGCAGGCAGGTATAAAAGTAGAAGTCACAGTTCAATGTTTATGTTTACGTGTAGCAAAAGTATACGTACACACAAAGACAATGGAATGTAAACATTGATTTTGACAGATGCTACATGGCCGTCACATGGCAATGTTTGTTTAGATTTGGAAGGATACGAAACGGGCCTGCAAGTAGATATTTAGCGGGGCCCCAAGAAAGTTTCTTCCCAGTGGGGAATGGACTATACTTGTAATTGCAGTGGCAGGTTGGATGCCCTCGTAGGGGCCATTAGGGGGCTAACATGAGCTCAACGGGGCTCCAATGGGGGCTCAGCAGGAACTCTTGGAGGGCTTTGTGTTGCAATGTGACAGAGGATCATCAGATTGTTGTAACTGTAGGTGACTGCCTTTATGATTGTATACTCGTCCGACGAAGGTGATTAGTCATGGAAACATTACTGGCGAAATCGAATGCATTTGCGGTCTACAGGGCGCTCAACTAACTTACAATTGGTAAACACTAAATAGCAACAGTGTTCCAATGGACCGAGACAATTTACAGAACTTGCATATCATGTTTACTGGACGGTACATTCCGAGTGCGGCTACCGTCTCGCTATGTTCAACTAATATCAGACGTAGATATGGAGATGATGAATGAGTCTCTTGTGCATATAATGTATGGAGGTATCAAGCGAATTGCTAATGGGAAAACTATGCACATTATAGAGTTTTGTTGAAATATAGACGTCAGCTCCCAACTCCACCACATGAGGTAGAGACCAGGTGATTACGTATGCCATGATGGATGTTGCATTGTGTCAGGCTGCTGCTGCCAATGTCCTGGACGAAACGCAAGTGACGCTCGCAGGTGACCTGCCTCAGACGACCTCAGTCGCTACACAGTGGATGATGGTGACGATAGACGCCACCAGCAAGCCGCTACCTTGTCGCAGATGACCGGACCAGTGCCGCCGTCTTCTGCAAGAACTCAGCGAGTTTATTACAAGCTGTAGCAAGTCATCGTCGAGGCGAAGATGAAGGAAGGAGGTGAGTGCTGCCGGTGCTGCTCCAGCTAAGAGCACCACCGCACGGCACACGAGGAAGGTCGATGCGGCTACATCAACGCCTACCAACATCAGCAGAGATGTGTCAACGCAGATGTCTCCCGGTATCATCGTCGGGTCGGTGTGTAAAAAAGAAACCGCTTGCTGCCCGCAGTATGGAAGCAGACTTCAGCAGCAGGTTAATGACAGCAACATCGAAGACACTGAAGCAGCTTTTGCTGAAACTGATTGAATCTCTGTAGTGTTGCACATATAAATGATACTTTTCAAGAGAAAGAGAATTTATACATGTCTCGACTTTCATATTTGTATACGGTATTAGAGTTAACAGTGGCAGAGACATTAAAGCAACTAAAACTTGTAGATTTTATGCATATATTGGCTTTAACTTCATGTTTGTTGTGTGTTGAGAGAGAGAGAGACTTGAGTGTTTAACAATATCAGAGAAATGAAAACTTATAGATTTACATCTTGAGATTTAGTTTTAACTTCATGTTTGCTGAATGTATAACTTGTAATAAAATGTTTTATAAATATATTCCAACGTATATTTCTTCACTACTATCTGTGTGTCCTATAGTGATGAGAACACATACCTACATTCTGTCTTGTGCAGAGACACATACAAAAGTAAAGTGAGTCACCACTGAGAGACAGATATGACATATAAAAGATTGATGAGTGTATAAGATAACTGAGTATTCAAATAGGAGAACATACAAAAAAAAAAGAATTTGGTTTCCAACTCGCCATTGATGTTGAGAGCCATGACATATAGTGGTAATCTGTCTGGTGCAGTGACACACACATTGAATTTAATTTCAGCTGCTGATGAACTAGAGAGTAAAAAAATTACGTCGCCGGCTGAGCATATGGCGAGGGAGAAGGAGAGAACGTCTTCTTGTGAGCGCGTGTTTTGGTTGGTTGACCGGAATCTGAAACGAGCAAATCTCACCTCCACATGCGCAGGTGAAAGTGCCTCCCAAGAGCTTTGAAGCTAGAGGATGCAACCAGGGGTTAACAGGGCTTATTAACGAGGGTTTAATGGAGTGCACCGGGGCTTTGACGGGCCACAGACGGGAAGCGCCCTGCTTGAGCCTCTGAGGCTGATCGCAAGTTGTCAGTGGCAAGACGCTGTCTCTATTAATATGCTGTGTCTACTTTCCTTTTTCATCATTCTTGCATGTGCCCTTGCGCAGTATAGTACAGTTCAGTGCATGTGCTGTTGCTGCTGCCCACCACAGGTCCACTTCATAGCATCTCTCTCTCTCTCCTGTACTACAGTGTCCCAGTTTGGTAAGTTTTAATCTCTCTCTAATACTTTTTCCAAAACTTTGATGTCAACTGACGTGTGTGTTGAGACCTCGCAGGTTTTTTACAGTACTTTGCTGATACCACGCATAGATTAACACACATGCGCAGTTCACGTTTAAGGTTGGGGAAAACTTCGTCGGCCCTACACACTAGTGTGTCCTAATCTCATCTAAGCTGTTCACTGTAAAGTGTGAGCAAACTTCCATTATCCATAGTTATAACATCTAAATATTATTTCAATAAAAAATTGCTCAACTTACCCTGAGTAGCTTATACTTCATTATCACACTGTTCCTCGCAGATGTGCCTATCTTACATGCCATGCAGTAGTTACTTCCCTTATCCACAGCACTTGGCAATCATAAGGTTAAAAATATTATTTCAAAAAAGTGCTCACTTTACCTTGCATAGCATACACGTTGTCATCGCTAGACGCGTCTTCCATGTAGTATTAGTGTTAGGTAAACGTGTACACGTTAGTTATTTTTTCCACATCACTTGGAAGGCTAAAATATTATTCACGCATAGCCTCATCTGCGCACTGCTCCCGCAAACGAGAGCGTCTGTTTACTTCCTACCGGCCATGTAGTAGTGTTAAACATTTTGTATATACTCCCAGGCGTGGCTTTGCTAATTTCTTTCCTCCTTGCTACACACACACTACCTGCAGTACAGCTATGTTGTGAAGTAAGAACATTTAACATTTTTGCCTTTGATGTAAACTTCCGAGTGCAGTGGAACACCACTATTTATGAATGGATGAGAAAGGACCTCGTAAGTGCTCACTTTTTACTGTGAACAGTCTCAGGAGGGTACGCATGCCTGTATAATGAGCTGCCGCCGCCTATAGGCAGTCGGGCCTGACCTCTTACAACAACATGCGGTCTGGAAAACAGATTTTTGGTTGAGGCCCGCCGCCTGTGTAGCATCCACAGTCATTTACTATCGCTTTGAATCACCTGATTAGTGTGCACCACAGACATTCTATTAGGAAACTCTTGCTGCACGCAATGCCTGCGGGAGCTAGAGGATGGAGCAATGGTAGAATGCGTGAAGATACGGGAGTGCCCTGAGAAGACCTTTTTTTGGAGAAAAAAAACTAGCCCTATTTTTTTACCATCACCTCGCGCCACATTCTTAGGCATATCCATTTTTCCTACAGGGTTTCTTCACTCCCCCCTCCGACCAGCATCGTGCTGTGTTGAGCACCACCGACCCTGTGAGCTCCATTGCCGCAGCCCCTGACCGGACCAGAAGTTCCATGTTGTTGTAATTGTTTTTTTTCTTTTTCTGATGGCATCATTGCGACCATCTTTCCCTTCATCTCCAGCAGCTTTGATACTTAGGCCAGCGCTACAATATGGTTTCAGCGACCGCATGTTTACGGAACACAAGAATGGTCTTCGCCACAATTGTAACTGTACCTTCAATCCATTCAGGGAGGCAGAGTACGTATGCAAGAGCTGCAGGGCGTCATCTTCCCGTAGCGATATACTCACTACACATTGTGAGATGTCCACAGGACAGACCAGGCAGACATCAGCATCAACTCAATGCAAATTCTGTAATGTACGTTTCAATTGGCAAACTGGAGCAGGAGATAGCGAATAAGAGCTCCATTAAATTTAATATTTTTCTTGAGTGTAAATATGGCCAGTCCAAGCCACACAAGGAAGAGATGGATCAGCGTGCCTTCAAGATGAAGAACGTTCCTCTCTTCAACATAGTTGATGTGGAAGATGCAGTAACGAAAACCATCTTAAAGTTGTGCCAGGAAGAAATTGAGTACATGTCCAAGGGTAGCGGCTGGGCCTTAGCCGTCGTTAAAATGTTCCAGCTGCACATCAAAGTATTGGACCTGATACGTGCCTCTTCTTTCAGTGCCCTGCCTTCTGGGATTGCTGCCAAGACGGCTATCAACCCGAAAAACAAGGACCAGCAGAGTTTTAAATGGGCAATTCTGACACGCTTCATAGAGGGGCTGAACCGCGAACGTGTCAACCAGTGGTACCACGACCTGGGCGATTATATTAAGTTTGTCGAAAAGGAGCTCCTAATCGTGAAATAATGATTTATGTCATATTTCCGGATTATGATATTCTAAGTTAAAGATGACTTCTTGATTCTCGTGAGAAAATTATAGAGAGCACTCGACAGTTATATGTTGTCGAAAGCCGCGTCCTGATCAGAAAGTGGAAATTCAACATGGCGGTTGAGAAGCGTGGTGGCCGTATTTATTGCATATCTTATGATCTTATGGTTTCGTACTTCTTAAAAATAATAGATATAATACAAAAGATTACAATTATGTGGAACAGTATTATATGCATCTAATTGTATCCACACATGTTTGGGAGTCTGAAGTTATATTTCCGTATCATGAGTTAATTATGTAGTACTGTAATGGCAAAGAGGTTATATATTTAAACGAGCAACATGTTGGTGTTGTCGGAGTAATGAATCGGTAGTTAATAATTTGTGTACTTGCTTTCTTCAAGCATAGTTGGTAGTAGCGCAAATTCTTGAGTGAAATGTGTAATAGTAATCGGCGTGTGTATACCGATTCATAAAACTTCTAGTTCTTTTTCTTGAACGCCATCTGCAATGAATTGACGATTATAATTTATGTAGTCAAGTTTGTTAGTTTCAGGAAACGTGTACAGTGATGATTTTACTGAATAATTCTGCAAATAATTTATTTTATGCTAACGACGAACAAACATGACTTTAGTGAAGTACACATGCAAATATTACCCCCCCCCCCCCCGCCCTTCCCCTCACCAAAAAAAAAAAACACCACATGTTCAAGAGGTTGCTGTGTTTACAAACAGTAAAGTTTGCGTGTTTTGTAAATAATGTATTTGAAAAATATTACTATAATTATTGCAATGCATGTGGCCTGAAAAAGCCGCATTTTCCACGCTTTTGTAATGCGTGAATAATATTTATTTGTCTATATCGTACATGCAACGAGTGTAAGGTTAACTTTTGATAGTGTGCGCGTGTATACTGCTGCATCTGTACAAATATGAACAGCAACATACGTATAGTATTTTGTTTTTTCATTAAAATTACAATAATGTAAATTTAATTTCCATACGAGCAAAATTTATTACTGCTCCATCGAAACAATATGCAACTCAAAATGCCACACAATCTTAAGAGCATCAAAATAATGTTCTCTCAAGAAAGCCGTTATAAACCAAAGCGCCTCCCCCCAACCCCCATCAAACCAGTCATACATATGTGCAGTAATAAAACTAATTAAATGGGTAGATTCTATCATTTCATCAATAACTATATAGGCTAAAGTCTTTGTGTACAACGCACGTCACTTCACTAGTAACGGGAATTCCTGCATTCCTACAGCTAATCAATTACACACTATATTCTATAAGATTTGTTCTTCAGGCCTAACGTAATTTTCTAAGCAAACTTTACAGTTGTATTTATTAAAATGACATTTTACGTGTCGTCTTCTAAACATTTTGTCACATACATCACAGTGAACATTATTTAAAAGAACTGTTAGAGGGAAGAGGGAAAACTATGTAACGAATTATCTCATCTTTTAACAGTCGTTTTTATACTTGAAACAGTATGTTCCTTTAAAATGAGTAATATATGCAACAGCGAACTATAACAAATAACCAATGACCGTGTCACCATTTTCCTCAGCTAAGCGTCTACGTCTACGATGAGATCATAGCCATATTGAGAAATTTCATTCTAAATATCCAGTGTTACGATTTAATAAATGGAATAGTATTTGTTTTAAATAAGACAATGTGTAAATAATAGATATATGTATGTGCACTTACATGCGTTAACTAACCACTTCAAACACATTAACTAACCACTTAAAACACACAGTTTATAAGAATAGCTTTACTTTTATCATACATTATTGCAGCCACAGCGTGTATTTGCATTCATCACGTTGCCTACCTGAACACCAGCAGGGAGGGGAAGCGAGTTGTGGTGGGGTGGTCAGTAAAACCCGAGGATTGCCAAGGTAGGGAAGTCTTGAAACGATAGTGCGCGTACAATAACTATTTGGGCACATTTTGCTCTCAATCGTTTCAAACAGTTTGTCTTGATTGGCAGGAAACTGACTGTCAAAATAGATACCGAGATCTGCCGATAGATTTTACCAGAAACTTAGAATAAACGCCCTGGAGGAGACGTATGACTTCTCCAGGCTGGACTTCCCCACCCCTCTGCGACAGATACCTCACTTCGAAAGAAAGAACCCTGAGGTCAGCATGAATATCTACGCACATGAAATAATCTACGACTCTAAGATAGTGCAGATACTGATATTGAAGGAAGAATGTAAGACTCACTTCTATATCTTCCTCATGCAAACAGAAGATGGCAATTCACATTATTTTTATATAGCTGATTTCTCCCGCCTCATACGCTCGAAGGTGATGAAGTGTCATGGTGCTGTACACATTTGCAAGAGATGTTTGTGAGCATACGACAACCAACCGCAGGTGACAGGGCTCAATGGTGCAGAGACTCAGGCTGAGCATAGAAAGTATTGCGCGAACCCTGATGCCATCAGAGCGGACATGCCACAGCTGAAGAAGAACTGCAAGCCGCCTGTGCTATAGTTCCAGAACTATCACAGCATTGATAAGGTACCCATGGTCGTGTATGCAGATTTCGAGGCACTACTAACACCTGTGCAGATGTGTCAGCCAGATCAGTTGATCGCATACACCTATTGGTACCAAAAACATCCGCCCTTCAGCTATGGTATTTACGTCAAAAGTAGACAACGATATCATACCAGCTGCCAAGACTGCCAGCCTCTCCACCGACAAAGTGACATTCTACACTGGGGAGGGCGCGGTGAAGAGGTTTATGGAGGAGTTAGTTAGGATTGGCAATCTGGTGAAGGAGATTCATAGCCAGTCCAAGCAGATGTGCCAACGAAACGCAGGCGAATAGGCTGGCTATACTTCCGCAGATGCCTTCTACTTCTGACCCGGCACCTCACCAAAGCGAACCGGAAGGTCCAAGACCATGACCACTATACTTGTTTGTTTCTTGAGGCGGCGTGTAACTCCTGCAATAAGCTCCGACGCTGCCCCAAATACGTGCCAATCCTGTTCCACAAGTTGGTGTATGGTACAAATTTTATCATCACACAACTTGATTATGACACAGAGGATATGTATATAATTCCTAATGCAGAGAAAAAGTTGATCACATTTCCAAAAAGTTTGGACGACAGATTCATCATCCTATTTATCGACACCTTCAGGTTCATGTCTGCCAGCCTCATGACTCTTCCTCAGAATATACCGGCCACAGATATCAAGATGACTGCTGCATTCTTCAGTAATCTCCAGCAGCTCGAGTTGGAGTGTTCCTCTACGTTTACATAACATCGTTGGGGACACTCGACAAGACTCAGCTGCCAGACATCGCTGCCTTCCACAACCGGCTCACTGGTTGCGGCATCAGCACAGAAGACTACCATCACGCTCAGATGGTCTGGGAGGTATTTAGATGCAACACACTATAATGTTATAATTTGTACCTCAAACCAACATCTTGATTTTGTGCAACATCTTCGAGAACTTTTGGGGGCTTTGTCTGTCGACGTATGGTCTGGATTGTGTCCGGTACGTTAGTGCCCCCCGGTTATCGTTCGACGCCATGCTGCACAAGACAGGTGTGGAGCTACAACTTCTAGTGGACTATGACGCCCACCTGTTCATAGAGGCTGGTAACCGGGGAGGGGTGGCCCAGTGCATCACACGTCACGTGGTAGCGAACAACAAAGACTTGCCTGCCACATACGATGCTACTCAGCCGTCTACCTAACGCCAATATGCCGACGCAAATAAGCTGTATGGATGAGATGTCCCTGTCCCTGCCCTATGGTGGTTTCGAATCGACCGGTACGGATATTGACGTGATGTCCGTACCGGATGACGGCCCGATTGGCCACATACTGGAGGTGGATGTAGACTACCCTATGACGCTGCACGAAGAACATCGAGACCTGCCGTTCCTGCCAGTCAGTGAATGTCCCCTGGAGTCCAAACTGCACAAGCTGATGACGACGCTTGAGGGGACGACACGCCACATCGTTCACTTTGTCACCCTCAACAAGGTATTAGCGCATGGGCTCATGTTGACAAATGTCCACCGCATCTTGAAGTTCTGCCAGAAGGTGTGGCTGAAGCCATACATCGAAATGACCACCACCTAATGAAAGGCTACCAAGAATGCCATCGAGCGGGTCTTCTTCAAGTTAATGAATAATGCAACGTAAGGCATGCTGATGGAAAATAAACTCACATGTCAGCAGATGGAGCTTGCCTGAAAGGAACTGCGGGTGAAGAAGCTCATCGCCAAGTCAGCATTCCGCTGTCGAACAATATACAGCGAAACACTTTCCCTCGTCAAGCTGGACCACAAGAGTATATTGTTCAACAAGCTGATATATGCCAGCTTTGCCATACTGGACCTGTCAAAGACCCTAATGTACCGCTTCTATTACGACGTCATGTGGGCACGGCATGGCTCTGCCATGGGACTCATGTATATGGACACAGATTCCTACGTCATGGCCATATCATGTTCTGATTTCTACCACGATCTTGCCTCAAACCCGGCACTGATTTCTGAATTAGTCACCAGAGGGATTCCCTCCCACTCATCCTTGCTACTCACCTGCCAATGCTAAAGTCATTGGAAGGTTTAAGGATGAATACGAAGGGAATGACATGATCGAGTTTGTCGGGCTGAGGGCGAAGCTCTACACGTAAAGATGTGGGGATAGGGTCATGAAGCGGGCCAAGGGGATCCAGAAGAGTGTCATACATCGAGACATCACCATCAATGACTATAGGCATGCTCTTCTGGACCACCAACTCATGAGGGTGTAGGTCCACAGAATTAGGTCGCACCACCATTACGTATACTCAGAATGCAGCAATATGCTTGTACTGTCGTGGATTGACAAGCGTTGGATACTGCACAATGGGATACATACCATCCCCTACAGCTACACGTACATCTAGACAAACACATACTGGGGCAGGCACGTATCATCATATGTGTCTATCCCCTGGAGGGCAACCGAGTTGGGATGCATAGGCAGTTCCTCGCCCCGGGATTGTCGCAAACTTAAGTGCTTCCAATCCCCTCTCCCACAACGAACATCTTGTGTATGTATAGATTTATTCCCAGCATGCTGGAGCTTCTAGCAGGAGCTGTATATGAATCCTGCCAGGTATGCTGCAATTCTCCTGCTCCGGTTCCAGCATACTGTAGCGTATGTAGGAGTCATGTGAATCCTACCAGGGGTGTTGGCTTGCCTTTACGGCATGCTCGAGTACATACAGGAGTTGTATAATGTTCTTGTCAAGCGTGTCGCCAGTGTGTGTCTGCGTTGTGAGCATTTACCGCATGTTGGAGAACATATTACAGCTGGTCAGGCGTGCTGGCCAGTTGTACGCTATGGCACAATGCGTACAATTGTTCCCCCCTACTCCAGATAATTCTCCCCCAGTATACTGTATGCGAGTTATCTTCAACATGTCCAGTATACTTTGTGTGGCTTGGTTCCGGCATACCGGAGCGCATACAGGGGGTCTAATCTGCCCTGTTCTGTATGCCGGCTGGTCATGCGCTGGAGAACATGTGGAGAGCCGTCTTAGTCCTGCGCAGGCGTACACCCAGTGTCCCGGCGCATGTTTAGCATTTGACAGCACTCTCGAGTACGTACAGTAGTTGTATAATACTGCAATCATGGCTGTCGCTGGTACTTTTTTTTATAAGATGATTATGCTAGTAACCTACCGGCATCTACTGCAAGAGATGTCGACTCTTGCTGAGGGTAAGTTACTAGCACTCGTGATACATGTACTTTTTCACATTCACTCACTCTGCTATTTATTCAATACCACTGATCTGCACACACCTCTCATTCCCTCTCTATCTCTCTACACTATTTACATATATTCAATACTGATTTTGTCTGACCGAGGATTTGCGTTACGCCTCTGATCCGGTGAACTCATCAGCCCTGGGGGGCTCAGTGCTTATCCTATCAAGAGTGCGTGAATGTGGAAACTAGTATATGCATCGTGGTATCGAAGCTGTACATACACAATGCACTATACCACCCACTCTTCTCTTAGCTGTAATATGTTTGTTGGTCCATTCTCATTTCTTGGTTTTTAGCATGTGGTTATCTTTTCACTTTAATCACCAGAAGGCACCTTTTCAATGATCTGACGTCACCGACAGTACTTAACCTTAATGGTTAAGTAGATTGTTGGTGGTGGTGTCACAATATTGAATTGCTGGTCACAAGTCCAGAAGCCATCCGCATCACATGTCATGCGAACAGTAAGTTCAAGTGCGGCGCCGGAAGGGTCTGCTCTTGTTACAGGTGGCGGTGGTTGTTCGCAGTGCTCGGAGACCTGGACGACGTCCCGGATGGCAGCAGCCCTCTCTCGAATGTCGGTGGTGGTGGTGGGGCAGTGGACAACGTCCTGGATGGCAGTTCTCTCGACTGATGATGAGTGATATGGGGTGGTAGTGGGGTTATAGTAGTAGTGTGGAAAGGGATGTTCTGGGCTGGGGTGGTTTTCGTCAGGGGATCAGTCAGGGCTCTATGGAAACTGCTGCCATTTTTTGATAGCAGCATTCATCGGGGGTAGAGCAGGAAATACTGGCCACCAAAATGGCCACCAGTGGGGCTCTGTCATATGGAGCCATCAAGTGAGGGGCTCCGTCATTGGGAGCCGTTGTGTGGGACTTCGTCATACGGAGCCAGCCAACAGTCTCTCTTAGGGAGAGAGCCGCCATCTTGCCAGTTAGCATCAACATGGAAAGCTTCCAGACCGTTCCTGCCGGTCAATGCCAATATGGCGTCCAAATAACATGTGCAGCAGCATGCTGAGGGAACCCCTTCTCTGGAATGACTAAGCAGGAGGTTCTGGTCCAAGATGGCCACCAGGAGTGGTAGTACGCTTTCAGTGCAAACTTCAGTCACAGTGCGCAAACTGTCAGCCGCATTGAGGTGCCATCTTGCCAACCAGTGTCAGCATTGATAGAGCACGAAATCTCCTCCAAGATGGCCGCACATCCCACATGAGTCAAAAACAATGTGGAGTAATGGGTGGAATGCGAGAGCATAAAGTATAGATCTGCAAAAAACATGATTTTTTCGCTAAATTTAGCCAGTTTTCTATGTAAAAATGGTCATCTGACTTGTTTTTCTACATAACCTAAGACGTATTTTTTGTATTTTAGGTTTTCTCAACTTCGAAGTCAACAAACAAATTACCAAATCACTGCCATATCAGTTTTTATTTTTGAAATCATGATAACACCAAAATAATACAGCATTGCATGCTAGGCAGTTAAACGTCGTATTGTTTCGACTAAACCAAACAAAATGCTAGACACAAATGAAGAAAAATTAAATTAGAAACAAACTGGGACATGGCCGCAAGTTTGTTTATCTCAGAAGCAGGACGTGCGCACGAGAGCACTATACGAGAGGGAGAGAAAGAGAAAGAGAGAATGAACTGAAGCGATTGATACCGACACAGCTGTAAACCGCCTGGTAAGATCACACTCAGGGTCACATTAGTCACGGGAATCTCCAATTGTGCTATTGACAAAGGATGCCTGCAATCGCTTCACAGAAGCGCGTAGTTACCAAGTGCCATCGTAAAATAAGTTTTATTGACACTGTTACTAATCGGGATTGCAAAGAATCAACTTTATCTTTCAATTCTCGATTCCCGATTCGAATCGTAGCATCGATGTGTATCGGGGTATCAAAGAATCTAATTTCCCATCCTTACATTAAACATAAATAGATGTGAAAATTAAATTTAAAATACTTCCTGTAAATTATGGCAGCATTTTATCACATGGAAAAACATGGAAGTCACAGTGCAGTGTTTTTGTTTACTTGTGGAATGGTTGTTACATGGCAATGTTTTTGTTTACATGTGGAATAGGAGTCACAAGGCAGTTACAAGGCAATGTTTTGTTTACACATGGTGGAAAAATATGTAGTGGGTTGCCTGAAAGTAGAACTTTAGCAGGACTTCAGAAAAGGATGAAGTAAACGTAAATGGATTATAGTGCAATGTTTAATGTGTAGGGTGATTTTGTACAATATGTTTTATTCATAAATATATCTTAGTGTACTCGCTTTACAATCGGTAGCTCGCCAGTCTCTGGTAACGGAAGGCCTGGGGTTGGCAACCTCTATTATGTCACACATAACAGTTAGCTTGCGGTGAGACCTACAGGTTGCCCCAAAGATAAGCCAGGTTTTCCTCCAACCTAATACACCACCACAAGCAATGCGATAGTTATTGTCCTCCTGCCTTCCACGAATACTGCTTTGTATATAAGTGTTTTCCCTTCGTTTTCACGTGCCGTTTTTATTTGTGTGATTCTCCTTTGCAGGTTTAAATTGTATATATTTTATATAACGTAACCACAGCGCTTATGCTGTATTTGTCACGGCAGTTTTCATCTCCAGTAGCTCGCCTCAACACTTCTTGTGCTGGGGCGCTCTACTGACCATATGCCCTCACAGTCCTCTCCAAGAACTTCCAGTTCTCCAGTGGCTGCAGCCACCACCTACCAGAGGCTTCAACACCTTCTGGTAATTGCCATTACTAGAAGCTTCATCTATCTGAAGACATAAAAATTGACTTAACACTTCAGTTGTTGACACCTCCTGGGTCATCAGCCGCCACTACTTGCTGATAGTGGCTCCCACTGTTTAAGGTGAGGGCCTCTTATAGGCAAACCCAGATAGTGCTAGTTGCGACCAGTAAAGCTAATATTTCCCTTGCATCTAAGTAACTAAGAGCAGATCAACTTCACCCGTTATATGCGTAGGTTAATTACTTCTGCAGCACAGGCTTATTGGTAGAATGTACGAGTCACCTAAGTATTTATTGTTCAATAAATACTTAATCTTAAGCGTATCAAAGAGTTCTTTGTTATAGTAATATAGCCTATCTACCAGCAGTATTCAACAGCCAAGTGTCAAGCAAGCAACAGAGTTTTAACATAGAGTAGAACATCAGTCCCCCTTCAGAGGTGTGTCAGTTATACACACATCTTTCGACGGCCACCCATTCTGTTCACCTCGGTGTTCATAACGGTAGAGTCTCCACCACTAGGACACACACCACAGAGGTGGGACAGCCAAAATAAGTTGTATCGCTGACCGGAGCGCCTAGCCAACGTGCTGGCAGAGATAGCTGCTTGGGATTGGAGGCCCTACGTCTGTGGTCACACTCGGCAGTGGCCGGAAAGTGTTCTACAACCCACGACTCCAGGTGCTTGCACTGTTAGGCAGTCAGGGAGCGCACCGCCAGCCATTGTCAGCTTTACACATCAAGTCAGGGGTTATCGACTGCTTGTCACTTACAGGAAATCGAGTGTTCTATAAGCCTATGCCATTCAATAGCAGGCACGGAGCTCAAAGGGCAGTTAAGAAGGCAGAGTTCAGTGCTACCAAGGAGGTCTGTGCGGCAAACCTAGTTGCACAGAGAGTCAATACTCCTAAGGGGCAGACAAAAGTCCCCCGTCACACGGGGAGATCTGCATCTCCTGTTTGTACCTACGTGTTGCAGCGCTCCCATGATTAGTTTGCGCCACTGCCACCGCCGCCAGCACGCGAGGACGATCTCCATGGCCAGTTAGGCTCACCTGCCCTTCTCCTTTCCTCTTTCCTCTCCTTGCACATCACTAATTTTTAATTGGAGAGGGTCACGCGACTACTGGAGGGTAGGAGCGCTGACCTTCCACTCATTATTCTGCTATTGACCACCACATCGACATGACCTGCAATATTCTACGAGGGCGACATTGGCAGTCATAATGGACACAAAGTTATTCTTAAATTGTAATGTCCGATCAGGTTGATAGTTTTTACAGCAAAAGTTTTAATGATACTTTGGGTTAGGTTGTGAGCCTGATGGGAACAAGTCGAAGTGGTGAGTGTTGGACAGTTTGTGGATTGTAATGGGCCTAGATTTGCGATTCTTTCGTAGTCATTGAGAGTGTGCTTAATTTTGGTGGCAAGCAGCGTTAATTTGTAGAGTTTGGTATTTTGTACATTCAGCTTGCACATTCTAAAATTAAATGGTAATTACGTGTTGAACTTTTTGCATATGCGTGATTTGTACTGTAGACACGTAGTATTGATTGTTAGCTGCTGCCCCGTTTGCCAGGTCCGGGCTCATGGTTGTTTTCGTATTGGCGAACTGTCCACACTTAGCCTGTTAAGCAGAAATCTTTTAGATGTTTTGTTTTTATAATATTTTACTGCCAGGTACACTGAGCTTTAAAGGCCCACCATACTAATAGGGGTGCTGTTGTGTAAGTTAATATTGATGGTTGTTTTTAAGGTATAAAATTTAACATTTATAATTTTATGGTGAATGCCCTATGATGGGTCGACAGGCTGCGGCGTTTAACTTTATTTTGAACTTAATCTATTATTGGAGAAATTTAAAAGGTTTGCATTTTAATGTATGCTCCATTCCTGGTTAAAGTGTACTACATGCATTAAATATGGTTTGCTTCAAAACTAGTAGAAACAGTACAAGGGTTTTGCGAATGGCAAAATAGAGTTGAAACTTTACTGCATATTGTGATCACCAGTGAATTCTATAAAACATTACTCTGGTTTGTAGATGAGGTTGTATAAGGCGAGTTTTAAAAATAAGAAAAGCTGTTGAGAATATTTTTAATGATTTCAGTCAGTAAAAGCAAATACGCAGGTTGCTTAGTGCATAATCACACAGTTAAATACGGCGCTTTGGCACGGAAGATTGTGCTTGTCCACGCGTAAGAAAGGTAGCCTGATTAAATATTAAGGCCAATTTATTAAGTCACATCTACATGAATTTGGTTAAAATGTTATTGACCGGAAAACCTAGGGTGAAAGTAGTGGTGTATTTTTAATAAAAGTCTGCTTTAAGTAAAAGTTTTTCAAAGGAATTTTTATATAACAGTATAACCCCTCTATTACGACCCAATCCCAAGGAACCGTGAAAAATATGGGTCGAAAAAATCGAAACATTGATCCACGTCTAAAAACAGACACAGTAATTAATCCCTCATCAAATGCTGTATCTTGAACCATGGTTTCAGTTATAAGCGGATTTGTTTTTGTAAACCTTTTCTCCAACAGCGGTACTAGTTTCTACTATCCACGGATTTCAGTCTATGGAAAACTAGCCCTTACTGATGTTAGTGGTCGCGCATTTCTCAAGCTACGATCATAGACATTGACATTTGTTTTCCCAAGCAGCATAAAGCAGTGGTGTATTGTCCGTGGAAGCGAAGGGGGGAGGGGGGGGGGGTAGTTGCAGTGAAGGATTCTTTGTTTCTTTGTCCTAGTCACATGCCGCGCCGCCTCTGCCTTACCCTACCTGTCTTTTTTCCCTTCCATTATCCCTCCTCTTTTGCTGTAAAAACAGCTGCACATTACACAGACTAGTTTCTTAATCCGTGTATGTATGATAACTTAAAATTTAATTCAATGTCCTTTTTTTTAATTATTTTTAAGTTAATGTGAGCGCACGCATACGTAATATGCAAATTTTTTATGGTGGGAAATTTTTTTTTTGTGGAGTCAATTTTATGTGTAAAGTGAATAAAGATAAGTGTGTGCAAATAAAATGTATTCTTATGTTACAAGTACTATATTATGACGAGTGAGGACATGTGCGTGTATAGGCAACGGCAAATGTTTTTGGTGACAAATTTGGGATATTTAATATTTCAAGTAGCCGCACTTAATATTTACATTTCCATAAACATTGCCGGGCCTCATCGTGCCAGTGCAGAGACCAACACACAGCCTACATTTCATATAAATTCAACACATTGACATGAATCGCATCTATCAATATGTTTTCCCAATGCCGGGCTGCTGTTACGAAGTGAACTGGCCCTGTAACGATGGCCGTGGCGGCGGGCGGGTGGCAGCCGCCCGCCAGAGTTATCTTGTAGCGACCGACCAACAGCTGCCCAGTCCGAGGATCTAGGGTCAAAATCCAGCAGCAAACCGCCACGCCCATGCCTGACCAAGCTGCAGAGGATCTAGGCGCTCGCCCAGCTAAGTACATGGCCAAACCTAAGTGAGAGAGAACACGGCGTGCACACACGGCATGCACACACGTATTGCGCAACGCCACCTAAACTTTTTCATTGCTACGTGCCTCATAGCAATATATGACCCACGAGACCTGTAGAATAGATCTTTAATAATAATTTTGTATTTTAATAATACATAGTCTAATTTTTTCACACACTTTCCATGGCCATGTCGTACTGTGTTCAGGCTTTCTTTTTTATGACAAGGGGTGGTCCAATATGCCTTTCTTGGGTATCAAATTAATCAGTAGATGACCAGCTATTAAAATATGTATTTTTATTTAATTAAAAAAAGTTGTTCATGTACTAGAGATAATTGAACATGAACTTCATGCAAAAAATTGCAAATTTGGTGGAATAGGGGTTAGGGGTGGGTCAAAATCAGCCCATGTCGCCGAGCGACGCTTTGGCAGAGCAAGAAAGGAACAGGACACTTACATTAGTCAGAAGAATCCACAGCCTCTCGCATAGGAGTACGTCCTTTCACGATGGGAGAAACCGTCCTGCTACGAAGCCCTCCAATGAGCAAAGGCGGAAACAAATTCAGCGCAGGATTGGAGGACAATTGGGAAGTCCCCTATAAAGTTATCAGACAATACAGCATATACTGGGTCAAAGATACACGAGGGAAAATAAGGAGAGCCACCAGAGGCCAATTACATCCTTACCCCGATAATGCCCCGGCTCTCACTCAGTATAACACACCGGCGTTACTTTCAGAAGCCTCTGACGGAAAGAGAGGATCTGACACTGCTACTGGTCAGGAAGAACCTCAATTCCCTGCCGCCAGTATAGGTGAAAACAAACCCAAGGTAAACCAGTACTACTCCTCTCAGGATGAATTGGGAACAGGGAACCCATCCATGAGATAGGAAGAGAAGCCTCACTACGCCGACAGAGTTTAGAAGGAAGTTTGTTTGCCCAACGGACAAGTGGAGCCCTTCATAACAGAAGTTTCTTGAAGAAGGCCGGAAGACAGGACGTCCAGCCAACAGCACCTACGACCAACTACCGGCACCAGGAACACCGTGCAAGCTAGTTCTGCCCGATAACAAGCCACGACGGACTGCTGCACCTGCTCAAGCGAGCACTGCCTGCAAGGGATCTACAGCGACAGACGTCAACAGAGCAACACCTGCAGAGCAACCACCGTCCCTGCTCAGGACGACATCCAGAGCAGCCAGCTCCCACAAGGTCCTACCACCTTTGACGGGCCTGCTCACCACCACGAAAACACAGCCAGCACCCAACAAGGAGGCTGTACTGTATGAGTATCCGGAGCTGCCACCGGTAGATGATATCATTTAAAGTGTAAAGTCAGGTAAACGTGAGAGGGAGAGCCTTAGGGATTTTAATACTAATGTTTCTGTGGTTAGTCCCAGTGTTATGTTGTAAACAGTAATCTGAGTAGTTCCGACAGATCCGAGTGCACCAACCATGATGGACGTCGTGAGAAACCTGCTGGAGGATGCGCCGCCTCCCCACCTGGACCTGCAGTCGAGAGCCAACCAGCGCAGTCAGCAAGCCAGAGACTACACTACAATAGTATGAACAAGATCCCGAGCCTGCCACTGCAGCAGGCCACCCAGTAGAGCACCGTATCTCTACAGCCTAAGAGGAGACTGCTGACCCTGCTGTCATCTAGAACCTGATATCAGCTGGAGGGGCTTACTGGTCACGCCCTGCCTACAGCTGCCTCAACCTAGCATGGTGGTACGAGCCACTCCTTCTCCAGGCCGAGTTCTCCACATGCTACAGCCTCAAGCCAGTAGTGTCACCAGTTAGTTGAGTAATGACATCTACAGCCAGCAACTGAGAGACAACAGCTGCCCAATCAGCAGGCCGCCAACAAGTGTGCAGCCAACACGTGCCTTCCGATTCCACATCGAACCAGGTCACTATAAAGAGACGCCCTGGAGGCCATCTACAGCATGCCAGTCGCCACTCTTCCCGCACACCTCTTCAAAGAAACAGGGGTGTCACTAGCAGCCAAGTATATGGCACCGTGCAGCAATTCTCCTAGAGTCAAGTGTAGATAGCTGTCCTCCCTAGCGCTGCGTGATCAGTGTGAAAAACGTTAAATTGTCCTTAGTAGGGGTTTGTGCTCATGTAGAGCCCTTAAAAATAAACAATGCTATGCAAACATCCATCAAGAGCTCTAACCCATAAGCGATGTTTTAACAGGTAATTGTGTAGAGTCACATCAAGATGATGTAAAGACAGTAATTCCTCACATACCCTAGGTCAACCTGTAAGTAAAACTTTATTAGCTCTTTTTATTTTGTTTGCTGAAAGAAACAGATATTTAACGTAACTGTAAAAACAAGTAGGAGAGGCTAAGTAGCAGCCATGGACTGAAAGCTGAGAGTGGTTGCAAGGAAAGAGCCATGTAAATAAAAATATTGTAGTCGTTTTTCTGAGTGCTATGTTTACAGGTCCAAAAAAAATTGGAAAGACTTTAGTAAAGAGAAAAACTAAAGAGCAAACTAGCGTAACAAAGACTCTTTAAGTAAACCAGTAACATACTGCCAGTCTAAACTACATCGGGAGAAGGCAGAGAAATAATTTTTAATTATGTGAATTAAACATGCAGACAGCTGCAAGTACAAAAAACAAACTTGATTGCTTGTACTGAGAAAGAGAATTTGCAAAGAAATGCAAAATATGTGCACGATAAATATTGAACTGTAGTGGTGACAGCACTTGTAAATATTCCCCTGCCTCTTCACTCTATGAACAGTCCTTTACCAGAGACAGGTCTGAAAGCACTTGAACTCTTGTGACCCCATAGATTGCGAAATAGTGAAGATATAAAATAAGCAAACTGTGCAAATATAGGTCTTGCAAATCTTTCGTGTAGCCGGTCACAGTAATGCTACAGGGAATAAAAATAGTAAAGATGAAGGGTTAACAATGGTGACTAGGATAGCCTATAAAACAGTATTTCTTACCCACCAGTATTTTATGCATGCAAATCACATGCCTTGTGTGTCACCTGTGTTTATAAATAAGCGTTCAATTTGAATGCATGCTATACAAAACTGAGGCAGCGTTACACCGCCACGACCCCCGTAAACAAGAAACAAGAACACTCCAGTCATTTAATACATAAAAAATGGAACGTGACACCACAAGTCCTGGCGCCAGTTTGGACACGAGTGATCCTTTCCAGTTTCTTATCCTGGTAGCGGAGAGAGCACATGCTGGGATTAGTATATGTGCCTGAGAAACAGAGAGTGTATCCCTTTTTTATTTGTGTTGATTTTGCAGCGGGCATGTAACAGATGTTCTAGACGCCAGATATTACGTGAACAACTTTCAACACACCTCCTCAGCTGTTAGGTAGCAAGGTCAAGTTCACGAGAGAAAGGGAAGTGACCGCATGTTGCAGCACACAGAGCAGTGCGTAGTACAGAAACAAAGGAGAGGAAATTGCTTTGTGGGGACAGCACCGCATTCCTGCAAACAAATTTTATTTGTTCCCCCATCCCTCTGAAGGCGGTGGTTGACAGGAATGTTGACTGGACTTGAGAAAATGCACTTTCACATCAGGCTATTCAGTTAGCAAAATTGAGTATAACACTATTCTCACTACTCTACCTTTATAATCGCAGGAATGGTAATATGCTCTGCATCGGCACTGAAAGGTACAGCCACTGATACAGACACTAGTAGAGGAGATGCATTCTACCTCTCAACAGAGGGGGTTCTTTAACATTGGCTGCCTTGTAGATTGCTAGGCTGGTGAAGTACTGGTGAATCTTAAGACAGGCTTGCCTGCAAGTTCCGGTACACTTCTTTCGGACCCAGATGGTAGGCTTCTGCATTCCTCTATAGTCGAGACAGCTGAGCAAAACAGTGTAGTTCTCCTCGTCACATCGTCTTCAATCTCTCCTCAGAAATGAGTTCTGATCTCATCTGCTCAGACGGAGGGCATAGAGGAAGTGGGCTAGTACTCTACAGAGACCGCCTTTCCACGACCTCAAGGATAAGCTTCCATCGCAGCAGAGAAGGGGAAAACTAACACATGACATTTTTTGAGTAATTTCATTTTTTACGACTTCAGCTCCATCCCTCAGGTCCCTTGCACAGAGTTTGAAGGTTCAATTTATTACGTCATGATAAGATTGTGCTCTCTATCTCACAGCTTTTATTATACACCAATGCACTGTAATCATGCTAGGAGGACATGCGAGTTAATTTACTCCCCGCTAAATCATACTAGTCATATGATCGCTTGTCTTTTGTTTTGCATCTCACATTCCAGCTGGTTGGTGACATCACAGAGACAAGTCATGCATTTGCACACTCCCCCGCTCAGCGACCACCCCTCGCCGTAGTGGCAGAAGCCAATGAGAGTTGGGCACCGGCCCACGATGAGTATATAACTGGGAAGGCCTGCATGTCTACGTCAGTTTTAAGTTTCAGCACGTGTTGATTGGTTCTGATTAAATTGCCAATCTTCATTTCCAGCACTCGCTGCTTGATATTAACCAGCCTGCCATTTAAGCTTAAAACATCTGTCTTCGAACCCAGCGCCCTCCACTAAGGATCTGACTCAGTGTTGTGTCCAACACGCGTTGCTCAGGCACCATCTATTACTACGTTAAGTATTTGTATTGTTACCGTCGTTCCAGTACGTGTAGTTCGGAACAGGCCCTTGACTACGGTATACTTCAGCAAAGATTGTGTTAGGGTAGACAACGTCAGTTAGGAGATATCTGCTAAGAACCCCGCCGCCCTACACCCCCCCTTCAGGTACCCTGTACCTAGTGGATCCTATTCCAGTATTTCTGAAGACTAGCATCCTGTTTAGTTTCTCAAGCTCGTGTCAGCGATACCATGACATCTGTCCTTTAACACACACGCCAACAATGCAAGAGATTCTGCTACAGCAATTCTCACAACACATTCCCTTATTTTGAGTCTGTCGTCTCTACCGGTCACCCTAACGATAGCTTTCAAGGTTTAAAGCCTGTGCCACCGGCCCGAAGGTAGAGTGCTCTCATCATGTTTTCATTTTCCTTGAAAATAAAACGTGAGTGACTTTTAACTTGATTACCCTTCTGTGTAGTTGCAGTACCATGTAGTTACCCTTGTCACATAATTGCAGGTATTCACGGGGTTTACTCAGAAAACGAGTCACACATTTGTTGGAGCAGAGATCAAACACTAGTATCAGCCTCTCTTTCCACCAATCCTGGATTGTTGGAATGGGGGAGCCTTATGTAGGTACACTATCTGCGAAGCTGCAAAGCCACCTTAATGATTACTTCTCTTCGGAGCAGACTCCGCTGAGAACCTGTAACCCCTAAGTGGTAAGCCGGTTACCAGCCCATGCACCCTAATGGTGACACACGTAACGTCAATAAAGGTGAATACCTATGGTTACATTACAGCTTGGTGGGGTAATTTCCACATCCTAATGCCATTTGTCAAAAGGAAGGGCCTAAAAGAGAAAGTCAAAGCAACACTCGCTCCATCAGATCGAGCACATGAGTAGCAACCCACACTAGTGAAACAGATAGCTTACCTTACACCCAGAGAACAGACACAAGCTCTACGTCACTTACAAGAACCCAGAGATATTTTTGTACCACGCCAACTGTTTTTATCACCTAAGTGCCCCGGACCTGCAGCATACCCTGAGTGTGTTATTGAGTACTTGAAACGGCCCGAGTTACCTCTTGTGCCAGTAACTGCATACTTGATTCCAGCAGTATTCCTCCCTGCATCAGTGTACAAACCACCGGAAATTTCCACTGCATCGACAACTCCTGTTAGACCAGCACCACAGAATACAGTTGCCGTATTGAAACGTCGCCCAGGTAGCCTTACCTCCACTGTACCTGTAAAGTGCTGAATCATACTAGCCAAACCAGATTTTGTGCCCTGCTGCATAGCCACTTGGCCAGTTCCATACTAAGGCAAAGCTCCCACACCCCAACAGAACTGAAGCCCCTTTAGAAGAGAGACTGGCTCATCTCCTAGACAAAATTCCCACCAGTTACCTTCTGCCACCCGACCTATATGAGTACAAGTTACCGGTACATCATTGGTCAAAATTTTATGTTTTTTAATTATACTCAAATAAAATACTAAGCTTTTAATTTATATTAACCGTAACCCTCATAAATCATATAAGTTTTAAAACTTTCAGAAGTTAAACACTTAAAAACTGTCAACATCTATAATTGTGTGCAATATTATATGGTATAAACATAAACATGATGGTATTTATTTAAATGTTCAAAATAAAAAAAAACAAAATTATTTATGAATATGTAACAATAATAACCACTGAAATAAACGTAACATGTAAACAAATAAATGTGAAATGTAAACAAGCATAAAAAAAAAAATAGACAATACACTAAATTACTTCAAGCACTTCACAAAAGAAATGTAAGTAAACCATGCCTGCACATGTATAAAATATCACCAGGTAATATTACAATATGTACAGTAGCATACTAAGTGCAAACATACACTATCGACCAAAAAGTAATTGGGCACCAGTGAAGATAGGTAATTCAGTATGTCAGTTGACTTGTGTGGCTGCCATATGCTACATGCAGGGGTAAAACCAGTTGACAAGGAGATGGCACGAGGTACACAGCTATCGGACTTCGATAAGGGCATGATGTGGGCTGCCATCTCAGTGGGCTGTCGAGCTGGGCAATTGCACAGAAGGTAAACAGGCCCTAACCAACGGTCGCATTCATTCTGCATAAGTGAAAGGTTGACGGGCACTGTGCCAACGCTGTACATTATGATCGACATCCAATCTTGACCGACAGAAATCGCAGAACCTGGAAACGTGAAATTGTCAAAAATAGGGCACAACCCATGGCTACCGTTTCATGCAGCAACAGGAGTATCGGTTCCCATTGAAACATTTTGTACAGAGGACCACCAACTTGGATATTTCAGAAGAGCAGTTGAACATAAGCCCCATATCATGATAAGCAATAAAGCTCGGCAACTCAGGTGGTGTTTGGACCGTTGTAACTGGACACTGGAACAGTGGAAATTGATTCTGTGGAGTGATGAGTCGAGGTTTACATTATTCCGGTCCGATAGACGTGTGTGGATGTGGCTACTACCCAGGGAACGGTTTCTGCCAGAGTGTATAGTGCCAACTAGGAAATTCGGTGGTGGTGGAGTGATGTGTGGGGCTGTTTCACGGCCTTCGGCGTTGGACTACTGGTGTTCGTCCACAGTAGTATGAACACAGAGGCCTATTGTAAAATTTCTGGATAATGAAATTCTCCCAACATCGTGGCGTTTTTACGGAATGAACCCACGTTACTTCCAGAATGACAATGCCAGGTGCCATGTTTCAAGGGCTACTATGCAGTGTTTGCCGATTGGACTGACCTGCCCAGAGCCCCGACCTCAACCCTATAGAACATCTTTGGGACAAATTGGATCGTCGGGTGAGGGCTTGTCAGGCACGGACAAAATCCATTGCTCAACTCATGGAATGGTCGCAAGAGGAATGGCGACGAATTCCTGTGGATGTCCTGCAAAAACTCATAGAGAGCATGCCAGACAGGGTGGCTGCTGTTATAGCCACAAGAGGTGCCCCTACGAGATAGCGGGGGTGACAACCACTGAGCAAACATTGTGGACAGGTGCCCAATTACTTTTTGGTTGCTAGTGTATTTACTCAAGTATCAATGACAAAAACTTCTACCACTACAGAAACCAAACCTTAGCCTCTGCTGCCATGATTAAAGCAACACTTATTCTTGCATGAACAACATGACAGGCAAACCCAACCCATAGTTAAGATACAGAGGAACTAAGCATAGAGAGACAAAACAGTAGTAGTCTTTTTGATCTCAACAAACTTAAAAACTGACTACAACTGAAATGCTTGCTGTCACATTCCTAGGGTATTCACCTATCATAGACAATATCAATTCTCTATCATGTTAACAGCTTTATGATTAAATAGCTCTAATTTTTGTCTATAAGTGGAATTCAATTTCATTTTACATTTAAATACATTACTTTTGAAATTGACATTCACTGCAGAAGTATTACCAACCAAGATAATAACTGAGTTAGCTCAATTCAATTCATTTCTTGCCTACTTATTTCAACTCCGATGTGTGGAAAAACAGAAGAGGAGGTTAGGGGTTTCCTCAGGGTGCTACCAATTCTGCTGTACTATATTCATTCCATGCTCTCTCTCGAATGTACAAACACAATTAATTTCCCTCAGAGGTATCAAAACCTAAAATCAAGCAGTATCAGATCCACTGTATCCATGACAAAACTACCTCACAATATGAAAGTAGGTTAATATGTCCATCACTTTCCACTTAATCCATTGTAGTAATAGCCACCTACACTGGCCTGAATGCTGGCACTGATAGGTGCCAATTTTGAACCAACATCCTGCAAACAATTATTGTAACAAGAACCAGTTAGCACCTTCTACAATGAGAACTAAGGAATTCATTTGAGATTAGACTGCAATCAACAGCATGATGACAACCACTCTCTCTGGTGCCTCTAGTTACACTACAAGAGAAGTGCTAATTTACTCCCAAGACTACACCATGGTGCATTTGAAGAGAGCTTTACAATTTCAGCATCTACATTTCAGTGACAATCAAAGATTCCTACTTTCAAGTCAGAATATAAATAGATAACATTCTTCTTGACAATTATCCTTTTTCTTAGCAAGATGTAAGTAGGTAGCATAAGTGCAGGCTGTGGTAATACAGTGACAAAGAGGACATGGGTAAGACGAAGCTAACCTACTGCTTCCTGAAGCCAATGTACAGCAGGATGGATAATACAGTGAAGTAGGGGAGACGGAGAGGACAGGGCTAACCCACCGTTTCATGAGGCCAGCATGCAGAAGGATACGGACGGCATCAGCGGAGATGCCCTCCTGCTGCTGTGAGCCAACCATGTAGTGCAGCACACATTCCCAGCGCTCCATGGCATACCCATCTAAGTATGGAATGTCCCGTGGCTTGGTGTCTGCCTCCATCTGTGATGACATGCTCCATGACTTTCCCCTACACACAGCAACATATTCCCTTACCTCACTGCTCCTACACCCCACCTTCAAATGTGCAGCTTCTTAAGGGTCTGCCTGGTTGAAGCATCAAGTGTGTGGCAGAGGTTTGGTACAATACATACAATTCAAAAACAGTAAGATATTTTGTAGTGTTGTATAGACATAAAAAGCATTTAAGGCTGTTGGACCCAAAAATTTGTATCACTATGCCTACGAATAGGTACCATATAAACTAGCTTTTGTGCCAAAAGGAGTATCTTTACACCTTGCAGTTTGAGAGATACAGCTACTCAAAGTTGTTTTTTCTTTTTGACAATTCTTGTAGTATAAATCTGAATGACCATTAAACAAACTTGTGTCATTTTTCAGGTGATCAATCCCATTTAAAATTCTCAAAA
This sequence comes from Dryococelus australis, assembly GCA_029891345.1. Lineage (NCBI taxonomy): Eukaryota > Metazoa > Arthropoda > Insecta > Phasmatodea > Phasmatidae > Dryococelus > Dryococelus australis. The sequence goes on along the minus strand of CM056998.1, from coordinate 139,593,535 downwards.
AATTATCAGTTCAAAATGTGCACACTCAGAATAATGGCAATTTTTACATACATGTATAAAACTAAAATAATAAGCTGATGTGTGCCACTCTCAACAAATAGTTAATAAACGACTACAACTCATCTACCTCAAATATTTTTACATAACCCGAGGAAGGGTCAAACCAGCTAGTATTTCACGTGTGCCTAAAGGATCGCTCCCAGCCTAGTGAGAGAGCAACTCCATTCATGAGTGCCTTTAAGAGCGCCCTTGTTGTGGAGGGTGTTTACACACACGTGAAATGGAAGTTACCACACGTGAAATGGAAGTTACGTAAAAAAACATGCCAGTCTCCTCGAAGTGCCACGAAGCATCCAGAGCGCAGCCAAAGCTGCCCGAAGCCGAGGGAAGCTACTCCCCCCTGGCCACGCACAAGAGAGAGAACATGAGCGTGACGTCATACCTCCCATTCCAGTCCAGGCGTGGACAGACCGAGCGCACTATAAATGCCAGTGCACTGCTGAAGACGCCAATTATCTTCTCCAGTAGCTCGCCTCAACACCTTGTGTGCTGGGCTCTCTATTGCTACCCAGCTCTTCTCCAAGAACTCCAAAAGTTTCAGCATCACCTACCAGCAGCTTCATGGGCTGCCACCAACAGCTACCGGCAGCTTCAGAGGCTGCTACCACCACCAGCTATTTAACAGATGCTCTCCAACCGTAAGCTTGCAGGTATCTGCAAAACACTTTCCGTCGTCGATCCGCCCGGTTCAACAAGTAACACTACTTTCTGGTAGTGGTAACCACACCCACTGGCCTTCTGATAATTGGTCCCCTTAAAGTCACTTCTGGACACCCCTGTTAGAATTAGCTAAGATTGCATAGTTTTCATAACCATCAAAGCCACTTTCAACCTTGAGCAGTCTAGGAGCAGGTGACCACCTGCCTAACCATAGTTTCACATCCATTCACGCCTGCTTGGTAATGAGGTAGTTGTCACCGCATTTATTCCTAAGGTATAAATATGTGTAACCAACTGGAGAGTATTCTTGATAGAAGTAATTTACAATGATTACTAGAAAACTTATCCATGTCAGAAGTAGGCAGGAGACAGGGTATTGCCTATACCTTTATGATTAATAGAGTAGGGCTGCAAGCTCCCCTTCTGGGATGCCTGTAAGTCTCAACACACACATTAGCCGGCCACCCGTTCTGTACACCCAGGTGTACAGAAAGGTAGAGTCCATCACTATGAACTCTTCCCAAAAGGGAGGAGTTCATACTGCCCCAGAATTTACTCCGTCCACCGCACTTACAGTGCCAGAGAGAGTATATGACGAGACCCGAGGGCTCGACTCCTTTTGTGAACTCACCCAACAGAGGTCGGAAGGCGGACTACACGATCCATCACTCTGGGTCTGTGCACTCGTGGCGCAGGGCTGTAAAGAGCACAGGATCCGGCCGTCAAAAGCTGTTGAAAGTACACCTAACTAGAGAGATGTCAGCTGCTTACCTCAAACCAGATACAGTTAAGGATTGACTCTGCCTCTACGTCATTCAATAAGAGGAGTGTAGCTCACAGAGAGGAGTAAAAGACAGCAGCTATCGCTGCCAAATGAGTGTGCAACTCTCAGCCATCTGCACTTAACAGAGAAGCCCAATGGGATCGAGCTCAAGCCACCCACCAACTGGAGGGGCATCACTCTCCAGGCCCTTCCCTTTCTTTGTTTACAGCACCCACCAAACTCACCAGCAGCTATCACCCCATCATCAATGCCCTACTGACAGGCACTGAAACCAGATATGGAGTAGCTAGCCCATTGTTCCAGAGCAGCAGACCAGCCCGCCTGACTTGGACAAGCAGCAATTCTCACTACTACAGTGCAGCTAACCACTTGACAGGATTTGATGCCAGTACCAATTGGCAAGCTCCATCACCATGTCCGACCAAACAGGTACCTGTAAGTGCTGGTAAATCAGGTAACCCTGAGAAAGTGTTTGTCGCCGTACGATGTATCGCCGTATTATCAACTCCAGATTTTTTACCTAGCTGACAGCCAATGCGGCCGTACTGTACACTGGCAAGGCACCAATACACCAGCAGTAGCTTCCGGTTAAAGACCGCACCTGACCTAGCATAATCAAAATCTCCTCACCATGACTTGGTAGCCATATTTGAAAGTGTCATACATCATAGCTTACAAAAATAGTAATACACTCATAAAATAACTATGTATGTACATTCATATATGTACTTTAGCAACAAATTTAAAAAAGTGCTTTTTTTTTCATAGTATTAAGAGAGTTTTTTTATTACAACAAGAATGCATGTTTTCTTCGCTTCTGGGATTCCAGAATATCTTGGAAACATCCCACCATACACCTGGCACCAGGGTGTCTGAAGTTGTGCCTGGAAAATGTTACCTCCCTGTGCGCGCAGCCAAAGGGTCGGGGTCATTTTCTCAACATTGCCAAACATCTGCGCCGCTCACAACTTACTTTTCTTACCTGCCTAGTTCTTGTCCAACCCTTCCCTAAACGATAAGCCGGGGCGGTCTTTGAAACTGTGACGTACAGTTGTCAGTTATTACTGTTGCACTTGTGGCCTGTATCATTTTGTCATTATAGTGAAATGCATTTTGTAATTTTACAAAATGTAAACAAAATATTTTGGTGTCATGGTTGGCAGAATTTTAAAAATGGCAGGCATTTCATAAAAACTAAGAGGAACAATCCATCAACAGCTATTAAGAAAAACCATGCTGCAAAATGATTACTACGCAAATTTGACTGTGGTTCTTAAGAAATAGAAGCATATACACCAGCCACATAGGCGGAATGTATAAAATGAGACTGCTAAGAGTCAAAGTAATGGGTTTACTTCATTAAGGCCGGAGTTAAGATGACTTTGTGTTTCATATGTCACGTTACAAGTAACACATTCAAGTAAGCCGGCTATACCTTGACTGGTGTATTTTAACTATACATATTACGATTGTTTCACATCATGTAAAAGGTAGGTTAACATAAAGAAAACCTAGTCAGTGTCAAGCTTTTGCACGATAGGTGAAACCTAACTGCTGCTTTTCACGGTTTTGTTTTTATTTTTTATATGTGCTTTATCTTTCGAAATGAAAGAAAAACAGATAATAGAAATTAGGATACACCTTTAACCATATCAGAGATCAAATATTAAATTTAAAAATACAACTTTTAGGAATCAATAAGGAAAGCTGTTCAGAAAAATTTGCTATACGGCACATATTTATAGTAATGCTTGCACAGTGAGAGAGAGCACAGCACCTATGTCACTAATAACTTACGGCATTCAGGTATAAGGACTACAGTAAATTATTTGATCTGAAAAATCAACATAATAAAATAGCAAACATAAGAGCTACACAAATTATCTAAACAATTTTATTAACCCTATCCCACTCATAATAAATAAAACATCTCAGCATATCTCCGGTGTATTTCAATATGGAGGTTATGGCCATCTAGTTGTTTTCAGATTTTGAAAATAAATCACGAATACCAAACTTCCACTGCATTAACTATACCTGTACTACTGTAATTGTAAGAGAATTCAATCTCAAACTCAACAAAATATTTTGTGGCTTTTTATTCTATACAAAATAATAACATGGCACCCAAAACAATGTTTTAAATGTATGTGAAAGTACTACGTGATGTGTTACATGTAATGTGGAGTGACCGTAATCCCAGCCTAACTGGACATAACGGACACATGTGTACTCTAAATTAAAAACTAGGAAAGTTTTATGTATGGCATAGAAAACTATTTTTTAAAGGCTGTTTTGTTTACAGTAACACAATATTGCATTAATTTAAATATAAGGTTAGAGAAACATAAGTTTGCTGTCAATAAATGTTTTCTTTATACGTTTTTGTTATATGAAAACATTATTTTCCTTAATAGCAAAGAAATAAACATTCCTTGAGCTGCTCTTGTTCAGAGAAAAGAAATGTTACTTCATACCAAAGGTAACGGTTTAGCGACATTTATGGTTTTCTGTCGTTCATTGTAGCATTCAGTACAGAACTGTTGTCCCAATGCAAACATTCATACACTAATATATTTTGGAGTTATTGAATGAGGAACTCAACAAATGTACAAATTCCTGCAGACATTTAATGTTATTCTGAAGTACAGTGATTCTCCAAATCATGTAAGTTACCTCAATTCCTCTCTAGTGGGGCAGCGGTAGCCTAATGGCCAGGGTGCTCCACTCGCCTCCCACCACACCACTGCAATCCAGATTTGATCCCCGGCAGGCTCACTGTTAGGTTTTTGCATGCAGGAATTGTGATGAACGATGTTGCTTGCCGGCAGGTTTTCTCTGGATGCTCCTGTTTCCCCTGCCCATGCTTCCAGCGCTGCTCCATTCTAGGGTATCATTTCATGTCATGTCCGGGGATGACTGGTACCTATGGGTCCCAACTTGAAAGTCTGTTGTCATTAGGAGATTGTCGCCTTTCCTTCGATGCACTCCCCACACAAAGTTTAGTTTTTTCCTCCCTAGTTGTGATTATATACAGAGGAACCACGTTATTGCAAGTATAGCCTATAGCATCACGTCTGCTATTGCGATAGTTTTTAAATGCACCGTCATTTGCCCTATCATTTGAAAGGTACTTAATTTCACTTATAACGAAAACCTGTTAAATAAGCCTTTCACTGTAGTGATAGGAACACTTGTAAACTGTATTTTTAAAATGTTTAAACACGTTGCATCGCAAGTGACATCAACCTATTTGCCACGCTCGAGCCAACCTTTGTTGTTCTGCGACACGTGGCGACACTCGACAGAGGTGTCAAATGTAGAAGCGAGCCAAGAGATGCCTGGGGCCTATTCCACAAAGGTACAAGTACAAGTCCTTTTTAATAAACGTTACAAGTTACAAGCGTTCCACAGAGAATAGTTACAATAGAAAGTAAAGTACAAATGTACAAGTTGGCAGTATTTACTATTATTGTTTATGTTTTAATCTTGAACACAGTTGGAATTTTGTAGTTGTTCAATATGAGTTTGAAAGTTTTAAGCAAGATGACAATTATAGAAGATATAAACGACAAGAAAGACATCTAAGACAAGCAAATGAAACAGGATAAATTGAAAGCATGGGAAGAAATACATGAGAAGGCTTGTGGGTTAGGTTTAATTCCTGCAGGCAAGGATTTAACATATACAATAGACACATTTTGGCAAAATCTCAAGAAAAACATAATGGCACGTGTGACAGTGGATATGAAAAACATAACCTACTTATAATGAAATGGTCACTATATAAAATTCGTAATTGTTATGAAAGGGCACTTTGGCAGTAAATTGGCAGAGAGAATTATTGTGTAAACAAATTGTACGAACCATGTGTCTAAATTTAGTGCATATGCCAAAAGTGTTGTTAATTCTTTGTAAACACATCATTCCTAACCTCAAGTATTATACTTGCAATACGAGGAACTATATTGAAAAGTGTAAACGTTCAACCTAGGTATTTGCAGTTATAATATTAACTACAATGAAATGTGTATTTTCTGTTGTAGAAGAAAATTGACAACCAAAAAAAGACAGGTACTGGAGGTGAGCCTGATTGCAAACTAACAGAAGTAGACAAAGCTGTCATAGATTATACTGGACAATAATCTCCTGTAGTTATTGGTTTGGACTGTTCCGAAACATGGCAGGATAAACCAGCGCATGGGGAAAGTGCACACGTACATAGTAATGACGACTCTTGTATCCTAGACTCGGGAAACAACCAAATTCCAGTCAGTTCATGCGCCATAGCCACAAACCCAAAAAAAGCAAATGCAAGAAATGGTGTAAACTGTCCAGCAAATAACTAAGACAATTAAAAAATGATGCGGTCAAAGTAGTTAAAACTGTAAAATGAACTTCTGGAAAAGGAAAATTACTTCAAAACGATGCAAATCTTAAAACTGGAAAGGGAGCTAGGAATCCCTGCTTCCGATTTTACAAAGGACTTGCCTGTTGAAATGCACACTGTTTGTAGCTTACAATGGTCCACTTAATCAAAATGATATAGTTAATAAAGTCACTATACAGAAGATAATAATAATCAGTAAAGGTCAATTATGTATATCTAACCTTTACTATAGCAACTTGTTACATTTGAACAAAATCCATGCATGTTCATTAAATACGATTAATAACATCTTGGCATGTTTCACTGTTACAATCCATAAATAGTTCCTCCCTATCTAAAATGATTTTTAAATTGTGCCACTCTTTGTTGGCCTGCAGGATTTGCACGACATTCAGTGTCATCCATTCCAGCTTCTATGTCATCTTCATCTTCTTACATTAGCAAAGGTTGTGCGATGTCCTCGCTTTGCACAATGCTGTGCAACATTTGAACACTTGAGCTGCAAATAGGTATGGAAACTTCTCTTTAAGAATACCAAAAGAGTTCTCAATCAAACGTCTTGTAGATTTGTGGACCCTGTTAAATCTCATCACTGCACAATCTTGAAGGGCAGGTATTGCTGGGGGGATCAACCACTCTTTCAAAGGATAACCTGAGTCAGCCAAGATGATGGCACCTGGAACTGGTATCCAACCTTCATTCACGCGCTCATTTAAAGTACTGTTTCGAAGAACACTAGCATCATGTACACTTCCTGGCTACATAGCACTAACATAATATAAGGTACAATCTGGACCATAAACAGCCATGCAGTATAGCGTGTGATTTCCGTGTTGGTTCACATGCTGACCATTATCTTTGGGTGCATCTATATTTATAAGCTTGCAACCAACTTGTGTAACCTATAGGCCATTGGACTAACGAAATAATCAAATGCAGTATATACAAAAGTAAAAGGACTGCAGCAAAACATCGCTGGTATTAACACATACTCAATCACAACTTTTTTAACTTGTGTTGTGTATGTAAGTATTTAATAGTCAACAAAACACCCTATCATAAATTTAAAATAGGCTTACTGTAAATTATTCTAGTTAATATATTTTGAGATTCCAGCAGAAAATACATAGTGGCGGAAGGTAATGTAGTCAATCTTTTTACAGAGAGCTACTCTGTACTCATTTGAAATCTCTCATTAAATTCAAACATGATTTCAAAGTTGTAATTCATGCATAATGTGAATGCCCTTCATCTAATAACTGGATTAGCATTCTCATTTTCTTCATCTGATGATGTATCCCACATGTTTGTGTCTAACCACCCATTGAGGTAGGTTACAGTAACCTACCTCAATGGGTGGGTAAACTTGCATTATTTAACAAGTTTTATGTAAACTTGTACTTTTTCTTTTAGTAGAGTTTGTACAATTGTAGAAAAACGCTTTTTTAACTTGTTAAGATTCAACAGGATTTACAAGTGATTACTTGTACTTTTGTGGAACACAATACCCGCCACTTTTCTACAACTTGTACATTATTTTGCCTGTAACTTGTACCTTCGTAGAATAGACCACTGCTGGTGTAATAGTGGGAGAAAGGTGGCGAGTAACAAAGGGGAGAAATACGAATGGGAGATAGACAACGACAAGAAAAAGGTGGGGCAGGATGTTGGATATTTTATTTCCATCACGGTTAAATGACCCGGGGGGGGGGGGGGATGGGGGGAATGGTAGGTAATGTTGAAGATAGATCGCGGCGACGTGGAGAAGGTTTTTGGGAAAAGGGTGGGGGGTGGGGTGGAGCATTCGGCGAGGATTGGTCAGGGAGAAGGGAGCGACGAGGAGGCGTAAGTCAAGGAGTGGGTAGCGAAGAGGCAGCGAGTTGCTTTCCGCCTACCTTGTAGGATAAATTTTAAGTAAACAGATTGTAACATATGCTGGTAATTCGTACATTTCTATAGTAAAACAAGTTAAAATCATATGTTTTTAATTTTTTGTAAATGTCTGTTTTCAATGTTGACATTTTTTATTTCCTTCAAAATATTATTCCCGATTGTCGAAATATTTTTCTAACCTACCACAAAGCTACATTTATTTACGTTTGAACAGATACCTGTGTTGTCCGTGGGTAACAGTATGGGAAAGTAACATCTGTTCAAGGTGCCAGCCGTTCCCGTTATGAAAAGTTACCGTTTCTACACGTGGGACTGCTGTTTACTTTGTGAGCGTGCGACAGAGAAGTGTAGTGTTGGCAAGTTAAGAGCAGCGAGTCAGGGACTGGGTGGAGAATAGAAGCCGGCAAAGGCGCGAGAAAAAAATTGGATGGGGGTGGAGAAAGGGAAGCAGGTAGAGGGCTGAGAGACAGGAGTAGGGTAGTAGAAAAGAAAGGGAAGGAGAGGCGGAGAGAGATAGATAGATATATATATTAATTATCCTGAATTTTTCATCAACAACTTCTGGCGTGGCCTATACACACACATGGCCTTACTCGCCAAAATATGGTAATATAAGTACACATTTTATTTGCACACACTTACCTTTATTCACTGCATACATAAAATTAACTTTGCAAGAAAAAAAACAATTGCTCACCATAAAAAATTTGCATCTTATAGGCAAATTATGCCTCTCTTAAAGGGAGCAAGAGGGACAGAACACTTTCTCTTTTATAAATTACACTCTGCTTTCAGGGGCACAGATCAAATTAACACTGTAAACACACTGGGTTGAGTTTACTATTGGTATCATAGGCCTAACGGGTCATGACCCAGTTCAAAGACCCATTCCTACACGAACAAGTGCAGTGACCTGTACAGAGAATGCACGGCCATGCGTAGCTGATGCACGAGTAGAGCAGCAGTGGGCTGCCTCCCAAGTGGGACAGTGATGGCTACATCAAATCCCCTCCCCCCGCCCACAGAACAGGGGATCACTAGTGCAATGTGGCAACCTCTAGTAGTGCTGGTTTACGCTGAAGTGCAGCAGGAGGCAGGGCGGAGTAAGGCACGCTGCCTCAGCCTGTAAGTACAGAATTGCCATTTCTTTACCTCATAAGACATCTTGGGTGGTCACCTATGACGTTGAGGATGTGGGATGTCCAGAAGTGCTGCAGGAGCTCCTGTCATAGGGTCTGCAGGAGGGTGCATGCCTGAGCCCTGGCTGGCGCAAGACTGGTGCCTAAAGTGGGGCAGTCGCCTGTGGCGTTTCTGTGAGCGGGCCAAGCGGTGATACACTGTTGATCAGGTGGTGGCGGAAGAGCTGCTCCCATCTCCCTTCTGCATCTGCTGCTGCTTGCTATTGCTGGGTGCAGGGGTGGCACCTCCCCCTACATGTTGTCAATAAGCTCTGCCGCTGACCACTGAACTGCAGCGGAGTCGGGCGTTGATGGTATCTGCTCGGTGGCCGGAAAGCCACGAAAGTCGAGGGGTGACGTTTCCCCCCCACATGTCACTGATGTCCTCTGCCGCAGGCCACTGCGTTGTTGCTATGGCGGGCACGGCAGTACACAGCGTGGCAGCTGAGAAGCCATGGAAATCAAGGGGTGACTGCCCTCATGATGATGTTGGATTTCTACCTCAGGTGTTTCTTTGTTTTAGGTTAGATGGCCAAACGTCAATTACTTCTACCTCGGCAGAACTCCTTAGGTTTTAGTTGAAATTTGTCCCATCACTCTGACAGCACTGAGTGGCTGACTGTTCGCCATTCCTACCGTCCGACATCCAGGTCGCGTTGGTATTTATAGTCATAGCTTCGTTTGATGTGGCAGGGTCATCATTCTGTTTTGCACATACGTCCTCTTCATTGTAAGGTGGACATGGTTCATCAACGTCGTCTGGGTTGGAAGTGGCGCGAATATCATCTCTGTGGACATTGTATGTCTTCCTCGGCCCGAACTGTACGAAATACGATGCGAGACTGATTTTCTCCAGGATTCTACAAATCCTGATCCATTGGGGGCAAGACCTGCACAAAAATTATGTTTGACTGTTGATAGGTGGTGCGCACGCGCATAAACAAAGTCACCTGGTAACAAGGGCTAAAGGTGGTCGTTTGGTTTCCGGCAGCCATTTTTGAAGATTACGTTTTTTTGTTTTTGTGTGCTTCGTGGTGACGCTGCCTTCTATCTCCTTCCCTTACTTCAGAGAATGCAGTATCTGGGTTGGAGTCTGGTGCATGGTAAGCAAACTCTTCTGGGCATGCCAGGCCTGTGCCATACGACAACTGAGCAGGAGAATTCCGGTGGCTTCATTGGTGTGGTTACGTAAACAAGAAGCTATGTTCCAGCATTCAGTCGGGTTTGCATGTGCATGGTAAACGTTGGTAGTGTGGTGTTCAAAGTGCCATTATGTGCAGAAACCTTGCCAACGCAGTCTGGAGAACTGGGTGGCATTGTCTCTTAGTAGTGTTTTGGGGTAGCCCCAGTGGGAAAATACTACTTTTTCAAAATGGCAGCAATGTATCGTGTGTGTGCTCGGCAAAGCATACAGTTCGCACCAACGTGTAAACAAGTTGGTTACAAAAAGTAAGAAACGTTTTCTGTCCAATGAGTGTGGATATAAACCCATGAGTTCTAAGGCAATACCTTGAAAAAGGACATTGCAGTAGCCTCAGCTGTTGTAGGGCATTCCAGTCTGACCTATGTGTTTTGTAAACATTACATGCATGATACTTGCACAAATATTCTCTCACTTTCTCTGTGAGGCCGGGCCACAAATATATGGTTCATATTCCCTTACGGCAACCAAAAAGAGGACTTTTTAAGGACTACCAAGGACATTTTAAAGTTTTTTCTAAGAACTGTGCAGACTCACCCATATGGCCTACATCGAGCACTTTGCAGCACGGTTGACATCTTGCCTTGTGCTTGCCTGTATCATAAGAAAGCCATTTTTTTGTACAGCTTTATCTCAAACCACTATATATTAAAGATGCACTTTCCCGGCATGTTCGAAGACAAACATTACATGGTAAAATTACAAATGGATGTGTTCCCATTAAAGACACAACTACAGTAATTATATTCATGAACAAATACCATCACACTGCAGCTACTAGCTCTCTCTGCTCTCTGGTATTTAGAACCACTGCAAAATCCTGATACATACATTAAAAAAACCGGTACTTTCTACAAAAAAAAAAAATGACACTTCATGCCAGACTCACGCAATAAGAAGAGCCAAGCTATTTTTTTCTGTATTTATTTCTCATCACGATAATTTAACTGGGTTTTTAACACCACAATATTCTGAAAAATGACATGCAATATAATAGTCACATTAAGAAACAAATACTATTTAAACATCAACAGAAAAAAAAGGTGCAAAAATAGAAACTGAACTACGATGTGTAAAAAAGCCATGTGCAGAAACTGAGAATTGTGCGAGATAATGACTGAAGCCTATGTGCCATGATGGATGGTTTTTTTGACGATTCCATGCAAGCTTGCATGGACAACTCTGTGGATGGTTCCATGGAAGATTTGGCCATCTGCTGGAAGTTTTTGTAATTAGTATGGTGGTATTTTCGATGGAAGGTTTCTCATAAGATCAAAATTTCAGCAAAAAAAAAAGTGTGTGGTGGGATGTGGTATTTACATAGTTGTAATTTTGTTTATCTTGCTTACAAAAACAGCCCTAAATCCATTAAACAAGACTAAATAGTTAATGAAGAAAAAAACTGAAATATTTACTGGCGCTATAATAGCATTGTATAATAATCATGCCAAATATTAGTTTTTTATTTAACACAAAAATCCCAGTTATCACAACAAAACTTGATGCACCATGTGTGCTGCAATGCGGGTGATATGTGTATTAGAAAGATCATCTAATAAAACGAAATCAGAATAATTCCAGCCAGACATTTATCCCAATTTTTACAAACCCAGGCTACTGTGTGTCCATGGGTTCCCTACGTTGCAGAGTGGGAAGAAGAATTTTCCCCTCGTAATTGTCCTAGTTGAATGAGAGCTTGAGGAGTGTAATCCCAAGAACCCGCCTAACTTTTACTGACCGGTGATGCTGGGCACGTGCCTGTTGGCTAGCAGTAAAGAAGATCATCAACAACAAAGGTGATGGCAGCGTCACATCACGATACACTTCCCCTATGACTGAATAATGACTATGACTAAACACTGTGTTTCAAAGTATAGCCATGACTTTCTTAATTAATTCATAAGACGTATGCTGCAAGGGGATGCCGCCATAGGCTGTCGACCTGTAACGACCCTGGGAAACAAGACCTCGTGCTTTTCCAAGTATAAAAAAAGCTGGCACCCTGGGAAATTGAACATCTGTATCTGTATCCATAGACGATCTGGAGCCTCATTAACGTAATCAGGCATTGTACGCCTCTAGCAAGCCCCAAGCCACGTCACAATATGTGCAACCTGGGGCCTTTTCGAATTGAAAGTGCATCGTGATGAACATATAACTTCGTCACATGGCTGGCACAACGTGTGACGAAACGAACAGGTAACCTCGTCACGTGTCGCCAAACTTAGTCCATTTCGGACAGAAAAGTGCAACGCACCTGACATTTCTACTCGTTTTATGACACCGCAAAATGAGCACGTGGTCGGAATTTCGTGTTCTGGAAGTCACCATTGTGCTTGAAAATCATGTGGAATTGTGAAAATGGCCACCATCTTGTGCACATACAAATACCTCATCATTCTGAGAGCTTGGAGGTACCCACGACGTCACCGCGCTTCATGGTATTACCAAGACGTCACAGTGCGCCTGCCATGTGTGAGTGCATGTGTAGTCCCGACTGGTCACGTGCTGACCACTACACCACCCCAGGCCAGGTGATAGCCTTTACGTGGACGTGGGCTACGGACACCCGCGACAGAGTTACTGACCATGACACTGCCAAGATATGCCCACCTGCTTCATCGGACCTCTGTGCATCCTGCAACCTGCACGCCACCATCTGCTGCTGCCGCCTACTACGAGAGGGAATGTGCTGTTCGCCTGCTGTCTGTCTGCGACCACCAAGGTAACACCTGTCCACAACGTATTTGTGCTACTGCAACGCCTGCACCAAAGCCAAAGGTTAGTCACAGTCTTCAGTTTGTCAACATCTAGTAAGTCATCACGTTATTTTCGCTTGCAACATTGTCCGATGTTACATTGTCTTTAGTTCACGTCATCCCGTCATCTGTTTCCTGCATTTCCTGTGCCAAATTGATTGTTTCATTGTTTTGTGTATTAAGCAGTTTTTCCACAATTTTGTATACTTGTTCGATGACCGTCATGTTCTTTGTTTATAATGTTTCGTACCATACCTTGCCTTGTACATGCTCAAATTGTGTGCCCAAACTCACTCTCCATTTCATTGGTCCCCACTGGTAGTAACATCATGCATCAGTGTGTGTTTTGTTTACATTGTACTCCTGCCATACCACTCTGAAAGCGCTATATGTCCGGCTTTCATCCATCAGGATACAAGAATAATGGTGGGCAGTAACCCCCATCTACATCAGACTGTGTAAATATTTTAATATCTTCACTCATCCATACAGAATCGGGAACCAAGAGCTAAACGGTGGGTTGGCAACCCCTCTCTGCGCCCAACACCCTTATCATTGCCACATGCCCGGAGGCAGGAGGGTTGACAGACCCCTCCCCTCTGCATGTGAAGTGGGTCTCCGAGAGTTAATCGGTGAGCGTAGCCAGCTCCCCTTTGCACCCAACATCGTTCTTCATCGCCACGACATACAGCCAAAAATTTGCAACTGTTGGACAGATGAAATTCACCCATCTCTTGTTAGTGTATTTCGCCATCTTAGCAGATATGTAGTTTCGTGTTGACAATCTCACCACCCTGATATGTCATCCGCTTTCTTGCCAGTGTGTTTATTTTCACTTTACCATCACCAGTGTTTATATGTCAGTGTTGCTAACCCTCGCATCTACCTGTGGTCTGTAGGGTCTGTTCTCCTCACCACGGTATGATGCGATGCTGTGCTGTTTCACTGCCTGACAGATGTTGAGATATTTGTTTACCATATCGACCAGTCTGTTTACATTTCGCAGCCAGGGTTTACTTACTTCCCAGTGTGCAGAGCCAATCCCTGCTCCACTGTTGCTTACATTCCCCTGTGCCCCATCGTTGATTACATGTACCCCGTACTGTGTAAACTCACTGTCTATTTGTTCAAGTTCTGTTGTTTACTTGTGTAGATATCATCTCCACGGTTTGTCGACTAGCCAGTCTGATCAGCTGCTGTTTACATTCGCCTGTGCCTTATCGTCGTTCGCATGTATACCCCATCGTTTATATGGCCCCTTTACAGCATGTAAACTCCTGTGTGTGTTTACCTGTATCATATGTCGTTAATCATATTGCTCAATACCATGTTGTTTGTGTCGTTCCTGTCTCGTCGTTCTGTACCATGTCCATGGGGAAGATTTCCCCCCTCTGCATCCCTCTGTGCTCACAATTGTTTTGATTCCATTCACTTGTCACTGTTGTAACTCAACAACTCTGCAACATCACCGCCATGTGGGGGAGGTGCTACCTCTCCGCACCAAGCTACACCACTGAGCGGCGCCCTTGCGTTGCCCCACCACCTGCTGCACTTCAGACTATATGCTACAGAATCGCAGCATCACCCTATCGGACATCCGGGAGGGAGGGGGGGGGATTTGACACCGTTCTCACTGTGTGTGCCACTCGGACGGGCAGACCGATAGTGCTCGCTGCTGCATGGACCGCACAATGTGCATCAATGTGATATGTGTGGTATCCCGTTCGTACATGAACGAGTTAGAAATCCATTCAGTGCATTCAAAAACCAGCTTACAAAGAGTAACCGGTGACTAGCCAGTTTCTTTTTGTGTTTAAGTGTGACCCCCCCCCCCCCCCCGAAAGCATTCTAATGCATGCCCAAGGTAGTGTTATCTCCTCCTTGCATCCCTGCCTTAACTTTTATTTTAATATTGAGTGTTCACCCACGTGGTGTACGCGTGTTCACACAGACACAATTTGAGATGCTCTATATTCTCTTATTATTGTTAAGTGCTATGTTGTATGTTATTTTGTTTTAAAATGATGGTAATTGATAACATGGCAGCTCCATGATTTACAGAAATGCACCCACAAATATTTTTCAGGGAGGGTTGGGCTGAAGTTATGACTATTATTTAAGGATGTAGACAGGGTGTGAAATGCCCGGGCTCCCACCAAAATTGGAACCCATTTTTTTTCTACATGTACTTGAGGGAGAAAGTAGGAGGGGGAGGGTGTGTGATGAAGAGAGGGGGAAAGGGGTATGGAGAGATAAAGGGATGTAGAGGGGGGAAAGGGAGAAGTAGGAGTGAAGGGGAAGAAGGGAAGAAAGGGAGGGAGAGGGAGAGAAGGGAAGAATGGGGAAGGGGAAAGCGACAGATGTGGAGGGGGAGAAGAGGTAGAGAGGAATATAGGGAGAGGAAGAGGGGAGAGGAATATGGGGAGAGGAAGAAGATGAGAGGAAGAAGATGAGAGGAATATGGGGATAGAATATGGGGAGAGGAAGAGAGAGAGAGAAGAGGGGAGAGAAGAGGAGGGGAGAGAAGAGGAGGGGAGAGAAGAGGAGGGGAGAGGGAGAGGGGAGAGGAAGAGGGGTGAGGAAGAGGGTAGAGGAAGAGGGTAGAGGAAGAAGGGAGAGGGAGAGGGTGGGAGAGATGAATAGGGGAAAGAGGGGAGAGGAAGAGATGAATAGGCGAGAGGAAGAGAGGGAAGAGAGGAACATATGGAGTGGGAGGAAGAGGGTGGGAGGGGGAGAGGAAGAAGGATGAAAGAGGGGAGAGGAAGAAGGATGAAAGAGGGGAGAGGAAGAAGGATGAAAGAGGGGAGAGGAAGAGGTGGAGTGGGAGAGAGAGTGTGGGAGGGGGAGGGAAGAGAGAGTGTGGTAGGGAGGGGGAGAGGAAGAGCAAGGAAAAGACCACCTGGCAGTTACACAGACGAAATAGGATTTTATTTTCTTTAGTCAAATGCAGATAACAAGCTCCCTGAATTTTTTACTTACACACTTCCCTCGCATCTTGGTATGGCCAATAACTGATCACTGATTGTCCATGAAATGTTTCAGGTAGGAATTTTGGAAGTGTAAATCAAACATTCAATAAAAGGGTCAGTTTCTAGTTTTGTAATCTGAAAGGGTCAGTTCCTTATTTTGTAATCTGCGATATGATATGTTATAGTTTCCATACTATTTGCAATCACTTTTTTAGTACTCCTTAAAATGATACTGATATTATAAAAAAGCTAAAACAGGAAACCATATAACACGAACGTATTATTTGTAAATTCCACAAAATACCTCTGGTGTTGTTGTATTCCAAAATCGAAAACATAGCTTTACAGTGTTACAAAAATATGTTTATTAATCATGGACACTAGAATAATTGAAAGTATAAACTACAAACATTGGCTAAGTCAAAACATTTGCAGTTGTGTATTATGATGGATGCTCCCGTGTGTATGTGTATATGTATGTGTATATACATGTGTGTGTGTGTATCTGTGCCTGTGTCTGCGTGTGTGTGCATGCACATGTGTGTGAGCTTTTCGTATGATACGAGGCCCCTCGCAGTAAAAGGACCTCAGAACGTGTCTGTCCAACCACTCTAGGTGTGAAAAAATGTTTCTAGAATTATTTTCCTGTCGGTTCTCTGAGTAAATCTGTGAAATCGGACTGGAAGTTCAACGATTCGCAGCGTGGGAGGGTTCATGTAGATTTCTGTATGCACTCCAGTTAAGCTTGTGGATTCCTACTGAGGTCCAGTTCACACGGAAATAACACACAATTTATATTTTAGCTGACCAACTGAGGACTGACTTTGAAATCCATGTTAAGGTTTGTAGATGTACTACAAGGACCGCATTGTTAAAAGCAAATACACACACTACGTATCTTAGCCAAGCACCTGCGGACCAGCTTTGAAATCCATGTAAATATATGTAGACGTATTACGAGGACCACTTCACTGAAAGGCAATCGCACATTACGTATTTTAGCATGGAACACCATGATCAACATTACAATTATTGTCAGAAATAATGCTAGTGCATTACTCGAAGTCTGGCATGTTCTGTGAAAGTAACATAGCATATACAGAAACAATACAAAAATGATTTATGGTATATTTTGTTATTCAATTCTTAAAATATATTTCGCAATACAGTGTAAGTGTATTTTAATTTTACTTACAACAACATTTTAAAATTATACCAGCGGGACTCACTTTTAAAAACCTCAGCTGTATACTTCAAAATTTTACCCAACGAACTAAGAACAATATAAAATTGGTTAACGTCCTAAAATATCACTTATGTATTTTACCCATAACATGCTAGTTATACATTTTATTTCATGTAACAATGAACATTAATTCAAAACAATAACACCTGTCAACATCGGATAAAACAAAATAAATAAAATCAGTCAACACTGTCATATTGAACTATCATATTTATATCAATATTTGAATTTTATTTCTGGATGACCGAATCCAGATTTTATGCTCAATGGAAACATTGGTGGTGAACTTTCTGATGGCCCCAGATCTTTCTCCAGATATTTTCATTTTCCTACTATCTTGTGGTACTCCTACAATAGTCTTTGTAAAGATTGCACTTTACTAGTCACATTGTTCATATTTTTCCTTGCACAAAAATTACTGACTGTTAATTTTCATGTATAGTTATTCATATACATGCAAAGTGGCTTCCTTTGGCACTAAAGATAATGCATTTCAGATATGATTTTCAGTTTTTTTGGACAGTCTCTTGTTACCATACTGCTATAAATAGGTAAGAATCATGTTTACTATTATGCAATGTGCACCAAATTCCGATGCACTATCTGATTGCAATGTATAAGTGTATAATAGAGTATGGAAATGTAGCCTGTGAAATGAATTGTAACGACATAATTTGAAAATGCAAGCTTCTATATTGTCCTAATAGATTAGATTGTAACGAGTCACAAATTACTGAAAAAAACTGTACCTCCTTGCCTATATCCACTATGCCAATATAAACTAACCAATTATTTTAAAATATAATATTTTGCACTGAAAAAATTTGCTATGTAAGAAACATGTTTGTATTTGAAACACTATTATTTGAAGAAAATTAAAATTTGAAACTACTTTTGGGCAGCAAAACAACAATATCAATATTAAAATTACTTAAAATGTATTATAAAATAGCAGGAACATTTTTGTATTTCATTTAGTAGAGATGCCGCAGGAAGGAAATGAGTTCTAGCTCCTTGTGAACTATAAAACCAAAATGCTCTAAAATTGTTACGGCATAATACAAATTTTCTTCAGTAACATTTGTAGTCTACAAAGAATATGACAAGAAAACAATCATAATCGCCACAAAAAAAAAATGAATATGAACAAAACTATGACAGTAAATATCCCAATCTAAATAAAAAAAAAAGAAAATATTTATAAAAAGTGAATGCACTAACATTTTATAATACTTATCTAACTACTTTAAGTGCATGTTTCATATAAACAAACTCCATAAGTTACTGTTGATATGCCTAGATAATTCAGGTCTTAACAAAATAATAGCTTACGGAATAATTATATTAAAAAATATTGCATTTCTTTCAGAAAAAGTATTGCAACATGCTGCTTTCACTTGATTATTTTCTTCATCTTTAAAACTATACTGAAAATCTTGGACTCATGATTTCTGCTTCAGGCAATATGGTACAAACTAAATAAAACTTTGAAAATTTATATTCCAATTTAGTATTCCAAAATGGGTCGCTCCCTCAAATTTTTTGTACTACCATTCTTTATGATGTGAGGAACTTGACATCTGGGAAATATGTAGTTGGCTCTGTATTTTAACATATTTGTCGTTGTCTTTTAACTTCAACGCTCCATTCTCTACAGAGAACTTCCTTTTCTTCAGTTTTCCCAGCTATATCTAGAGTAAGCTAAGCTGCATTTGCCGGACATTTAACCATTTTCAATTGAGGCCATCGGTGTCCCAACTAGCCATGGAATTGATTTGTCCACAAAAATGTCACATTTCTTTACTTCCAGTTTATATTCTCTTTGTAACTGTTCAATAAACAGTTTGTGTTGTTTATGTGCCAGCCTCCCACAAAGGTGATACAGGTTCATAGGAAACGTGGCAGATGTTTCTAGTGGTCGGCAGGTTTTCTCAGTGTATTCCCTTTACCCACACTCTTGTATTCATCCACTGATACATTTACAACTCACATCACCCTTATTTGTGGAGAAGACAGAAGCAGCTGAGTGGTGTCAAACCTTTCACTTATTTGAATGAAACAGTTTATCTAAAACTGACCTTACAGTAGACAATTCATGCCAAGGTTGGAACAATATGTAACTAAGGAGAAACTAACATTTCTGGTGTAGCAAATTTTTAATTAAAATTTCATTGTGATGTGTGGCCCTGGTTTTGAAAACAAAGTTTATCAAAGTCTGGTGAAGTATCAGAAATGGCCACTCTTTTGAGTTCTTCAACAACATCCAATATTGAACGATACTTAAGTGAAAGTTCTCAATATCTTCATTGCTTTCTGCCTCAAAGTTGGGAATTATTTGCTAACATGTATTCAGAACTCCGATAAAAACAACACATTAAAATTGCCTTTTATTGAAGCATTACTAATGACACCAATGAGTGTTGTTCTTCCTGGGGCGCTGATTTCTACCCTACAGAAAGGTCACCTGTCCGAATTTGTTCCAGAGCACAGCACAACTCGAGTACCCGGACAGGTGACCTATCCTGTTTTCAGTATCGGGCTAAGCAACCCTCTAAAAAATCCGGAAAACTACCCAAACGGATAGGTTACCTATCCGGATTTTCAAACCTGCACAACAATCTGTAGGCACCCGGATAGGTCATCTATCCTGATTCTGAAATAAGGCTTCACTTTAATTTAAAATATCAGGATTTATGCCCAACCGGATGGATCACCTATCCAGATCATCACGAATGAACTGCAAACAACAGGTATCCGGATAGGTGACCTATCCGGATTTCAAAAACCTGAATTGTTTCGTCTATACAAATACGGAATTGTGCCCTACCGGATAGTTGCCCCATCCTGCTTTTCACTTTTGAAAGTTCACAGTAAGAGAGCGGATTTCTGCCCTCCAGATAGGTGACCTATCCGGATTTTCACTATTGTACAACACACTTTACATACCCGGAAAAGTGCCCTTACCCAAGTTAGCGTTTATGCTCATCCTCCAATGTGCATTTCGGAGCACATTGGGACTTTTCAGTAATGTAGCCAGCAGGTACTTATGAATAGAAAAGTTATTTGTAAAATTGTATAATTAAAGTGAAATGTTATGTATTTCAAATTATTGTATTATTAAAGTGAAATGTTGTTACGTATTTTAAATTATTGATTTTACAGACAGTACTGGGATTGCAGGATTGTTGTAATAAAATTAAGTAAACTTGGGTCAAAGTGATTCTCTGTGTGTGTAGCACATTTACCAAACTTATTAATTTGTCAAAATTATTGTATCAATATGAGGACATTTGTGATAAAGCATTTTGCAGTCATGTCGCTTTCAGTTAGGAGAGGTTTTCAGATATTGCAGATTTTAAAACAAATGTATGTGCTATAAATTATGTATCACATTCTCGAACCTTAGCTGTACCGGTTTTATGAAGACTGAAATATATATTGAGTCTTAGGTTGTAATTTCAAGTGGGAAACGGAGAAAAAAAGTTAAATTTTAAAAATATATTGTTAGGTTTATCAGTAAAAACAGCCATGTACGATGAGATCTAAAGCTTACACTGCATTTGCAACAGCACACAAATTTCACATGCGCAATGAAGTTAAAAGTGCATTAATTGAAAGCATCTACTACATAGACAAACAAAACATATGCAGAAAATTAGCACACTATCAGCGCACATGCAGTCGGTGACCTTTTAATTTTTCTGTGCGCTGCATTATGTGTGCATCCAATCAGCAAGCAGAATTTATACAACACTAGTAGACTTACATACAATTTAAATAACTGTAGAGTCCAGTCCAAGTTACAGTAATTTACAAAACAGCAAAACTATCTATCATCTGTGACCGGCCTACCAGTTATCTAGGTTTGGTAAATAGTGTTATATATTCTCCTGATATTCTTATTTCTTGATGTTTTATCACTATGCTATGGAAGACACAAAGTATGAGTCAACAGCTACTCAGCGACTCGAAAAACAAGAAAACATTTCCGTTCAGCCCTGTAACTGTTTCGTAGATAAGGAGCTGCCTTTCCTCAGAGCGACATCTAATGGTATGATTGAAGAAGGTTTGGTTGGAATTGAATGCCCTTTATTTGCAGAAGGCATGAACTGTGACGAAGCAGTGCTTATTAAAAAAATATGGTACATGATGAGTAACAAGGCGACACATGAAACTATGGTGTATAAAAAAATCGTGAAAATTTTTCCCAGATGCAAGGCCACTACATGTAACAAAAATGTGATTCTGTATCTTGACGATCTGGACATCTAAAGATAACCCCATTAAAGTCGAAGAGTAGAAATGAATGACCTTTACTGCAAAAACAAAACTGAATATCGACAGCTGGCAGGTAACCTCGGTTAAATTGACAGTAAACGATTTTTCCTTATTCGTTACCCGCAAGCATGTCAACAACATGTATGTAGTATTCCTGTATCATGGCATTAGTCCAGAAAATGGAACGAGCATTACCAAACAAGGAATTTTATCGCTGTCTGCTATAAGGTACAGCTTCTTTAATATTTTTTTCATTGAGAGGGAAAACGGAAGCAGATGGTATTTCATTCACTTTAGTATTTAGCTTCACCAATTTTTGTCTAATCAGTAAAATTTCATAGAAATAATGTACACGATTATCTGCATTTGTGGCTACAATGTGATATATTAAAAGTCTACAGTTGATTGCATTTGAAAATAAGTAGGGATGTCAAAATACCAATTTTTCTCTATTCCGATTCTCGATTCTAACTGCAAAACCTTTCACTCAATTCCACCTCGATTTTCCGATACCAGAAATTAGGATATTGTGATTATCAACATGTGCCTACAGTCAATGTATCCTTTTGAAATTTTGTTTTATAGGTCAAATTAGACACAAATATGAAGACAATTACAGGAAAGACTTTCTGGTCTGCTAAATGAAGTTAATTTCCTATATTTATGTAACATTCAGACTTATATAATTAGGCCTAACAAGTTCATATCAGTATATTCGATAAAAATTGGATTTATTTTAAATGAATACAGATATAAGTTCTCAACTTCTCAATGCAATATTTTAGGTCAACTTATGAACCTAAACAATATGTACACACATATTGATGCTATTCAATAATGAAACTGAACCTTTCATTTAGCATTGATAAATGAAAATGCTCCTACCGGACATGTTAAGTTGCAGGGACACTGGATAACTTGCTGTTACACGCATCTTTGCCCAAAAGACCTTCTAACATCATTATTGGCAATTTTCTTGTACTTGTCATGTTTACTGAAGTGTTTTCTCAATTTACTAGTTGTATGACTAACCCCACCTCCTGAAATTTTTGCAGAGCACAAATGCAAAATGTGTAATTTATGTCAAATGAAAAATAATTCCACGCATCGCTAGACATTTTCTTCACGTCTAAGTACTTTAACACTACCTACTTTTAGACAAAAAGAGATAGATATTTTTGGTAAAATTAAAAAGGTAAAAAAAAAATTGCTTTCAATCTCCATTACCTCAAAAACAAAAAAATGTCATAAACAAGAAATATGTATGGTACAAAAAATGCACCTGGTCTTTGTCTAATATACCGCTAAATAATAAACAAAATAAAAAATCTGAAAAATAATACCAGTAATTCTAGTACTATTAAGGATCATGGTCCAGAATCCTTACGCTCCCAATAATAACTATTGCACAACAAACCAAAAGCCAATGCATATTCCGCGTCCACGACCCGCAACTCTAGGAGCTTGCCGCGAGCGAGGGTTCGTATCTACAAAACACATATGGCCGCAGACCGACGCCAACTTCCGATACATGGCTAATCAACTAACGCTGATCACAACACTTACTCCAACAATATCTGTGTGTGCGGCAGTGGTCTTTCATCCGTGACTGCCAATTTGTTTTAGTGTTTCGTCTACGCGGATATTCACAGGTTTAGATATTGTGCGGTAGATTTCCACATACGTCTGTAGCATTCTTGCAACAGTATACATGTAGTACTGAATTATGTCAGAAAGTGCACATAAAAGAAAACGAGTGCAGTTTTCCCATAAAAGCCACCGCGCCACACAGCAACATAGAGTGATGTCGGAGTGAAGTTGGGCAGCCAATTACTGATAATAGCCGTCTGCCACATGGCAGCCAGCAACATAAAAAGACTCGTTTAACCACGAGTTTCGATTATCGGACTATCTCTCCCCCTGCATTACCGCAGATAATCAAGGTTCTACTGTATTATCTTAATTATTTCATTGTCGAACCATTATTGAATGGTTAATTCCGGTCAACGCATGCGAGTTCGTTACAGGTTCAGCCTATTTGGAGAACCGAAGACCTGTTGCTGTGCAACATAACCTCAAAAAAAATGTAAAGATGGATGAGGATTTATAACAATTAACCGCTTGATTCTCAATTCTTCAATACCTGTTATAATCGAGGGTATCGAGAGATCCAGGAATCATCTTTGACATCCCTAAAAATAAGCAATTTAGAGCCCCCACACTGGCATATCTTATTGATACATTAATTTGTTTTCTTGCCTGGACGATAATCCAGTTCGCTTTTGGCGCCCCGTCTGGCCTGCCCCTTGGGCTGGACCTGGTAAATGACACACTAGTAAAATTTACCGGTGTATCGTAAGCTAAAAAATATTTGATGGCAATTAGGGAAAACTAGAGGACTCAACGGACATTGGAACATTCCCGATACTTATTGACGAACAAAATGAGCTACAGGAATTCACATTCCCTGATAGGTAATGAACCACCAGTGATAATAAATAGTAAAAAAGTTAGTATATATTTTCAAAAAGTAGAATATTTCTGTTGAAGTTGTTAACAATAATTTAATAAGTTATGTTAATTTTTACTTTACTCAATTTTTCTTAACTGAATTGCATAGTATCTTGTATCTGCTCTTCACCATTCAGCATTTGGAAACAGTGCGGTAACAAAAACTAATTTTCATCGTATTTTAGAATTAAATAGAAAATTGCCCCTGCTAAATTTATTAGTAAAAATATGTTTTATTGCTCTCTAAAATGATCAACATAAATATAGGCATTTTGGTATTGGTAGAATTTAACGTCACACTATTTAGCATGGGAAGGCTTATGGTGACGGGACCTGCTGATATTAGTGGACTACGAACCACTTGCTTACAGGGTAGGTGCTCGAAAATATGCTCGAATCATGCTGGGGAGAGGTTTTGAACCCACAACCCTGACTACCTTAGCAACCACGGCCACCGATGACCCACATTTAAAGCAAGGTGGACTTACTAATTAGAGCCTCCTTGGTAATAACGTACTTTAAATTTTGGACAGAGAAAATTAATATTTTTATTGAAGTGCATCTTCAACATGTTTTTCCATCAGGGGAGCATGGAAAAACATCATTAACCCTCCCTCCTACAAATTCCAAGAATGTGCTCTGCCTGCCGGATGCGGGTGTCTAAACGCGGTGAGGGGGAACTAGTTTTGTTTCCAATTTCTGGTCTGAGGTATGGTGTGTCATCACGGCTGGCAACTCAGGTAGTCAAGCAGTGTTTCTCTGCTTCATCAGCAGTCTAGGTCAGCAGTTTCCATACATTACATTGTTTAAATAGGCCTGGTATAGAGAATAATTATTTAATATTTTCCCAGTGACATAAAAACTATTTAGAACAAGGTATGCAGACATCGATCTTGAAAGCTTTATGAAAATTTACATACGATCACCCGTGCACAAAAGCACAAGGAGTGTGATAACGTAGGGAATTATATGTTATTAATATTTAAAAACAGTTTGCATCAGTCATGTGTAGTTTGGAGGCACGATGTATATAAAAGTGGTGATAGCTGTAATTTAATGTCTCATGTCATGAACAGCCACATCACATACCCCGGTGACATATTTAAACACTTCATAAGAAACCATTTCAACGTAAATAAACAGATTACCTTTATGGTATTTCTGCTCAGCAACACATTCGCATACAGTCTAATTCACAATAAAAATTTTGCCTTATTTTTACTAAACGAAAAATCTGAACATCTCTTTGAGGCTGTTTTGGTTGAAACTAGATGTGGAACAACTGACCATCATGTTCTGTAAAGTAAATACTGCATCTTTACAGTAAATCTGACGAAGCCGTTTATGTCCCATTCTATACACCATACACCTCAACTTTGTTTGCAACGAGGTCCACGGTTGGTAGGCAAAGCGACAGGACGTGACGTTGACTTCACCAGCGTATTAGAGGAGTTTTGTGTGATTTACAGCCACCGCCTGGGGTACTCTCAGCCCGCATTCCTGCGGACCTTTCCGGATAAACATTCAAAAAGGGGGAGAGAGAGCATGTCTGAGAAGGAAGACCAGGGGTAGGACTAGGCTGAGTCACAGGACAATGATGGCTCCCAGCTCGGGTTGGGGAGAATGGCCTAAGGTCTTCTCTCAGAAGCAGAAAAGCCCACAGCAAGGTAGAGAATAAGCAAAACTTACCTGCATCATATATATGATAAATGACTAGAAGAGAAGTCAGAAGAAATGTTTATTCTTGAACAAACACAAATATAAAATAAAAATTGTGCTGCAAATTTGTAATGCAATAAAGACAAACAAGTCCTTAATTTGTTATGCGTGAATTTTTAAAGAAATTTTGTTTAAAAAAATACTGGTATTGACGGGGAAAAAAAATCTACTCTAATATAACATAATATTTAAGCAAAAATCTAGTGTCAGTTATAAAATTATTTTGTATTTTCGTAAAGCAGATAAATTTGTCTATCAAATTATGTTAATGTTTTTACACACTAAAATATCGGTTGCACTATCTCATCTAAAGAGGGTACGCTGATATGAGTATGACGTGTATCATTTCACTTGTATATACTGTAAATAGGATTAGCCATACAGTTATCAGCCATGCATTCTTTTTAGTTACCTTTTATTTTTTTCCCTTGTTCTTTATTACTTCTTCTCTTTAAAACTGAATATGCCAGGGGCATGTTATGGGATACAAATCTCTGATGAAATTTCACAACTGAGTCCACAACCAATAAATTATACAACTTTCGTTAATAGCTTTCTTAGTTTTGTGTAAGAAGCTCATGTGTTTCTACTTTCAGCTTGAGTCAATTTTTATGCTCGCTAGTGTAGTTAGGAAAATTTGTAATACCAAACTCAATTTTTTAAGGGAGTGAAAGTATCATATCTGTAACTTTGTTGTGGCAATGATTTAAGTAAAAAAAATATTTTTTGTGTTTCAGAGGGCTAGCAAAAACTTTCTGTTTTTAATAATGAAGAAGATGTAAACAGTCTGCCACATACAATAGTCTCGGCAGTCTTTATCTCAGTTACGAAGGCCACTTTTTGACAGATCTTATAAGTTTCATCAGTGTTATTTTGCTAATGTGCCCTTTTGCCTTAGCTGTGTCAACATAAAAAACCATGCAATTTGCTTATTTTACTACTAGCTTCTGGCAGACATGCAAATGTCAAAAAGTGGCTTTTGTAGACAGAGTGTATTACTCGTATTTCTGGAGAGAAAAATGTTAATGAAGACAAGCATAATAAAGCAGTTGAAGCAACAGAAATTGCAGGAAACAATATTCATTCTAACTCTGCCACTTCAAGTACGTCACATTTGCTGACCAGTCCAGTTGGGAGAGTTGTTACAATGATCACATCAAACACTAAAGGACAGAGAGTGTGGGATAAAACATACTTTTGCATCTTTTGTAAATTAATGCAGACAAAATTGCCCTGACACTTAGAACAGAAGCATGTAAACAAATGACGTGCAGATTCTTGCTCTCCCAAAATCTAGTTTGGAGAGAGCTAAAAAAATAGCAGCAATCATGTAACGAGGCAATTTTCAACATAATGTTTTGAAAACTGGTTCTAAGATTATACTTCCAAAAAAAAAAAAAAACCCCCCAGCTAAGCCCACACCACCTTCAAAATTCTTGTCTTGAGAATATTGCTCCAGGTTTTATGCAAGAATACAACTGGCTAGCCATAAAAACCACTGCAAAGCTAAAGGGAATACACAAAAAAAGTGGCATTAATAAGACAGTATAATTCAGGTGTGCTCTGTTATTGCTTAATACGAAAGCTGCACATGAAAACTTAAAGACAAAAATACTGGGAAGAATGAATAATAATGATGTTTTCCATGCAGTTGTAGGATACAGTTTGATTCTCTCCTTTGGCGAGAGCCAATATGAAAAACATGGCCATGATTCACATCGTCATCGTATGATATTAGATAAGTGTAGATAGTATAGGTAGGTTACTATTAAAAATAAAACAGTTTAACCAAGATGTAAACAAAATGACTGATATTATGAAACCAAGCAAATATCAAACTATGAAACAGGGAGTGAAGGCAGTTGCACACTTTAATAGCGAGGAAAATAGTTTTAGGGGACCTTCTCTGGCAGTAAAATTAGGACAATCAATACAGAAATGTGCTTTCATATTGAAAGGAATTTACATGGAAGATAATATCCTTTGAGAAGAAGTAACCCATATTTCAAATTTCTTTGAACTAATGAAAATGAGGTGGTCCAACGAAGTTTCTACAAAGACTATTCGAACTTTGGCGGAGCGCAAATGGAATAAACCAACAAGGTTGCCTATTGCAAAAGATATTGCGAAACTAAATAAGTATCTCAGTTCTGAAGATACTGAAAATACAAGATAACTTATGATGGAACCAAGTGTTACAAATTTTGAAAGATTGACATAAGTTGCATCGTGTTGTACACTGATTCTCAATAGAAGGCGTGTTGGTGAAAAACAGATTATGTTCCTTGATGATTATTTAAAGGCATTTTCTGTAGATATTGATTCCGACACATTTAACCTTTTATCAGAGTAAGAAAAAGCACCGACTAAAACTCTGAAATGCATAGAATTCAGAGGGGAGAAAGGGCGAAAAGTACCAATCTTGTTAACAGCAGACCTGACATCTACGGTAGAACTTCTAGTAAGAAAGAGGTCAGACTGTGGAGTGGATTCAGCTAATAAGTATCTTTTCCCATCATTGGGGTATGAATCTGGCTATTTTAGAGACCATGTTGTTTTAAAGAATATGGCTATTGCCAGTGGTGCACTTAAGAAAACACATGGCCACCATGACTCAATTACTCAATTTGAGAGAACACGAACTAGATGCAGTGGCATCATTTATGGGCCATGACATCAGGGTTCATAGACAATTCTATCATCTAGAAGAGGATACGATGGAACTTGCCAGATAAGCAAGTTGCTAATAAATATGGATAAAGGCAAGCTTGGTTCCATGAAAAACAAAAATTTCCATCAGTTAACTCTCAACACTGAAGAACTTAAAGATGAAGATGAAATAGAAGATGACATTACCGAGGATAACAGTACATCTCAAGAGCGTTATGAAAATATTTAGGGATCACCCAGTGTAAAATCTGTCGGAACGTGTACTACTGAAATTTCAACAAGTTCAGCAACAAGAAATGGGTGAAGGAACAGATCAGCCGTCATAGCGGCATAAAAAAAACTTACACAAAGGAAAACCATGAATTAAAACATAATTCTGGAAAATCTCAAAACATCTCCAAGGGCAAAACATCTGTCAAAAAGAATAGACGAAAATTTACACTTCGGCCCTAGTCAAGTACAGAGCTTCATACCGTACGGACCCAATTCAGGGGACACATACACCTTAAGAATATTCCTCAGAAACACTAAATTTTCTCCAAGTCTATGGAGATAAACTGAATGAGCAGTCTTGGACTGATGTTAAGTGATGAGTGAAAAATTCTTTCAAGAAGAATATGTAACATTTTATTCCTAAAAACAGAAATGTTTTCAAATTTATTTTATTTATTGAATGTTTTAAGGAACTTAAATTAAATTACATTTCTCTTATTTGAATAAATTGTTTTTAATGATCTGCTCTTTATATTATCTCACATGTTTTCCTATGGTAAAAAGAAGGGCAAATTTTAAATACATAGTGATACTCGATATGATGGATTTATAAACATTGTATAGGAATTTATATTTTTAACATTGTATAATATTTCTCATGCTCATTTATTACATGTAATGTAATGCAAGATGAACAATTAAAATTACCTAATGAGAAATCGTTTACAGGTTGTCAGTGATGATGATTTCATTATTTTTTCGGGAACAAAGTAAATCCATTGTTAAGAACATATTCTGGTATTATCTTTGAAATTAGTGTAACTTGAAAGAAGTGTTTGTGTGTGTGTGTGTCCTGTGACACCCATTATGTTAGTTACTTAAAAAAATTTAAAGTAAAAATTTAGTAGTTTGTGGCAATGTAAGTTTACTGGAATTATTTATTATTATTTTTCTGACAAATTAACACATGAATGGAGATCATTATTTAAAATAAAGTGGAAATGCACTAATCAAAAAATAACACAGCGTGTTTGAAAAGGTCAGAATTATACAAATTGTCAGTGAACATATGTTACAAAATTTGTAACGTGATCCCTGGGGCAACAATAAGTACAAAATGTCTATGAGAATTCTAAAACTAAGTCAAAATTAAAAGAATAATGGATGTCAGAAAGTGTGTATGAAAATAGTTTTAATTAAAAATTTCATTGTGTATGTTAAACATAAATATATAAGTTTATAATACATTTAATTGACAATAGATTGCAAACTTCGGAAAATTTGATTGGGATAATCATCTCCCATAAAAAAAAGTTCTGCCATATTACACTCAGAAAAAACAGTAACTTTAACAACCTCATTCACAGAGATATACAGTAAAACCCCTCTAAAACGACCCAATTTAATACGACCATCTCTCTATTAGGACCCAATCCCGAAGGACCGTGAAAAGTTTGGATCAAAAAAGTCGAAAATTTAAGGCACATCTAAAAATAGATACAGTAACGCTCACCAAACGCGGTATATTAAACTGAAGTGTTTCTTTATGCGCAGATTTGTTTTTGTAGACCTTTTCTCCAACCACGGTATTCGTTTCTATTATCCACGGTTTTCAGTCTATGGAACACTAGCTCTTACTGATGTGTGTTAGTCGTCGCACATACCCTCATAGACTTTGACATTTGTTGTTACAAGCTGCGTGAAGCAATAAATTACTTAATGACTGAAGGGACACTGGTGTATTGTCCGTGGTAGAGAGGAAGGGGGGGAGGGGGGTAGTTGCAGGCCCGGTCAGTAAGGATTCTTTTCCTAGTCACATGCCGCCGCTTCTGACTTACTCTCCCTGTCTTTTTTCACTTCCATTAGGCCTCCTCTTTTACTGTAAAAATACGGCAGATTACAAAGACTTGTTTCTTAATCAAACTTCAAATTTAATTCAATGCCCTTTTTTTTAATGACTTTTTAAAATAAGTTTATGTGCGCCCATGCCTACGTAATATGCTTATTTTTTATGGTGGGCAATTGATTTTTTTCTTGTCAAGTCAATTTTATGTATAAAGTGAATAAAGATAAGTGTGTGCAAATAAAATGTGTTCTTATGTTACTGGTACCATATTATGGAGAGTGAGGCCATATACAAGTATAGACGTCAAAAGTTTTTAATGAAAAAATTTGGGATAGTTAATATTTCAAGTAGAACGCACTAAATATTTATGTTCCCGTAAACGTTGCCGGGCCTCATTGTGCCAGTGCAGAGGCCAACACGCCGCATACATTTTGTATAAATTCAACACATTAACGTGAATCGCATCTATCAGCATGTTTTCCCAACACCGAGCCGCTGTTACGAAGTGAACCAGCCCTGTGACGGCGGGCGGCCACAGCCCGCCATCTTATAGCGACCGACAGCTGCCCAGCCTGAGAATCTAGGGTCGAGCTTCAGCAGCAAACCACGCCCGTGCCCGGCTACGCTGCAGAGGATCTAGGCACTCACCCAGCTACATACATGGCCAGACCAAAGCAAGAGAGAGCACGGCGTGCACACACGTATTGTGAAATGCCACCTAAACATTTTGATCGCTACGTGCCTCATAGCAATGTATAACCCACGAGACCTGCGTAATGGATATTTAATAACTTTACATTTTAATAATACATAGTATAATCTTTTCACACACTTTCAATGGCCATGTCATACTGTGTTCAGGCCTTTTTAACAAGGGGTGGTCCAATATGCCTTTCTTGGGTAACAAATTAATCAGGAGACGTCCAGCTATTGAAATACACACGCACATTTATATTTAATTTAAAAAGTGGTTTTTTATGCGCTAGAGACAATTGAACATGAACTTCATGCAAAAAATTACAAGTTTGGGGCCATAGGGGTTAGGGGTGAGTCAAAATTGGCCCAAAATTTTCCAAATGTTTTATTAGAAACCCCCACTCCATTACGACCCTATACTCAGGAACTGTGCGGGCTCGTAGTAGAGAGGTTCTACTGTAGGTTCTCGTACCAACCAATCATTACTCACACCTGTAATAATTAATTTCTCATATATTACAATGTTATCTGTGTAATCATTTTTATTCTTCTTTTATATACCCTTATTATTCTCTTAAACTTTCTTTGGATCACAATACGCATTTCATTTTTAAACTTTTGCGCAAAGATTTGCCTTGTGAAGTTACCTACAACCTAAACCTGCATATAGTGAACAAATTGAAAGCTGCCTTTGTGGGTCACTTATTGAAGTTATTTTAAGACAAATTTTAATTTAATATTTTCTTTATGACTAAAAGAAATGCTGTCCATGACAAAGTGCAGTCTATGTGAGAAATGTATATTTTCAGAACAAACAACTTTACAAATGTCATTTGTACTTCAACACTGTGTACATAAAGTTTATGTTAGTTTCAAACATCGTAATAAACTAAACAATTGTTCCCCATAACAAATATCAAATAAATGTACAACTTTTAAGGGAAAGACATACATGTATATTCATATGTAAGTGTATGTTATAGGTATTGTGTAACATATTTTAAGCTGCATTTTTAGCTATGTTCTATGTTAGTAATTAGTTAACTATTTAAAACTGTGTGCTTAGTGTATGAAATGTATCATATAATAACCGAGGGAAATTTTTTTTAAAATTAACACAGCAGTGATTAAATAAATTTTTTTTTTTTCACGACTATCAAACAGTGGGAAAAAATGAGTAAGGATTTTTATTCACATACTTAATTTATAAAATATTTATCGTAATTAAATTACTTCTGCAATTGTAACGACCATTTTGTTATTTCCAAATTCAACCTGGATTCCAAGTGTGCATGACTGTGAAGAAACAACACAAGGTTTGCAAAACTAAACGAGAAACCACTATAAAATATTTTTTGTTCCTTTTTATAGGTCAAAGCTAGTATTATTCTTACAGATAGCATGACATTAATACTTATTATGAAATTAGTGACGTATTTTGGTCAAATGTCATGAAATAAGAGAAAGTTTTCAAACAAGTTATTCAAGTTTAAGTCAAAAAAAAACCATGTCACATAGCAAAATATTGTACTACCAACAAAAATTCAAAATATTTTGTGTGTAACTCAAAAAGTTATAAGTATATCTAGAGATTAACTTCAATATACTGCCATATAAACCTGTCTGAAATAAAATCTATCTTTTTTTTTTTTTTTTTTTTTCAAATATGGCATAATGTTGGTTTCATAGAAACAAAATATCACCTCAATTCGAAGAGAATTACAAAATTCTCAATAAATTCTTCTCTTTCCAGATCTGTTTCTGAGCCTTTCACTAGCTTATGTTAGTTAATATAATTACTTTTCTAAGAGGTGTGAAAAAATGGAATATGTTTCTGCGACAGTGATTAACATACACCGCTCCAGTTGTGACCTTGATTGTTGTGCAACCGGATGTGGTTTGTAGATAACAGCCCACATCAGCTGATAGTGACAAGCCTGTAGCAGCAACATTTAGAAATACGGAGCGTTGCAGCGGAGTTTCCATTCACATGTTAAATGCAGAGCGAGTAGGTTGAAGTAGTAGGTGCGAGCTGATCCTGGACTTTTGTTTTCGGATTTTTTGTGTTTTTAACTTGTTTTAAGGTATGTATCTGTATTGTATTAATAGTTTAATTTATATTTGCATGTTATATTATGTTTTAGGATCATTAATAGTTTTTATTATGTCATTTTGCAGATTTCATCCTGACATGTATAACAGGCACATTCGCTCTTCTGGTTATTACCCGAGGAAGGCATATCTTAATATTTTGTCTTTTACAAAGGATGTTAATAAAGACAATAGATCCTGGACAGTTAAGGTCGTTGATGTAGAAGAGTGTTATATTTTATTGTCTTTTTTGTACCTTTTGGTCTTCAAGGAATAACTGCTAAAGCAGGTTGCGGTTTGTTACAAGTGCGTTTCTTCAGAAAGTCTCATGTTGAGAAGGAACCTGTACCTACGGAAATTGGGGATATTGATGTTCGTGATATAATATGCTGGAAGACTTTTCCTGTTCATGAAGGGAAGGTTGATAATATTGCTGTAATTAGTGTATTTGGTAATGCATCTATGTTTTTGCATAAGAAGATGAAGATGGAACTTGGTGATCAGATTTGGATGTATCGGAAATTAGTTGGTACTACTGGTGACATGCATATTCTAGGCCATGTGAAGTTGTTTTTCAATCCGTAAATCAATTATGTGTTACGTATGTAACATTTTGTATTCTCTGTTTGCCACAACTTTCTTTATATCTTTATTAATAGTTGACTAACAGAACTGTATGCATGTTTGCATAGATTTGTTTCACGTTTGATATGCTGAATTTATGTGTCATTCATATGCCGTTATACCTTTAATATAGTAAATTTTTTAAATGGCTCATTATATGAAACAGGTGATCCTATAGTCCTACCGCACTGCTGAAAATAGTAAAATGTGAGGACGAAATGTATGCAATTTTACAATACCGTCCACTTTCATTGTGTGTATGTGTAGGAAACAGCCCTGACTGCTTGTTCCATGATGAGCATGAGCATCAATGTAATTTATCTTCATAGTTATTTTGCAATGACTTAGTAGGTTGTATTGCACAAGATACTTTTGTCTTGTGAAAAGTTTAGGATCTAGGGGACACAACCGAGAAATTGTTATATTTATATAGTGAATATATTTCATACCAAAAAAATCTTTCTGGTTTCAAAACACAAACTCAAAAACAATTAACAACCAAGATTTTACTTTCCTATTTAATCATGAAAATTGAGCATCTTGAAGAAGAAATAATATGTCTAGTAAATTTATAGTTAGTACCAGTGGCTGTTTTTGAGACTGTATACTTGTGCATGAACATTGAACAAGTTTAAAGAACATTAGCAAAATATATATTTAATCTAAATTATTGAGGAAGCAGTTGGCACAGTGGCTAGCGCACTTGCCTCACACCACTGCGATCTGGGCTCGATTCCCAGAATGTGGGATTTTCTTAAGTGGGAATCGTGCCAGACGATGTGGTTGGTTCGCGGGTTTTCTCGGAGATCTCCCGTTTCCTCAGCCCTTTCATTCCGGTGATTCTCCATTGTTAGGGACCTCATCTCATCCAGGGACAATGAACGCCTACAGGTTCCCAATTCAAGAGTCCGTCACTTGGAAGGTGATTCACCTCAGCATCACCCCCCCACACTATTATTATTATTAATATTATTATTATCTAAATTATGCAATGGAAAATTACTATCAAATCTGACATGATCATATTTTTGCAGTACAATTTTACTCTATTCGATAGGCCCAGGCATAGAGACCGGACCCCTAGGCACTTTTATAAATTTAGCAAAAAACAAACTTTACATTATAATTTTATTTATTTAACGTGCTTTTACTTACAAAGGGACATATTATGTTCCGTGTCCTGTGTCCTCAATGCCTACGATTTCGGCACATGGCAGGAACATCTCCACGGTTGCGGCCCACAGACAGCTGCCAAGCTTGCTTAGGCAGAACTTTGCCACTATCATTAGAGGCAATTTTGTTTGAAGACGAATATTTTTATGCTTTGATTCTAATTTGCTTTGCTTCAGTGCTCCAATCCTGCTGTTCATGTCTCCTGCTCATCCTGCCAATGCCTCATACTGGCTGGAGTCGCGAAGTAACACAGGAGTTTTGCCCTTATCTACGCCCGCTCCGGGCACAAACAGCTCCTGCCCATGGTGCGGTGATGTGTGGTAACTGGCTCGAGCAGCAGAAAAATTTTTCTAACTAAACTGGTCATTACTTATCAAACCAAATATCTTTAAACCCTGAATCAGCTATACTTATACAAATTGTGCTATTTCATATATACACACACACACACACACACACACATATATGTACACATGAATATGTTTGATAGAGAGAAGAAAAAGGGTTACTTAATCGGAGGACCAGGGCTTTATCCCGAGACACGAGCAATCAACCGAATTACCATGCAGCCATCTTGTCGGATACTGACAAGAGTGCTCTGCCTGGTGGTAGATGTTTTCATTTGCACTCGGCAGCAGATTGTAGATCATAAGCATGCCCCCTCCCCCCCAATAAGAATAACATAAAAGGTTTCGCGCGCGCACACACACACACGTGGACCCGACGGACGTTGTCCTGTACATATGTCTTAAATCCGAAAATTTCAAACTTTTTTTAATAAAACTTACTTTTGATGAAAATTTTTATAAAAAAAGTTATTGCAATACCTGATGTCATCACATGTACAGTTACCACAATTAACTACACAAATAAATTTGTAGGTTAGGATGATTGTTAATCAACGCACGTGTAAATTTGATAGGAATTTATGTAAAATACTCACTTCAATACCGCACCGAATTTGCACAATGTATAGTTTTTATCTAAACTTCAAAACCCTTCACACACTAATTACATCTGAATGTAATATTTCAATTAGCACGCAATTAATTTTAACACAATAACAACACAAAGATACAAAATTCTCCTGAATCTGATCGCAGCGCCACTATCGGGACAAACTGGAAGTAAAATGAAATATTTTTGGATATTCGACACTGCGATCGCAGCGCTGTCTGACGGATACAATGTAAAACATTCCAAGATCAACAATAACTTATAAATATAAAATTTATTAAAAAAACATTTTGTAGTGGACCGAATTGTGAATCTAAACCATTCTTGAATCCACTTGAACACACACAAAAAATTTCATCAAAATCGGTCCAGCAGCCGTTTAGGAGGAGTTCAGTGACATACACACGCACAGAAGAATTTTATATATATATATATATATATATATATATATATATATATATATATATATATATATATATATATATATATATATATATATATATATATATATATATATATATATATATATATATATAAAATTCTTCTGTGCGTGTATATATATATATATATATATATATATATATAAGTATAACAGAAACAGAGTGCGGAGGATAGATGGTGGTACGATGCAAACACAATAAATGAGGAAACTTTTTATTGACGTATTTCTGCTAAAGCATTACTCCACACACTTTCCTTTTACAGTCTGTTAACGTATGAAAACATTTCAACATTCTGCAAAAAAAGTTTTCATGTACACGTATTTATGTGTAAACAGTTAAAATAATTATTGTGTTGTAATTAGAAGCTGTTAGATTTTAACTCTACCCACATATCAATATAGTTCATTCCAGATTGGAAGCAACTTATGAAAATCAACCTTTGAAAAAACACACTAGGCAAAACATGTCCGCCTGTTTTTTCAATAACCTGTATTCCAAACATATATAACACTGTGGTTAACTTTAGAGTAGAGTACTGCATTATTGAATAAATGAAACTTCACCTTAATATCTTCTATAACTTGTAATATTTACTTCTTTTTAAATATTAATTAACAGCAGTTAAAGCAGCGACGTGTTGGCAACGACCGGTAAGAAATAGTTCACAGTTAACATATTATTTTAACCTAGTTTTTTAGTATATTATTTGTACATTAAACTGTGCCTATTGAAATGTTTAAATATTTAGGTAGGCGCGATGGCTACATCTCATTTTTACAGTTTAAAATAACAGCGGAAAATATAGCGAGTATGCCGTAATGGTACGGTGTTGTTTTATCGAGTGAGAAAGCAATTGAAACCAACTATCTGCTGAGCGAGGCTTGCCGCTCTCTCTCTCTCTTTCACACTCGGGAAGTTTCACTTTGCTAGTAAGCAGGAACATTACACATGTTTTCAATTGTATCAAATTTCATACTTATTACAGCAAAATTATGATTTTTTTAATTTGTAATTTACAACTGAAGAGATTTTAATGTTTGAATACATATTTTAATATATTTAGATATGATGGCGAGGCAGTTACTAAGTGAAGTTGGCAGACATGGCGAGTCATGACATGGCGTGTTGCTTTTTGCTAAATGAAGCGTGAATTATACTTACTCCGAAAAATACTTCAAAGTACATCACGTTTGTAGACGTGTTTTTTAAAACTACCTAGAAAGTTACGATGTTATAAATCTGTATTCCCACTGCAGTAATAAATATACTGTGACGTGTGTTTCGTTAATCATTGCATCTGTGAAACGGTGTGCCTTTGTGCATCGTGGACGATACGTTGGCCCTGTACGTGTGCATGATTTCAAATATTTGATTAGTTCTATTTATACGTTTTAACTGTTAACTGTTACTATGATGAAAGGTAATTATTTACATCCATGTGTGTTTTTTTATCACGTACCTTTGCCCTAAGGGGTTCATAATTTGCCACAATCCCGTAAGACAAAAATGAGCAACATGAGTTGCGTGCTTGAATTTAGTGCCTTTTTCGTTTGACTGGTTGTTCCTTTGTTTCAATATTTATTTCAACTGAGGCCGTCCTTTTAAAGAAATAACCCAATACATATCAATAACAAAAGTATAATGTACAACCCTTTACCTCGCAGTTGAAACAGTATTAAACACAGTCGCAGAAAAATACTAACGTGCATTACATGTATTGTGCTATGTTGTGGAAAACAAATATGTTAATGTAAAATAACCAAAAGAACTTTTGTCAATTCAGGCATTTTTAAAACGTCATAAAGCTGACCTAAACAATATTGGAGGCCTAAACTGTGAATATTCATACGGAATGGCTTTTGGAATATGACAGAATTCTTTGAAAAGCTGTAAACAGTAAACAACACATTTGGCGGGTATAAAAGTAGAAGTCACATTTCAATGTTTATTTTTAGGTGTAGCGAAAGTATACGAACACATGACACACACAATGACAAGGAAACATTGATTTTGACAGATGCTCCATGGCAGTCACATGGCAATGTTTGTTTACATTTGGCAGAAGGATACGAAACGGGCCTGCAAGTAGATATTTAGCAGGGCTCTGAGTAAGTTGCTTCCAGTGGGGAATGGACTATATATAATGCACGTTTACTGTAAAAATACATTTTGTTTTTGCTGCAGTATTATACAAATAAGTTATGATTTAATATTATGGTTGCCTTAACAAATAAAATTCATATGCCACATATGGCAAATTTGATAATGTGCCTCTCCTTTATTTTGTTATTACCATTTTTCATAACTTAATAATGAGCATATTATCTTTGTTCTAATCTTTGACTTATAAGAAAATAAATAATAGTTACCTAAGGTTTGTTAAAAACGTTGTAATAAACCAAATATTAAAACAAAATTTTTAGTTAGGCCTAGTATATACATAGCTACCCAGGAAAAGAAAACCTAAATAAGTTAAATATTTAATAAAAATGTACATATCTGTAAATTTTTGCATGTGTCTATATTAATAAAAGTTTAACATTCTCCTCTTCTGTTCCTGTAAAATAAACTTAAAACCACACCCCCCCCCCCCCCTTTCCAGAATCCTTCTTTATAATTTGTGGCATACTTCCAATAAATACTGCAGGCATTAATAAAGCAGCCAAACAGATTTAAGTTCAAAGATCTCATAAGAATATCTAGGATGCCAACAAACTTAACGTAATATATACTCACCTCGAATAGGGTGATGATAAATGGCATTAAAAAGCTACTTATTTTCTTAACATTTTAAAAACAGATTTTGGCTATCCTGCTTACTTCTACATCTTTAGAAGATATAAGCGAAGCTCAATAATTTTTGTTGACATCCCTGGTATATCGTTAGTAATTGTTATGTCCGTATTGCCAGGCCAACCAAATTTTGTGTACTATAATTGGCTTCGTCCAAAACATTACATGCTAGACAAAATAGTTTTGTCCTGAATTTCTGTGACAAAATAATCAAACTTGCTTCTGCTGCTCGGTAGAGTGATAAAAGTAATCCTGAAAAGAACATAACTATATATTACTGAAAAAATAAATGTTTAAATAGCGAGTGATTATAATTTTAAAACAGTTATTAATTTTGAGTGTGTATGTTACCGTTAGTACATTAAGATTATGCAAAATACATACGGAGAAACCAACTGTGATGTCGGACATTAACTAGGAAATGTAATTGGAATTAAATTTAGTTGGATTATTGTAGGGATTATATATTTGCGCATTTTAAAAAGGCAGTAGAAGTAGACCAGTGTCAGTTGCTGAATGCAAAAAAATATGCAAAAGTACAGATTGGCCACATT
This sequence comes from Dryococelus australis, assembly GCA_029891345.1. Taxonomy (NCBI): domain Eukaryota; kingdom Metazoa; phylum Arthropoda; class Insecta; order Phasmatodea; family Phasmatidae; genus Dryococelus; species Dryococelus australis. The sequence goes on along the minus strand of CM056998.1, from coordinate 139,553,827 downwards.
ATGATCCAAATAAATAAAACAGTAGAGATTACTTGTCCGATATCTTTCAGATGGTTGAAGGAACTTCATGCGTTTCTGTAGATGCCCACTGGTAGAAATGTATGTTTCACAATGTCCTTCAATCAACAGAGAAGCTGAAACTTATGGAATAGTTTGAGTGAAGATCGCGTAGCAGCACATCCAAAATATGTAAGAGCTAACAGACTAAGTAAATCCATACATTTAAAAAGAAACTATGCATGCAAACTCTACAGCCGTTGTATCAAATTGATGTTAGGGGTAAAACTTTACAATGATTGTATGCCTTAAACACTCGTGGAGCAGTTATAACAGTTGTGACCAGTTATGTTAAGCATTCTCTTGTTCATAACCTACAGGATGCAAGAACGTTTTAGATATGTAATGCGTACTGGCTGTTGAATTGATAAATTTTATTTTACATTCCACTGGTAAATATAGAAAAAAAAATTGATTTATACTTCCCAATACTTCATCATCCCCTACCATAGAACTAACTATGCAGATACAGCACAATCCTTAAAGTTATCGCAGCTCAACGTTATCATGGAGGTCTTTTTGTGAGTACCATTATCATTTTTGTATGATAAACACTTGACGTGTTTCATTACTCTGTACAGGAATTTGGGAAATTAATATATCAACATAAAACATAATGTGAAATTCATTTGACACACAATAGCATAATTAAAATTCCTCGCATTAAATTCCAGAAAAAATATACAAATACTATCTTTTGCTCACGACTTTCCCCGGATGTACTACATGGAACAGCTACTCTTTTCCTTTACTGAAGGGCCTCTTTGTACACCATATTAGTGCTTCTGACCTCAGGAGCTAGGATTACTAAGCTCCTAGATGAACTTACTCTAGAGCAGGCTACATACAGCTGTACAAATGTAAATCAGTCCTCCTTTGAGTCAATCCCTGCAAGCATTTGCATCTCTCTGGGCTTTATTTGTAATCAGCACAAAACATACTGTCACTGACAATGCTCTCTAGGCTAATGAACTATATAACTGTAAACATTGCTCAATACTCGTAAAATTTTCATAACTTTTTGATAAGGTGATTGTCTTCTGAGGATTTCTAATTTTAATGCAACTAAAATAAAATCAAGTTGCGTACAATATTCATTAGCAAATGAAAGTTTTTGTTTGCTGGAAAGCCAATATATATATATATATATAAACACACACACACACACACATGTATAGAGACACACACATACACACACTAGCTTTTAACCGCTGCTTTGTGCCCAGTATCACTATTGGATGCTCTCGCCACTGGGCTACTGCAGCCCCACTATTGGATGCTCTAGCCACTGGGCTACTGCAGCCCCACTATTGGGTTTTCTATAACCACTGAGTTTCTGCAGCCCCACTATTAGGTTCTCTAGCACCTGACCTATTACGGCCCCACTATTAGGTTCTCTAGCCACTGAGCTACTGCAGCCTAACTATTGGGTTCTCCAGTCACTGGGCTACTGCGGCCCACTATTAGGTTCTCTACCCAATGAGCTACTGTTGCCCCACTATTGGGTTCTCTACCCACTGAGCTACTGTGGCACCACTATTGCGTTCTCTATCCACTGAGCTACTGCGGCTCCACTATTTGGTTCTCTACCCACTGAGCTACTGCAGCCTTACTATCGGGTTCTCTACCCATTGAGCTACTGCGGCCCCACTATTGGGTTCTCTACCTGCTGATCTACTGCGGCTCTTGGGAAAGAATGTAAGACAACCCATAGACAAAACCAGAATGGAGAAATGACTGAATTTTTTTTAACAATGCTTTTTATACAGTAATCCTAAGAAAAGTTGAATCCAGTACTTATGTACATCCCTAATCATAATTATTTTGGACAGTTTGAGATATTTTCCCACGGTAAAAAGTAGCCTATGTCACTCCAGGACCTTAAACTATCTCTGCACAAAAAAACACGTCGATCCGTTACTCCATTTTGATGTGAAAGAAGGACAAATAAACAAACCAACAAACACATACTTTCGCAATTATATAGTAGTACGGATATATATATATATATATATATATACACACACACACACACACACACACATAATTTACTTATTTATTAGGGATGTCAAAGTCAATTCCTCAATACCCTCGATTATTATTGGTATCGAAGAATCGAGAATCAAATAGTTAGACCATTATAAATACTCATCCACTATCACATAAATTTTTGAGGTTATGTTAAACAGTAACAGGTTTTCCAAATAGACTGAACCTGTACCAAACTTGCATGCATTTGACTGGAATTAACTGTTCAATGATGGTTTGACTATAAAAGAAATAAGATAATACAGCAGAACCTCGATTATCCACAATAATGCAAGGGAAGAGAGAGTCGGATAATCAAAACTCGCATTTAAGCAAGTCATTTTTATCTTGATGGCTGCCATGTGGCAGATAGTTATTATCAGTATTTAGCTGCCTCACTTCACTCCGACGTCACACTATGTGCAATGTGGCGCGGTGCTTTTTATGGTAAAACTGTGCTAGTGTTCTTTTTTGTGCACGTTCTGGCATGATTCAATACTACATATATACTGTTGCAAGGATGCAACAAACGCATGTGGAAATCTACTGCACAATATCTAAACATGTAAATGTCCATATACACGAAACACTAAAACAAACTGGCAGTCACTGCCGGACACACGGATACTGTTGAAGATAGCACTTAGTTACGTGTAAGTGTTGCGAGCAGCGTTAGTTGATAGTCCCACGCCGGAAGTCGGCAGCAGCAGTCTACAACAAGATGTGGTTTGTAGATAAGAACCCTCGCTAGTGGCAAGCTCCTAGAGTTACGGGTCGCTGACGTGGAACATGCATTGGCTTTTAGTCTGTTACACAATATATTTGCAGTGGGACCAGGATCCTTAATAATATCAGAATTCCTGGTACTATTCTTTAGATTCTTTATTTTGTTAACCTACTATTTAACGGTATATTAGATCATAGAGCAGGCATATTTTTCGTACCATACATACTTCCTGTTTCTGACATTTTTGTTTTTGAGGTAGTCGAGATTGAAAGCAATATTTTTTTGTGTTTACCTTTACCATAAATATCCATCTCTTTTTTTCTAAAAGTAGGTAGTGTTAAAGTTTTCAATATACTAAGGATTTTACTTTCTTAAATGTAAAGAAAATGTCTAGCGACGTGTGGAATTATTTTTCAGTTGAAGTAAATTATGCAAATTACGCATTTTGCAATTTGTTTTTTGCAAAAATTTCATGAGGTGGGGTTAGTTGCACAACTAGTAAATTGAGAAAACACTTAAGTAAACATGACGAGAACAAGAAAATTTCCAATAATGATGTTTCAGAAGATCTTTTGGTCGAAAATTTGTGAAGCAGCATGTTATCCAGTGTCTCTGCAACTTAAAATGTCTGGTATAAGCATTTTCATTTAGCAATGCTAAATGAAAGGTTATTTGTATTTCAGTTTTATTACTGAATAGCATCAATATTTGTGTACATATTCGTTAGCTTCATAAGTTGACCTAAAATATTGCATTGAGAAGTTGAGTACTTTTGTTTAACTTTTTTGTATAATACTGTGCCTATAATCATTTCAAATACCACAGATTTATCAAAAATACTGATATGAACGTGTTAGGCATAATTAGATAAGTTTGAATGTTGCATAAATATAGGAAATTAACTTCACTTAGCAGACCAGAAATTCATACGTGCAATAATCTTTATATTTGTGTGTCTAACTTGACCTATAAAACAAAATTTCAAAAGGATACATTAACTGTAGGCATACTGTTGACAATCACTATATCCTAATTTCTGGTATCGGAAAATAGAGGTGGAATTGAGTGAAAGGTTTTGCAGATGGAATAGAGAAAAATTGATACTTTGACATATGTGTGTATATATATATATATATGTGAATGTGTGTGTGTATGTGTGTGTGAGCGCACGTGCGTGCGAGTGTCTCTCTTCACCATCGTTATAACACGTGAAATTTGCAGCTCTCTGACAATTTTTGTGTCATGGAGAGATTGGTTACTGCGTAGCTCAGGGGTTGAGTTTTGAGAAACCTTGAAAGTCGTATTTACGAATTTGTAAAGGTGGTATTTGAAGCAAAGAGCAACACGATAACTTATGATAGTTATGAACTTTTGAGGAATCAGCGAAAATACATTTTACGCCTCTCCGCCCTTTTAAGGGGAAAAAAAAAAAAAAAACCCCTTTTGTTAAGGGGGCGGTTCGCACCATAAAAATCGTCATTGTTACAAATTGTTATTCTCAAGATACAAAATGGTAGAGGGTCTCAAAATGTCACCCACCATTCCGCAAACCTGTATATAAACCGGGCTACTTCCAGGAACCTTTCAATCAAGAGAGAGCTGTGGGACAGGGTGGGTGTGTAACCCTGTTCGGGAGAGGGGTCGTTGGCAGTCTTGCGAATGTCAGAGTCTCCCTTCAATCCAGCATCCTGGGTCAGACAGCTTACTGCAGCAATGTTGCCAGACCTCCCTGACCTTACCTGTCGCCCTTGTGCCACCCGCTATCCGCTCGCTCAGGCAGGCTGGTTTGATTCACCGACCAGATGTGCTCTTGTACGCACGTGCAAAGGCAGTCATGTTGCGTCATTATCCATTGTATTAATGCAGGTTTCTCATATTACGTAACTAATGCATTTTGCAGAAATGTTATAGTATGTTGGCGAAAATTTACGAGAAACTCTATATCTTGTAAATGCTGATTTTAATTAATTTCTTTCCTTACATAGAAATAAATTGATACCAAAACAATTGAAATAGTTACACAACCTAAAATTTGTTTACATTGAAAACATAATGTAGATTACCAATATATACTCTTTAGAGAAAATGTATTATAGAACTGACAATCAAATGAGAAAAAGTGGCACATCCAATTTATTTATAATTACTACAAATAATAGCAACAAGTATTTTTCTCATAAAAAACTTAAATGAAGGTGCAATACTACGTGAAATAACCTCGATATACAATGTTTAATGTCAAGTTTTAAATTATGCATGAACACGAACTTATTTTAAACAAAATACTAACATTTCTATATTTTAAACTCTGATTATAGTTTATTCACAGTTTCTTCAAGCTTTTTAAATCAAACCTTTGAAAAAACACCCCACCTATAATGTGCTTCGTTGTTACCTAAATATTATTTATCACAAGCATTTTATACTCGGATTTACATAAAAATAACTTATTTAATTAAAATTGCATTTATAATTATATTTTATCAATACATTATAATATTAAATTTATAATTAAAAAATTAACAGCCAGAAAATAGGTATGTTGGCATTTCCAAGTAAAAACAGTTCTTATACAAAATATTATTACACGAAGTGCACACGAATGTGTTACATTTGTACCTATGGTGTAATTTTTTTTAGACCCAATTAAGCTTTATTTGCATGAGGCAGAGGAACATCTGGGACGAAAAACTTTATAGCAGCGCTTTAAAAAAAGTTTCAAGTAAAAGTGTATGGACTATAGTTAGGACTAACATCTGGTGATGGAATAAAATGAAAAATATCTTTCATTATTTTTAATTTGTTGTTGGAACAGTGGTAACTTCACAGATAATACAGAATTCCAAGCATGAAGCAGATATACGTATTGCGAATCGATACTTACAGATGATCACAGACTCTTGTTTCTACAAGCCGCTGTGTGGTGCTCCGCACGATGCTAACTTCATTATTAATAAAGACAGATTTTAATGGAGCTACAGTGATTGTACATGACAGTGAAACGAGATATCGCAGACCGATACAAATGTAGGTTCTCAGAGTTATTTATGAAGTGTATACGGTAGCACTTTTTGAATACAAAATAGTCTAGATTGAAATTCTGCACAAAAACCGTACACAATTAAATTCAAAGCAGAATTTATGCTATAAAAAATGTATTTTCTTCAGAAAAACAAGTATTATTATGTTACTTGTATGTAAGTATTCTCTTAAATTAAGAGAGAAACAAGATTAGACAGATAGTTATATTGATAATTTAACCAGTTTTCTCTCATTTTAATGAGTACCACTGTCAAGTGTACCGAAGACATACATAATATTTACTATTTACTGCAGGCTGCGCTCTTATTACTGACGAACACTGATAAACCATCAATGATCTCAGTGCTTGCTATCGTAACTGATTGTGCCCACGATATGCGGAAAGGAAGCAGGCATTTGACAACATATATTACGTGACAAAAGTTTAACTCCAGACTGAGATAAAATTAATATACCTCAGCGTTAGTATTAAATATTGTCATGCTTTTGTAAAGCTTCACGCGAAACAAAGTCTATGCTATACTGCAAAACATTTATCTTGAAAAGCTTTCTACAGTGCATAAAGTTTTCTTTTTTAAACATTTACAAATTTACAGTTCAGCACACATAATGCAGTGTGTGTAAGCATTTTTCGGTAACTATACCTACTAATAAAATCAGATAGACAAGGATTATTCACCATAACCATATTTTATCCCAAAGACACAAACTATAATCAACTTTTTACCATTGTTTACAAGTTACTTCACTATGTTTTATGCAAGCCATTTCAATATAAAAAAGATTTAATTTTTGTTACAAAAAAAAACAAATTCGTGTGTGTGTTTGTGTGCATGTGTGTGTGTGTGTGTGTGTGCGCGCACACACACACACACATCATAGGATGATTCACGAGGAGTTACCACCACTCACAATGCTTATTCCTTGTCATTTAGAACAAAATATGCCATGTAAATGTAGGTCCTATTCCCAATATTCATAGAGTAATTCTAAAAATGTGAAATGTGTGAAGAAATAATGAATAACCATTTCAGGAGTTTAAATTATTATTATTATTATTATTATTATTATTATTATTATTATTACACACAGTACACGTGAAACAGATAGTTACACTTTATGATGGTCAAAGAGACACTGTTCACTTCTATAGTCAAACAGGTCACGAGCTGTTTGTTCACGTGATGAATTTCTAATTTTTCAAATAATTCAGTAAATATTACAACTAAGAGCCACATTCATATTACATAATTATATCATAAACACGTAGAGTTCTCGTAAGTAATGTATACAGGTTGAACATCATTTCATACAAATATAAAATAATGAATATTTCAGTGACCAGCCAACACCCCCAACATTATGGATGGAGATGAGATATAGAAATGAGGAAGAAAGTAAATGGCATAGAAATTACTAGATGATAAGCAATTGTATGTTAGGCATATGCAGGTCACCTAAAAATGAATGTGGATCGTATGAAATTGAATGTATGTCACATGAAAAATCATGTGGGTTACAAGGAAATTAACAGAAGACATGCACATAATTGTAGAAGACATGCAAATGAATTAAAATATGCAGTTAATTAAATACGACATACAAGTGAATTTAAGATATACAATTTATTTTATTGACGCATTTTATCGGACAAATTAGTTTGCAGTGGTATTAATTTTTTTATGAAATATGTTTGACCGACGTTATTTATTATTATATACCTACTTCTGGCAATGATAACTAATATTTTCCAAATAATGGCAATTTTTAAAAATTATGTAATTTGTGGGTGGGAAACAAAAATATTTTTCTTCTAAAGATTTTTTTGGAGATATGCCCTTATCTAAATCAACCCTTCAATTGTATACAAATGAATGGAGGTCACATGTACAGAAATATAGGTAACATGCAAACAAGACAAACAAATTGTGCGCACTATTTGCGGAAACAGTGATGGGTGCTGCATAAGTTGAAAAAATAATGAATAAATACATAAAATAAAAAGGAGGATAATTTTGTTTAATATTTCATCTTCAGTACTATATCAATTCTTTTGCATATATGTTGCAATGAAACTAAGTCAGGTTTGAATACACAAAATTCTACGCGTAGTTTGGGGTCACTAAGCTAGTCAATTTTTACGTTTCAGTTTTCAATAGAAAATGCTTTACTATACCTAAACAATAAACATTTATTCACTTAGCTGAACTGAAGCTTAAAAATTATTTTCTTGAAGTATTGTAACCATCTGCAAACTGTTATTTGTCATAATTTTCTAACTGTTTATTGATTGTGGGTCAAGAAGAGTACAGTTATTTATACATTCATGATCAAAAAGTATTGTTTATATTTTCACTTGCTTCTGAATTAGTCTCTGACGTACACATGTGTATATGCACACGCCAATACTCACACGGCCACAAATATAACTGACTTATTATAAATGAAAACATGTCCACGGCAATTTATATAATTAGTAACCAAAGAGAAATTAAAATTAAGAAATTGTGTCAGATCGCACAGCAGAGGGAGCCGAGCACCAAGTCCAGCCATGCAGCACCCTGTTCAGTCCCGCACTTAGCTCGTTCACATGGCCGATGACACTTGTCACAGGTACTGTCCATGTGTGTTGCTCCCAATCATTGTGCTCTGTAGTGTATAAATAAGGTCGAGTAAATAAAGTAATCCTTATTTTGTTTTTTCTCCTGCATACAAGCAGTGTACAATATCTTCAGCAAAAATATGTGTGCATTACACACAAATGATAATCTCACTAATATTAATAATTTTGGTAATGAAATAAGTAGAAGTTTTATGTAAACTTGAAATTTTTGTTGTGAGAGGTAACTTTACAGAGTGCAGAAAACCGTCAAGTATAGGCTACGGTGGAATGGTTATACTAAGTATAACAATATCTTATTGAGTCTATGAGCTATAGAGGTATCCTCAAAAACTAATTTACCCCTTTACACCCTTTAAGGCAAAATATTTCTTGAAAATTTTGAAATTACATTGCAAAAATATTGCGGACATTGCCTAAAAATTTTGAGGAGATATTTGTGTCTGTTCGGAAATGTCAGGAAAATATCACATACATCTAGGGAGTAATACTGCTGTTTTAAAATTTCTTACTAATGTACTTAGTTTAATAAACCGATTTATGACCATTTTATCTTTGTAACTATTTTGTTTATTTTGTCTTTATTCAAAACTAATGAAATATAAATCATTTTAATAGTGAAGCACAGAAGCTTAGTGACAAACTTCAGACACTGTGTTATTCGCGGTGCTCTAGCTTTTTATTTGCATGTTCAAATCTCGGTTTGATAATTTTTTTGTACCTATTCAAAAGTATTAAGGTATTTTTTATTGTACTGAATAAATAAAATGCAGGTCAATGGATAACGACAGTAAAAGCTATGGGAAATATTTCATTGCATTGCTCAGACATGTGGTAATCTATAAAATCAAATAGATACATAACAAAGATTTAAATAATTGTGGCAGTTGAAATACCATTCAGAATTCTATTACTTTTTCAATTTCTTCTTACATATATATATGATTTTTAAAATTTACTATCTTCCCAGTTCTAGCTAATAACAACGGAAATGCTTTCAATGAATATTTTCGTCATTAAAATGTTTTATATAAATTTATTTTGAAGAATACTGTTTTCTTATTTCATTAATTAAGATTACCAGGCCCTATCACTCACATGCTATTATATACTGATTACGTAAACATATCTAACACAAAAAAAAAAAAAAAAATGTGTAGTGGTTATCAAATACGTCCGAGATACTGGTTTCGCTCCAACCTCCACCTAAGACGATGAATTTTCTAAATGTAGCTACAGGTTCGCTTATGCCAAGGTTTTCTTTTAGGTAAACAAAACAGAAATATTTAGAATTTCTGTAATTTTTATCATAATTTCACTTTTCCATGTCAAAAAAGCCTGTTCTTGTGCTTCACCACTACCTGTCAGCAGCACGGCTGTTTGTGCACAGTCGCAAAATTTCCTCCGCAAACACTTCCCATTACTTGAGGTCATGAATGTTCTATGTAAGGCACTTCAATGATGAAATAATAGTTTACTGTGTTGACGTTGACGCCGGCTATGAGACAGCGGTGCTAGAGCCCATGACGGCACTCACATGTCACGTGTACAGCACGTGCGCAAAGAGGCCGATAATTTTGAACTTTCCTATAAATGTTAATTTCAGGGTAAAATGTGTTATAATTATCTTTACAGTGTTTAATATGTCTTAAAATGTTTAAAAGTGCTTGTACTAATTTTGATTGTTTGGATACGAATATTCTAAGTGCCTGTGGTGCCGAGATAAAGAACACTTAATATTGTAGCATGAATGCCATTACAAAGAGACATTTAAATAATATTGAAATTTGTAACAAAATTATAGAAATGAAAAACAATGTCTAATTTAATTTGTGCCATTTTATTTTCACTATAAAATATTTCACTCGGCGTGCATAGCATTTCCGCTTTTGTAACCCCCGTAGGCGGCCATGATAGGTCCGTGCAACGCTTGTATCTCGACAGTCTGTCAAGGAGAGCTGGTGAGGTAAGACACTGTCCCGTGCGCACTACAACTTTTATTCACTGATGTAGGTTTCCAAGGTCCATGTAGTTTACCGGTTAATCTTTGCTTGCGTAGGTTTTTGCTAGACATTTTCCCCTACATTAGGCTCCCAATTTATTAATTTCTTATGCCCTTGTGACATTTTTAACCTAATCGAGGAGGAGAAAGATGTCCGAGAGGTCACGCAAATCACACATTTTGAATCAGACGCCATTCCTATGTTTATGGCATTTCATTGTAACTTCTGCATAATTGCTAAACACAATTTTAAAGAGCTTTATTTTTCTGTATGTATTTAAGGGTAATTTTCGTGTTTGAATATTTTACGTCAAAATCATGTATAACCACGTGGCAGACTGAAGCCAAATATTTGTATACGCCATCATTACATTTTAAGAGCTTATTTATATAACATTGTATATGCAATCATTTATTTCAGGGTTCTATGTATTTTACATTCAGGGTTTAATGTAATTTTCACGTAAATTGATGATTTTTGTACTTGACCACGTGGTCACAGTAATGTTTGATTTTACCGCCATCAGGCATGTTACAAGCCTGTAACAATGCTAATTGTAAAGAGAACCATTTGCCAAACACTAATAATATTTTATCTGAATTTAGTTTGCCATTTCCACACAGAAATATTGCAATTTCACCTGCACCACGTGGTCTGCTACGAACTTTATCCAGCAGCATCCGCGCCGCCTAAACTTGTTTTCACACATGTGTGTGTTTATTGTAAATATTCATCTCGTGTCCCATCTTATTTCATGTCTCATTCAAGGGTCTATGTAATTGTGTAATTAGTGTACGGTGCAATTACTCCCGTCCTAGCCGGCTCTGTGTATAGGCTGTCACCACACTAGCCACGTGCTGGAGGGCGAGCCCCGACGAGTTTGCGTTAGTGATGCCAAGTGATCACTCGTGTTAATGTGTATTAAGGTTGTAATTCACCGTGTCCTGTCTTCAGGGAAAAACTGTCAGTCCACCCTAGCGGCTGTCGACCCTCTTCCCTTGTGAAAGCTGTGCTTTCACGCACCTCGGTGAGATCATCCACTTAGGCAAGCGCTACATTAATTACAGGTTGGAGAGCACCCAGGCGGAATTGGCTAGTCATGACTGAGATAACCATTTCATTGGCACGTTGGTGTGTATAAACAATATCAATAAAAACAAGTCTACAGTGAACTCAATTTTTTATTCAGTAGTGACAGTGTTTTATTTATTGTTTATCTCAGTGATTTTATTAAAAGTTTAGTATTGTCAATGTGTGTGTAAGTACGCACGGGTGAAACGGACACACACCACCCACAACATCACTAAGAACCCTGAGTCTCAATAGAGTGGTGATTGGGAAGCACTGCTGGTGCCCAAATTACCAGTAAGTATTTGTGTCATCTTTCGTCTCGTGTCTCACCCAAAGGCATCAATGTTATTTCCTATTTAACTATACATACACCAGGGTTGAAACCATAAAAATATTACAACATTGTACTACTATAAGGGGAGGATTTTATGGTGCGTAGGTGTACGGCTACGAAGAGGTGTGGGCCTAATTTTAAAACCAATCACAAAATAACTTTTGTTAGGCACACCAACTTTCCATCACACTGATCCGGATTCGACCGGATGTTTGCATGTGGGAAACATGGCGGACGTCACCCATTTAGAAGGTCGGATAGTAACAAAAAGTAATTTCTTTCACACACTACTGTACAATGGTGGAAAATGATACAAGCCTTTACGTAATTGGAGCAACGATGTGCAATTTGCTCGGTAACAATATTAATTTATTCTGAACGACCGCAATGAGAAAACATATATGTTTGGTGAAAATTAAAACCTTCGGAATAATATTTGTTGTTTATGTTACTATCACTGGCTTAATGTAATAAATTAATTATATTTGAACACAAAAATTTCTATACAATGTAATATAAATATGTACAAAATTTCTACTGCACGTAAGATAAACTTTTGCAATGTTTCACAAGGAACACTGATTTAAAAAAAGGTGGACTTAATTTAGTAATAGCATTCTTAAGTAAGTTCATCATATCTCTCTAATCATTATACCTATTCCAAACAATGGTGACAGTTTGTCTGCTTCCAGAGTATAGAGCGCTGCTACCTCTCATTCCAGGAGTCTGGGTTTGATTCCCGGCAACGTTTCCTGGAATGTTTCAAGTGAGGTGAAAATAGGTAAAAATAATTTTCACAAAAATTTCAATGTCTTAAATCAGATATGTTATTACATTTTTTTGCTTAGGAAAATTGCCTATTTAAAAATCTTAAAACCCATTTCAGCATTTTTTGCATTCATTCAGTAAAGTGATAAAACGGGGTAAAATGAGTTTTAATACATTACACAATATATCTTGAGCCCTACATGTTATTACCAGACTTGCCAACTTTTAAATTTTTCTATCAGTACAATGGATAAAAACTATTTAAACACGCGTAAACAGCCAGCGCCAATTTCAAATACACTAATTTCCTTATCATGCACACTTAATTTCAAGTAATAAAATTTCAATAATTTCACAATGAAAATTTAATATAATCTAACATTTGTTCAGAGTTTTACGCCAGAAACTATGATTTCTCCTAGACAAGACTTATACATTAACAAAATGTGTTTACTTAGTATGAAATGCAAAGCAAAAATAATACTTATTCCTTGCCCTGGCTGAAACAAACATTCATTTAAGATAACTTCCATGCCATAAAAGTATTGAAAATTCACTTTGTAATACACAAAATCCCTATTCTGCAATGATTTAAATTTTAAAATGACATTTCAATTTTAGAACTAAGAATGCTTAAAAATTTTTATTTAGAAAAACAAGCATTCCATTTTTTTTTTCTGGATCAATTCAGATAGAGGAAATGTGGAAATTATTTTTATCGCTGGATGAAAAACAATAGCAATTCTATCGCTACCTGAAGTAAGATTTATTATTTTGTTTGTGGTTTTGTATTTGTAGTGTTCACATATTGTACACACACAAAACATGTAAAATAAATATGAAGTACTGGTTGTGAACACAAATGGCATGTAAAAAATTGTAATATGTACTTGCATTCAGAATACCGAAAGATCACTAAATTTTGACAGTTTTAGAAGCGTAGCGTGGCCGCAAAGTATCATTGTTAAACAGCTGCTCTGTCAATGAAGAAAGCAAAAAGTGTAAACAAATGCTGTAATCAATGTAGGTTACCATCCCAACCTACCTTGTTTCTGTTATGGCTAAGTCATATTGCTGGGCCTCCATTAATTTTATTGCCAGTGGATTGGATGGGGTTGGGAGAGACTTTAGTTTAACGTGAGACGTCATCTTTTGCACCTCTTATTACAAGACTATCATTTTTAATTACACATTGCTTGAATGGAAGAGTCGAAACTTTGCGTTATTTTGTAAATTTGATTTGGTCGGCAACAATTGTGACGTCGACAGTCACTTGTTTAGCACTCACGGCAAAGCATTATTACATTAACAGTGAATATATATATTTTTTATCTAAATTTAATGCTTAAAACGGACGTAATATTTCTACAATTGTTAATGCTACAAATACATTAATAATTAAGAAAATAAAAATTATGCAATAACAACTTTTCAAAAATGTAATTGCGGAATATATAAACAAAACACAACACTTACTTGCTTTTTAAAACATGCCTCGTGTATTTTATGTACAGTTAGACTTATACTTTTTTTTTTTTTTTTTACATGTGTTTAACGTAAAAACAAACATGGCACTGATTTTGTCATTTTGTATTTTTCCTCACATCCGCTGAATACAAAATACGAAATACCAAATTACCAAATACGTCACGGCTTCAAATAAATTATATAACCTGTCAACTATTAACCTTACAGAAAGAAAACGCGATAAATATGTAGTTACAATTAGAATATTAAACATACTCGAGACCTAAATATTTTTGGCGAAGTTAGTTTTCCATACAATAAACGCGTTAGGCCTACTGTTACAGTGCAAAGCAGAGCTGAAATAATGGTTTTCTAGGCCACGTACATTTCAAACATTTTAATAGCCGTTTCAAAATACGTTATTTACAATACACACTGAATTACTGTTTGTAATTTCTATTTGCAACTCCTGAATTCATGTTGTTCTAATACAATTTTTATTACACGTTTCTCTGCCAGCGATGCAAGTTAATTAGCTGATTTATTAAATAAATACGGCATTTCACCCGCTTTCCGAGACTAGCAGATTCAAGTGCAGAACGAAAACACTATTTCTTCCATACAATTGGGAGAATGGCGGACAAAGTCATTCACGTGTCGATAATATAACATTTCACGCATCCAACAAATATATCAATATGCACGATTCAATACTCAATTCTTTCAATAATTCACGTGCTACTAAAAGAGATGAGAGGGTGGAATATGATAAAATATGCATTTCTCCTTTTATTATTTTCTTTATACAGAGTAGAATCGTATGTAAATAGAATTGAAACATCATCTTACATGGTAAAGTTTTTGATAACCTCCATGTATAGGCTAGCTATTTTTACGCTAATTTTCAAAGCAATTGAGATGGTGGGCGAAAGTTTAATTTAATTTCAATATTTCATACACAAAATTACAGTAATAAATATACGTATCTTGAATAAACACGCGACTCGCTACAGTGACTATCTGCAGCGGGCGATGTGGCATCCCCGCACGTACACGCTCTCCCGGTTTGCTTGGGGGTGGTCTCTATCAGTACATGTGGAATGTCCTCTTGAATTGTCATGAACTACACAATTTACGTTGCCATGCATCTCAGGAGTATTTTGTATAAAACTTGTAAATTATAAGTCCTGTGTTATTTTTTATTATCAATATTTAGAATTGAAGAGTAAACTTGGCTTTACGAAGCGTGACCAGTCGTAACACATTCCAAAGTAGAAATAATTTTAAAAATCATATAAAATTATTGGACTGGACAACAAAACTAATATTAACACATTACTAGAAAACAAAGATAAATAAACGTCGTTTTAACACTTAATTTCGATCACACACAAATTATGCTCAGGACACTGTAAATGGCATCAGTTTGTGGACCTAATACAGCACTAAATTATTAATTTCATTTCCCTCTTGGGTGATTGTATTGACATTATCTTTATCCCCATTCAAATAACACAAAGTTTCGTGCTAATTCAAGAACCGCAACCTTAAAGAGCTATTGAGAAGTCGAAAAACCATGTGTTGAATCAAAACAAAAGCCTAAAATTCCTGTTTAGATTATCATGCAGGATACCTTCTGAAGCTAGTGATATAGCCATATGACCTCGGGTTAATGAGCTATTGAGGAGAACTCAAAAATACAGGTTACTCTATTTCACCCTCTTAGGGTACGAATAAAAAAAAAAATCCATTCTTAGTGGGTGCCTGAGCCCTAAGGTGAAGGAATGTGCAAATATTAATTTCATTTACTGCGTCCAGCAGTTTGGGCAATGTGTTCATGAGAGTGTGAGTGAGTCAGTTGGGAACTCTATTTTATATATAGATTTTTCAAACTTTTTAGTTACTTGTTTTACTGACTACTGAATTCAACCCATAAACTGCTAAAATCACATTATGTTTTCAAAAGAAACACAACACGTAGACAAGCCAAGAGTGCCATTCGGAAATTTTTATTTGTGGGGGAGAGACTGCAGAAGAAAACCTTGCAGGTGGAAAAGTCAGATCCACCAAACATACCAGCAATCATTCTGTCCTCTCCTTTTGTTCCTGGCTCTGCTGTATTGTAATACGCATTCAAACGTGTTTTAATAGCTTGTATAAAACGGCAGTCATATAAATTTATCTTAAAAAGTTTAAAAATAATTGAAACAACTTTAAAACGGAACTCATTTTCTTAATTGTGTTACTCAAGCACAACCAAAACTAAAACATTTTAAGTATGTTTCGCATACACAACTTTCAAGAAATTTCTAGCAATTGAAATAATTAGTTTATTATTATTAAAAATGGAAGCTTAGAATTTCATTTTATTAACACCTTTTAAGTAACAGAAAATTGCATGACGTGTGTATCAATATAAACAAAATATTAAAGGACCAGTTGCAACGCCGTAGTTAAAACTGAATTGAAAAAAAAAAAAAAATGCTATAACTGGCAAATTTTTCAAATAAATGTGCTATAAAATGCTGAAAACAGATTTTTAATACTATTTTCTTGTACTTGTACATATAATATACCATAAACTGATATATGAACTTCCTGGCGCTCGTGTTAAAATGCATGGAAGTACTACGATTGTGTACTGGTGGACCTCACTTCAAATGGCAATAACCAATATTTCAGGTGTGTATATAAGCTGCCTGGCCCTCATATTATATGCATGGAAACACGACGAGTATGTATTAATGGACCTCTTTTCAAATGGCAATAACCAACATTTCAGGTATGTATATAAGCTGTCTGGCCCTCATATTATATGCATGGAAGCATGACGACTGTGCATTGATGGACCACACTTCAAATGGCAATAATCAACATTTCAAGTGTGTATATAATGGCCCTCCTATTATATGCATGGAAGCATGATGACTGTGCGTTGATGGACCACACTTCAAATGGCAATAACCAACTTTTCGGGCGTGTGTAAAAACTACATGGCCCTCATATTAGTGCATGGAAACATGACAAGTGTGTATTAATGGACCACACTTCAAATAGCAATAACTAACATTTCAGGTGTATGTATAAAAAACCCTGCCCTCGTATTATTTGTATGGAAGCACAAGTGTGTCGTGACAGACCTCATTTTAAATTCATGACCATAAAGATGCTAATTGTAATATGCTAGTGGACTTTATTTTAAATAAGAAAAAAATCTTCAGTGTACTGCGTATAAGTACTGATTTATCCCTGTATGTATATTTTTTTTGTATAACATTTACATATTTAGAAGCAAAACATTGTTTTTTTGTGTTGACGTTGAGGATTTTTTCCTTCATTACATCCACAAATTTGTTTGCAAAGTTAATTGGGAGCTGAGCAAGACTAATGTATAAGTATGTATGCAAAATTCAATTACATGTAGCCTATGGCTATCTTCAAAATATTATGGGATATAGGCTATCTAAAAAACGGTTAAAGAAGTAATCAATTGGTTTTTCCATATCACATACACATATCTCCGTCAAAGTTTTGTAATGTTTGGTTCTGATCAAATGTTTAATGGTCTTCGTTTTACAGTGTCCTCTTAGTGACATGCCAAATGCATGGTCCTCGGAAGTGTAGTTTGCCTCCATGTTCAATACACAAATTGAAATATAAAAAAAAGTAAATGGCGTGTGTAGAATGGAGCCATTTTTCTCATCCAGAACATATATATTTTTTTTTTCTTCCATTTTTATGATTATTTGTGATGGTTCTCATATGCTGCTTCTCTAGGCGGTCCTAGCATTGCACAAGAAGCTCGTATAGGTGCGTCTGTGTGTATTTATGAATGACGGGCTGGATGTAGTCAATAGTAAGTAACTCCAAATGATTTTTGGCAAAGAGATAGCCAGTCTCTCTCCTTAAGGGGGTTAAATTCTGCCGGAGTATGGGTACTTTGCCCGAATACAGAAATGACAGTGTGGCTATGCGGTAAGGCACAAAATCAGGTCCTACTAGTACAATACAGCGTTTGGCAGGTACAGTGGAGGTAAAGTCTCCTGGATGACATTTCAATATGACGACTGTTTTCTTAAAAGCAGGTGGTGCAGATACAATGTAAATTTCCTGTGGGTGATACAATGATGTAGGAAGCAGAATGACTGGAGTCAGCTGAGCAATGACTGGAATAGGAGGTAACCCAGGTCTTCTCAAGTACTCTACAATACAATCGGGGGAGACTGCTACAGGTCCAGAGCGTTCAGGTGGTGTAAACAGATGACTTGGTACAAGTATCTCTCTTGACTCTTGCAAACGATGGAGAGCTTGCGCCTGTTCCTTAGGTGGTAGACTAGCTAACTGTTTTACAAGTGCAGGCCGATACTCGTACACTCGACCTGATGGAGCGAGTGTGGCTCTGATCTTTTCCTTCAGACCTTTCCTTTTGACAAAAGGCATCACGATGTGGAAATTACCCCAACAAGCTGCAACGCACTTGCAAGTATTCACCTGTATTGAATTTACATCTGTCACCGCTAGGGTGAGTGGCCTGGTAATCGTCTATCTATTTAGGAATTAACAATCCTCAGCAGAGCCCGGTCCAAGGAAAAGTAAACACTAGATAGTGTTGTGGCTTCTCAGTCAGTGTGCCTATGCAAAGCTCCCCCATTCCCAGGTACAAGGTACTACGACTAAACGGAAGGCACTCAAGTTAAAGTTCCACTCACGTTTATTTACATAGAAAATCAAAACGAGGTGAGAGTACTCTAGCTCCGGGTCAGAGATGCGGGTTTCAGACCTCGAAAGCTATTATTAGGATGGTCGGTAGAGACAAGTGACTCAACAAGCAAATGCATTGAGAATTACTGTGGCAGAAACTCTTGCATTGATATGTACGTGTCGAAGAAAACAACATAACTGTATCGCTGACACTCGCTTGGGAAACTAAGCATAGAAGTATGACAAGATGATAGTCTTCACGAAGACTGGGATAGGATCCACTGTGAACACACACGAATACAGGGGGTATAGGGCTGCGGAGCATGCAGTGGAATATCTCCTAACTGACATAGCCCTACCCTACCACAAGCTTTGCTGATGTGTACCTTCGACAGGGGAGTTGTTCCAAGCAGCGTGTGCTGGAACAACGGAAACAATACAATACTTGACGTGGTAACTGCGTGGGCCTGAGCAATAGGGTGGGCCAAAAAATTTTTTATTTTTATTTTGAATCATAGTGCGAAAAAGTTGCCTCCTATAATAAGAAAAATAATGTAAAACAATTTAAAATTGGTTGACATCTTCCAGTCGCGCATCGCACTTAAATTTACAGAAACTGATGAAATCAAACATTTTTCATAAATTTTTGAACCACTAATTAAACATCTATTATCGACACACTATAGTTTGCGATGTTTATTTGATGGTTGAATAACGTTAAATAAATTAAAACATCAATATTTCAATATTTACAGGTCATGCAATGTGTTCGAAAAATGGGAATTTAAAAATATTTTTTTCAATTTTCTTGTACTAATCACCTTATGAAAAAGTAATTCCTGGACAAATAATTATCCTGTCAGTCGTATATAGTAGGATTGTAATATAAGACCCCCTCCATGATATCCCTGCCTCGTTCCAGCCACCCAATTTTCCTGTTGTGACTCGTCAGTCAGCCACTGGCTTTGGTGCTGTGTTGTTACGGTGCGTGCGTTTACTATTAGATAGTTACTGTAAGAAGTTTATCTATTAGTTGCTGTTCTTTACTCTTGGTCAGTACAGTTTAATGTAATATTTATTGAAAACACTCACAACCTTATGTAATAATGGATGTGCCGAACAAGATGATTACAAGACAGGCATTTGAATCCCCTATATTTGGTAAGCCGAGAGATTTTCTTCCAATCAAACTACCAACACATGAATGTGGTCTCTGATGATGTTTTGAAGACAGAGTCAAGTTTAACAAGAGCGTAACTTTTTCTCAAGTTGCCACGAGAGTAGCAGAAAAAATTAAAATTTTGTATAACACAGCAAATATCCCTACAGTGTCCGATTACAGAATAGTTCAGCTAATTCATAACTCCTATTATCAGATCAGAAAGTTGGACAATTGCGATAAAGACAAAACTTAATTTAGGCAGAAGATTGAAGAGTTTAAATTGAGAGCTTGTTCAATTTTTGAAGTGGCTGCTTGTAAATGTGCTATTTCGTAGACTGCACATCCAAAAAAACACCAGATGCATGGTAATGTGCAATTTCAATCAACTGTACGTGTAAAAAAGCAAAAAAAGATTCCTGACCCTGAGTTAAGATTTATTTTTCTTCAAAGGAAATATGGTTTGGGAAAAATTTGATCCTTGGACTAGAAATTAAATAAGCTAAATAAAAGTTTCAAGTGTAAGACTCGTAAGCTTTAGCGAGCACAGAGTCAAACCTCATTTTCTAACATCGCAACTGAAGAATATATAGAAGATAACGAGCACTATTCTTCTGATGTTTTGAGTGACGAGGATGATGAGGAAGATGAATTTAAACCTAGTACATCATCAACAAACCCCCATTGGCAAATGAGAGTTAAGCTAAGTGCAACAGCATTATACAATTTGGAGTGTCCGATCGTGCAACAGCTGCCATAGCTTCAGACACAGATTATTCCCATGTCATTGACAAATGTAAAATTAGAAGAGAAAAGTGTCCTTTCAGGACTGATTTGAAGTGTACACATAATGAAGAAATTTGAGGCCTTTACTTTGATGGCAGAAAAGAAGATACTTTGTTTGTCAAAAAGTAAATGCCAAGCATTTTCACAGGAACATTATTCTCTGATTCAGGAACCTGGGTCGACCTACATTGGAAATGTTGTTTCTCCTTTCTTGCAATCTTCAACCGACATAACTCAAAGCATTATTTCTCATCTGTCTGGACATGAAATATTGCTTGAAAAGCTACAAGTGATCGGGTGTGATGGCACCGTTACTAACACTAGCTGAATGAATAGCATCATCCGTCAGCTCGAACTGCACGTGGGAAGACCACTACAGTGGAGTGTGTGTCTACTGCACTTCAACGAATTCCCTTTTTGTCATATTTTCCAGCATATAGATGGTGCAACCACAGGGCCAAAATATTTTTCGGGGTCCATTGGACAGCAGCTTACTGGGTGTGAAAAGCTCCCTGTGGTCGAGTATGACTGTAGATTGTTTGATTCCAGAAGTAGACAGAAAGATGCTGAGCAAAGACCAGCAGTATCTGCTGGACATATCCAAAGCAATAAAGTCTCCCGACTTTGCGCAGAGAATTTGTCAATTCGAGACCCTGGTACTCTGTCACATTCTAGATGGTTCACTGCAGCCAATAGAATGGTTAGGATGTGTCCAATCCTTCTGAGAACTTAAAACAGATAGTTACCTTCATTTTGAAGTCACATATGCCTGTGTGGTTCAACATAAAAAAGAACAAATACATTTTGCTGATAGCCCTAAACATGTTTTCCTGGCAATTCAAACATCACAGTATTTGTATGACCACCTACTTCAAGTTGTTGATCATGCAATTGAACACAATGCGTTCTTTGAACACCCTGAAAATTTACTGTTGGCTATGATCGTTGATAAAAGAGAACACATTCAAGAGCTTGGATATAAAAGAATTTTAAAAGCAAGACAATTTGCCTCTAAAGGAAAAAGATTAGAAAATTTTATGCCACCTAAGATAAACAATGAAGCTACCAATTACATTGGCATTAATGACTGAAGTTCTTGCCTGTTGTATCCTCCCCCAATACTTTGGGAAGTATGCAATGAAATAAAATCACTCAAATTCCGAAACTACAGCCATCAGAGACACCAAAAAGCTTCCCTGTCACAGACAGGCAGTCGAGAGATGTGTCAAACTAGTTACTGAGGCCTGTTACGCATATGCCAGCATTAAAGAATCCACTTCATTTTAAATAACACAGTCAGCCCTTGGAACAAACACAAATTATAAAAGAACCACCAATAAAACAAAGTAATGTGGTATTAAAACACATATCTACCCAAATCAATAAGGGCTGCCCAAACAAACAATTAATGAATGAAGTGATAAGGAAGCGATACAATACAATAATTAATTAGATTTGCTGGGTGCTCACAAATGACAACAAAAAAGGGTTTAAATAACTCACAATTAAAAAACATACACATATATAAATAATAGTTACAGATAAGCAAAGACGAAAAAAGTGAATTTTAAAAAATGAAAAGATTTGGATTTTGTGGTGTGCTAAAATAAATGTAATGTAATGTTTTCCTTTGTGATTAATATAAAATATATATAAACAACCAAATAAATTAGCGCGCCGGTGTGCATAAATAACAAGCAGTAGTAAATTGACTATCAAAAGAATGCATAGCCAGCATATAACCTATTCAAAGGGGATCCCCGCACATTATGTTATAAAATTTACATTAAAAAAAAGTATTATTTTTAATATACATGTGAATTAAATTACGTTAATGTGCATGACAAAACCACGAACCAAGCAAAAAAATACAGTTACACATTGAATAAAGTAAACATTATCATTAAAGTTATTAACGAGATTAAACTACACAGATAAAATGGTAATGTGAGAGAGAGAGAGCATGCGAGTATATGTGTGTGTGTGTGTGTGTGCGTGTGCATGTGTGTGTGTGCATGTGTGTGTGCGCGCGTGCATGTGTGTGTGCGTGTGTGTAACTTGTACATGAAATAGATTTATTAATTATTTCCAATGGCTGTCCAAAGTTGTTGAATCAACATCACTTGGGTGCAGTAGAAGGCAAAATTTTAAGTAACCAAGAAAGGTAGAGCATACTTGATCCTGAAGAAACTTGAAAAGCGACGAAACACACTAGTCAAACAGGAAACCTCGTGGACGTCAAGCAGGTAGAGAGTTGAAACACAGGGAACCAGGGGGAACCCTCACTATAACATACAATACAATTGTGTGAAAATAGTGAGTAAAGAAGTAATTAGGGACACAAACAAGGCAAAACAAATTGAAGAAGTACTCGCCATGAGGGTAGAGACGTAAATTACTACATTGTCCAGAAGAATGCCGAAATCATAGTAGAAAAGCACCAAAATAAATAAAAATTTAAAAATTCACACCACCACAAAAAAATACTAGGCTCCACTACGCGATGCACAAAATTTTGGTGTAAAGGATCAAATGGGCTTAAGTCCCCACAAACCGCCTCACGACCACCGCATGTCGCCAATGCATCATGACGGCAGCGAGCATAGGAACAAAGTGTGGAAAAGGTGGGGAGAAAGTTAGGAGGTGGCCAGAAACAACGGCGCATCAAAATCGAAATTAGCAGTCCAGGATAGTTCCAACATCGCCGCTAGATGGCATCAGGAGTTCTAAAGTGACCAAAACCGATGCACGCATTAGCGAAACTGGGTAACTTTCACGTGATCCAAAGACTTTTTATGTGAATTCATGCCACAAGTGCATGACTGCACGAAGACTGCCCACACAGCCATGCCAGAAACTAAGTGTGGAAGGGGGCAGCGACAGACGTGAAATACAATATAGTGGCAACGCTGCAGCATACATCCAGTCAAGCCAGGAGCAAGCGGACGAAATAGCAACTTTGAAAGCCTTTAGCGAGTTTTAAAAAGACACTTTCCGAGTATTAGTTCCGAGTAAAATTGAAAGCACAGGGGAAATACAACTGCGGGAAATTTCAATAAAAGTTTAGTTACATGACCAAAGAAAACAAATAATGAAATATATAATATCTACATGAACACTGAAATGGACGTCTGACCACAGGACTCAATAAATTTAAATAAATCTCAAATACTTCAAACAGAAAATAAGGTTATTATTTACCGGACCAAATGATTTTAAATATAAATGAAATTACTCAAAATAAGCACAAAGCAATAAACTACTGCAATAATCAAAATAATTGACTTCACGAGACAATTACTAATTAAAATCCTCGCAATTGTGCTAATGGCTGAAAAGAAAAATAATATACTCAAAATAATAAACTCAAAAATTAAATTAATTATCCGGGACCTATGTATTAATAAAATTCACCATACCAATAATTAATCACTATATAAAAAATTTAATTTTGCAAATAGCTTAAAATGAGCTCATCTCAGTGACAACTAGGAGTGTGCAAACATTCAAAAATTCAAACTCGATGTTCGGTTTAGGTTCGTGTTGGCACTGGAGTGCGAAATTGGTACAACGACAATGTCGTGATACAGTGTATTTCATCAATTGGAAGTTACATATGTTACTGCAGAAAATTGTATTTGGATTTTCTTCGGCAAAAAATTGTAGTTGCCAAACAACCAACGTCTTTTACATAGGCCAGTCATACATACAGAAACAATGCAAAATTCTCCGCCATGTTATTAATTTAAATTATTCGGTCAGTAGACTACGCATTATTAATTAATTTTTTCACGAGATGGAAACTCTTGTTTTTTATATAACTATTATAACATTTTATTGTACACTACGTGTCCAGAAACACTTCGAAGAAAGAAATCTTGTTACTGTGAGGCCGATATTGTAAACAAAAATAAGGTTTCCATTTCAGAAATATCACCATGTATAACACATCTACATGACATATGGAATATTTGCTGAACCGAAACCATTCCGGATCTTGTGAAATTCAAAATACTTGTTCAGTTGTTATTGTATCATTCACGTAATGCAACAATTTGTTTTTCTCGCAACTTCCAAACGTTTGAAGTAGGACAGTACCCAAGATAATCAATTACTCTCTGAACGCTTTAGAGCATAACTAGAGAAACGTATTTTATTGCAGTGCGCGAAATTGCAAAACAAACACGAAATACACAGTTTTTCACACAAAATGACATACCTACCTAGCAGAAAACAATACACACGAAAAATATGCAAAAAAAATACATTTCCGTTGTTAACCGTCATGTATTAAGATTTTAATTCAATAAATTGTTTCGATATATAGTCAGGACCGGAAAGTAAACACAATCAATGTATCGAATGTACACCACCAAAGCTATATTGCAAGCGAGCATCTACAACTACGGGATATAATGTTTCGGAAATATACTAATCTCTATTACTTTATAAAAAATTTATTTAGTTTGCATTTAGTCTTTTTTCTCGTTTCGTCACATAATTAATGTAATTTCGTTGGTAGTATACAAATGTGATAAGACTAAATAGAAAAACAGAATTTTCCGTTGCCACTATGTGCTGGCTGCACATTTGTTCGGCGCAGGCACACAGTACGCTCCATAGTTTCGTATATCTATGGTATTACAAAAATTTTTTTTGTTATGTTTTAAGTAAATATGGATTAAAATTATCAAGGTTATGCGAGGACAACTTATATCTGGTGCCATTTTATATTTGTTTTGACTAAGCAATATATTTTTTAAGGTACTGTTTTTTTATTTTAATAACACGTGAAGGCTTTTGTCATTGTATTTATTTATTTATTTTATCGCTCTACCTCCCACTGCAGTGCCACTTGGCAGTCGTTACAGAAAGTAAGGTAACTTCCACGAGAAGTAACCTTACCGAAAGTTTTTTTTTCCCCCTATTCATCTTTTAGTGCATTTAAAGTAAAATTTTATTTTTTAATTTGTCTTTAATGTGTTTTTCCACGAGTCTACCGTTCTGCTATAAATTAGTGTTCACATGACAGTTATTGAATATGATCTTCCATAAGTGTATAGTTCTAGTTTAAATTTACGATTCCATGACTCCTAATAAGGTATGTTGTTTTATAAAAGCGTGTGTGCAATTTTTCTGGCCATAAAATTCAGTGAACACAAGCTTGGTTATTAATTTAATGTCTTTCCATTGTGTTTTTTTTCCGAGGTTTGTTTCTGTGATACTTGCAGGGTACTGTATTATGCAATAACATTTTCGGTACCTACGTATGGCAGTACTACTGTTGTGGAAAGTTCAGTGCCATATTTTTTTTGTTTTGAATGACGCTACCATTTAACTTATTGTTGTGTAAGTCTGTCCTTTCCAATTAGAATCATCTGTAGCTATGATGCAATTTATTCCCACTTTAGAAAAATTATTTTTAAATCACAATTTTTTTTACATGGATTAGGATTTGAGATTCGAGGATATTTTGAAATTTTCGACTACAGATTTTGATTTGACCAAAAATAGGATTCGACCCATCACTAGAAATGTTTATTCTTTGTTTCTGCTGAAACCTTCTATTCAGTTTAGGTAAAATAGTAATTGTAGTCAAATTTTGTAAGCTGCTTTTTTTTTTTTTATAGGAGAATAGACATACGGCTGTATAAATTCCTAAAAGTTAGAGTTCGAGTTCAGAGTTCAGTTTGAGCCTAAAAATTACAGGTTTGCACACTCCAAATGACTACCTATAAAATTCAATAGTAGCTTATATCAAATTCACAAGGACGTATTGCAAAATAATCTGTGACTCATAATGAAAACTATTTTGACGTATTAAAAGAAATTGGAGCATCACATAGAAAATTAAGGAGGCGTGCCGGTACGGCACAACACTCCTCCCCTCAAAGGACTGCCACGGGTCTTATCAGACCCCAAGTGAAAACCAGAACATTTATAATAAAATAAAAATTAAAAAAAATAATAAAAAAATTGGAGTGGCAGGAATCTAAATAAAATGTGCCTTGCAAAAACTTACATAAACGACAAATGATAAACTTCAATCAAGACTAAAAGTAGTTTTCAAAAATAACATTCAATAAGCAAGGAGAAATAACAACTGAAAAATAATATCTCAAACATATTAAGGTGCCTTGCAAAATTCACAAACAAAGACAGATCAATAATGGAGGTACAAGTACCCAGGACAATCAGTAAAAATATAAAAAAGAGTCAACACAAAACCTATGACAAAACTCAACAATAAACAATTTACATATGTACTCCAGAGTACCTCAACAAACAAATAAACGGGGTGACAATAACATTCCCACGACCCTAAACAAGAAAGTCCAAGTGGCAAAAAGAGCAAACAAACGTGTTGGTACACCAACCACATTCACAACTACAAAACAAAGGGCACAAACCCAAAAAGGACAAAAACCCAAAATGAAACTGGTGCTGGCATAAAAAAGCAAAAGTCCTGACTGCCACCAGTTAGGCTAGTAACTAGTGAAGGTTCTGAACTCCCGATGGGTGGCCAACAAACCAACAACCAAGAAAAACAACACTATAGTCCGTTCCCCATTGGAAGCAACTTTCTCGGAGCCCTACTAAATATCTACTTGCAGGCCCATTTCGTATCCTTCCGCCAAATGTAAACAAACATTGCCATGTGACTGTCGAGTAGCATCTGTCAAAATCAATGTTTTACATGCCGTTGTGTGTGTACATGTGGTTGTATACTTTTGCTACACCTAAAAATAAACATTGAAATGTGACTTCTACTTTTATACCTGTCAAATGTGTTGTTAACTGTTTACAGCTTTAAAAGAATTCTGTCTTAGGTCTATTTCAAAAATCATTTCGTACGAATATTCACAGTTTAGGCCTATAACATTATTTAGGTCAGTTTTATGATCTTTTAAAATGCCTGAATTAACAATAGTTGTTATGGTTACATTACATTAACATATTTGTTTTCCACGACATAGCACATTACATGTAATGCACGTTAATATTTTGCCGCGACTGTGTTAAACACTGTTACAACTGCGGGGTAATGAACTATAGTATTTAACTTTTTGATATTGATATGTGTTGGGTTATTTCTTTACAAGGCATGGCCTCAGTTCAAATAACGAAGGAATAGATAGTCCAATGAAAAAGCGACATTAAAATCAAGCACGCAACTCGTGTTGCTCATTTTTTGTTATAGAAACTTAAAATACAGTGGTGAACATGCACACAAATAAGCCTACTGTAACTTTTATTCCACACATATTTATATGTATTGCTACTTACTGTGTATTAGGTTTATTGAAATTTATTGGGGCTGGAATTGGTTATTTTGTTGAGATTGGTAGTAAATCACGTTATACGACTGTGTTTCAAACACCCAGGGCAAAGGTACAATGTTGTGATAAATACACAGACGTGGATGTAAATAAATAACTTTGTCATAAAAACAGTTCATATTTAAAAAGTATAAATACTTCACATCAAATATTTGAAATCACGCACACACGCAGATCCAGTGAAATGCTCACCACATGGCCACGCCACGTTATTTCACACGCAGTGGTTAACGAAACACACCGTAACAGTATATTTATTACTGCCACGGAAACACAGATTTATCACAACATCGTAACTTGCTTAGATAGGTTTAAAAAACCCAACGTCTACAAGCGTGATGCGGTAATTTGAAGTATTTTTCGGAGTAAGTATAATTTACGCTTCGTTTGGTAAAACAGCAACACGCCATGTCATGGCTCGCCACGTCTGCCAACTTCACTTTGCTTCTGCCCCGCCATCATGTCTAAATATATTAAAATAAGTATTCAAACATTAAAATCTCTTTTCAGATGTAAATTTCAAAATCAAAAATTATTATTTTGCTGTAATAAGTATGAAATATGGTACAATTGAAAACATGTACAATTTTGCGGCATACTAGCGAAGTGAAACTTCCAGAGTGTGAATGAAACAAAGACAGAGCAAGAACGATAGTGATGGGAAATATAGTTCACTTGAATGAACTAGGTCGTTCCGAACTAGTCACATTTGAGAACAGTTCATTGGGAACCATTCTTTTGAACTATATAGGTTACAGTCGAATGATCACGCGTACTGGCGAACAGCAGAGCGCAAGTATAACCTCGGTCCGAGAACTAGATAGGTCTTTCTCTGTACCTCGGACCAAGAACTAGGTAGGTCTTTCTCTGTTTCCTGTTTCCTCTTTCACAGTTCCATTTCCCCCCTCACAAGAATCTAAGCACGCAAAAAGGAAAGAAAAGCAAATAAGTGATCGTTTGTAAATTAATTGCTAAGAATTAGTGCTTTATTGTGTGTAGATGAAATCACTTATTTTTTATAGAGAAGTAAGATAGATGAATAGTGAAAATATCTTTATACTGTGTTAACCATGCCTATTTTGTGTAATATAACATCAAACTACTTTTGACACAGATAGTAACGACCTCAACAATATTATAATAGGTTGAGTTGTGAGAGACAAACAGGTGTAAAGTTAATTTTTCCAAGTCGGGCGTGTACAAACTCAACAAAAATGGTTCTGACACAATGGATTTATTCGTACCAGTATTATAAACATTTTAACAGAACTTTAATTAGAAAAATTACTTCATTTTAATATAATGCAAATAATGTCAAAAAGCTATATCCGAAGTATTGAGTGAATATACCAGAAAATAAGTAGTTTTTCACTTCTTTATTGTGAGTGTGTAAAACTTGACATTACATTAATGAGCGTTTTTCTGTATTTCACTGTCGTAGCTATACTCGTATTAGTGCGGCTATCAAATGTATTTTCTTAGAGATACTGGAATTTCCATATGTCTGGCAACATCGTATTTATAGTATGAGTGTGTGAGAGGATTTTACGACACCATAACAATGAGGATGAAAAAAGTTAAATGGACGACACAAACATCCATACCGCGACTGGGTTTCGAACCCGGAACCCCTCGCACCGCAGACCAGCGTGCAACAGACTACGCAATTGGGGTCGGCACGAGAAAATGAAAAAAACTAAAGATCGCTGCATGGCCATAGGTCTGCCAACTCTCTCACGCTGTCTCTTGCAGTTCCCGACCGATTTGCGACTCATGTCGCTATTGAACTAGGTAGGTCTGCGATCCCTACAGTTCAAGACAGTGCTGAACGAGCGAAAACAAAGATACCGATAGACAGAGGCAGATATAAGAAGTATGCACGCTGCAATGTGGCCAGTCACGGAGGGAGGGATAGCCAGAGGGGAGAAAGCTGCAGGGAGCGACGAACGACATATTATCTGAGCATGTGCAGTGGCGCACCTGGCGTAGTAATTTACAAATAGTATAATAAAAAAATAGTTACAAATAATATTTTAACTGTGAACTATTTCATACCAGCCGTTGCCAACCCGTCGCTACTCTCGCTGTTGTTAATTCATATATTAAAAGAAATAAATATTACAAGTTATAGAAGATATTAAGGTAAAGTTTCATTTATTCAATAATACAGTACTCTAAATTTAACATGGACTATAGGCAAGTTCCATACTGAAACTGACACAAAAACAGCAAAAATAAAATTTAATATAATGGCAACCTACACAACCGAAAGCTAAATAGAAACAAAAGTGATGTTAGGTTGCCTCCCAGAACTCCGACGAAACCTCATGGAACAGCACCGTCCCATACCAGCGCTACAACATAAAGCTCACCGAAAGAAAATAAAAATTTTAGAAATTGCAGAGGACCAAGGACAAGGAAATACAAAAAAATAAGCTTGCCACAAGTAAAGCACGAGTAATAAAGTGCCGAAACGAAACCCGATCCTAATCCAGAACAAAAATCCAAATATAAACACAAGATTAACCTGTACAACTTATCAAAACAAGGGCATACCTGTAAATCAAAAGGTTAACAATACATTTTTAATTTATCAAAATTAATTTCCAACCATGAGGTTAGATAAATATACAAAACAAAAAATTTGACAAGGTCAAACACAGCAAGAACGTCCCATACCGTCCCACTAAGCTATCCTCACTGAAAAAAAAAAAAAATAAATAAATAAAAAAAAAAAATAAAAATAAAAAAAAATATAAAAATGTACCCAGAAACTACAAATTTCAACATTGTCCAGGCTCAGGGACAAGGTAATGCAAAAAACGTGCTAGCAACACACGTTGAGCACAAGCACAAAGGCCAAAATAACACCAGACCAAAACCTGAACAAAACGTCCAAGAATCACAAAACACGTCACATGAGGTAAATTTAAAAAAAAGTGCTCACAAAAATTTACGAATGGGCAAATCAATTTTTAAACAAAAGGTGAAGTGAAGTCAGAAAGCGACAATTAACGAGGAGCACCACACCGATGCATCCCATATCGCACCACTACGATATTCTCACTGAAAAATAGACACAACAAAAAAAAACACTAAAAAGACAACATTTCAGCAGTGTCTAGGCTCAGGACAAATGGACCACAACAACGTGCTTGCTACCAAAGCAAAGTACGAGCACTAAGGCAGAAGTGGGACCAAAGCCCTGAACCCAAACTACAAATCTAAAATTAGCCCACGAAAATACAATAAGACAAAAGGTAAACCGCAAATTACAAATAGCAAATTTTTATTCCGAAAGAAACAGTAACGCAAAGCCTACATGACAGGAGAGTACCATACCACCCCTAAACGCAAGACCACACAACGCAATTGCATTAAAAAAAATATTATAAACAGATAAGAGAAAAAAATTGGAGACTACCTCAATTTTGGAGGGAAATACTCTGATAGCAGCTTACTCAGCAGGACGGCAGTAGCATGGGCCCTACCAGAAGCAGCCGCAGATGGAAAACAGTACAGCTAATCCACCTAAACCGCACTGCAGGGCACCTTGGTGGACTCCAAACCCCAGGCCACACCAAGGAGGGACAACCATCAAAACTAAAACTAAATAAAAAACAAACAGTACCACTGCAACGGTAAACAAACCTGTAAATTAGGGCAGTAGGAAGACCATATAACAAGCAAAAGAAGCACATTGTGGTAACACTCAACAAATGTAATTAATTAATTACTCTTGATATAAGAAAATTGCAAATATATTCAAATAAATTACGGTTCTTATAAAAAAATTGAATTTATACATAGAGCTCTGCAATCTCCCAAAGAGTGACGGTTATTTGGGGGTTGACACTACTATTTACAACCAACTAAGTGTCAATTTTGAGAGTCAGTCAAGTCTCAAACAATAACAAAACTAGAAAGTCCAGAAAATTACCTCAGGTTATTATTTTGTACAATAACGAGTGTACCACAATATGAATGTCAACAACAGGGAATAGAAAGGTTCTGAACTACAAAATACAACAAGAAGTGATGGCTAAATACAAGAATTTAAAAAATACACTTGTAAGTATTTGATGAGGGGACAATACCCTTAAACTAACATGAAAAGACTGAATGCCCATAAACTGATTCCAGAAATAAACATGAAAAAAGCTTCAAGAAAATAACGTTGATTAAAAAAGCAAATGGGTCAGGAGGAGTGGCACACTTATTATTCAACATCAAATAAACAACTGTTACATTATTGAATAAAATAATCGCGGTTCCGACACTTTTAATTTACAGCAGCACAAATGTAAACAAAGCCCGACCCAGTCACGGGGCTATAAAACATAGTCATGTTGGCAGTACTGTTACTCTGGAAAAACACTAGCGCGGCCATGTTGTGCGACACTTGTCACAAACTACACCTTAGTAACACCACGAAAGTTGCGTGATTATAAACAAGAGATTATCAAACCAGATTAAAGATTACTTTATAAATAAAACACAACGGACTCTTAAATAAACAAGACACTACCAGAATTGCGTAATAAAAGTTCATTAACGATTTCAACAGTACAAAAACGATATCAACAGTAACGATTTTTGTAAACAAAATGTTTAACTGGTAAAAATCAACATTAAAATTATGTACATACCTGTTTCAAAGAACAAAACCTGAAATGGATTAAAGCATAAATATATATGTTACTTCAGAGCAACACAGGTTAAGACTAACACTTAGGCCTAATAAACAAAAGGCAAGAGGAGAATAAACACAGTCACTTGAGTTCACTATTAAAAACGTCACCCGATCCTAAAAGTAAAATAAGGCTGAAGACCTTGCAAGGGAAACGTTTTATAACACCCGACATTGACAAGCAACAGGCCTGCCATCAACATATGACTCCAAGGTCAAAACGGTGGGAAGACAAGGTCACTAACTGTGATGGACAAAAGACGAGCACTTCAAAAGCCAAATACTGTGACCAATAAAAATAGTGAGCAAAAAGTAAATAATTTTTAAAAATTAAACTTTAAATTGCAAAAATTCATGAACATGTAATTGAATAAGACATTAACTACTATTTGAACTAGATGAATACAGAGGTCGATCAGGGGAAAATTTCCTGCAGAAATTTCCCTAGTGATGCGAGTGGTAGGATAGGGGACGAGGGCTGTCTAGTCTCCCCGAGTCCTGCAAGGACAATCTACTGCAGCGAGGTGGAGAAGGGCGCTTCTTCCACCTCGGGGGTGTCCGGGGTTCAATTCTCACACGTGGCTCTATCCCTGACTGGTTCTCGTTCTGACTGTAATAGGGCCGTAGCTGTTTGTAGGGGACCTTACAGATGTGGCCTTTCTGGTCACTCACCTAATAGACATTTCCTCTCTGTCCCTCTACCGTAGTAGGGCCAATCCACTTAGGAGCCAGGCTCGTGCAGGCACATTCTTAATAAAAACTTGGGACCCCGGAGGATAGATGTCTTCCTAATGTTTCGCGGAGGGGTACTTTCTTGAGATGTACTGATTTTGAGACTCATTTGCTTGTTTTTCCCAAGTTTGGGTGGCTTCAGCCACGCTGCGAGGGTCGGCCGTGACTTCAGGGGGATCTTCACACTGACAGTCTCCTGGGCGCCAAAGGTTGTGCCCAAAGAGAAGGTAACTGAGCATCACGTGGGTAGCCTCGTTTTCCCTACGGCATAACGCAAATAAAATTGTGGGTATTTCTTTGTCCCACCCTGCTTGACTGTCGCCCACACTCATGCGTAGGCACTTCTTTAATTCCTGGTTGCACCTTTCAGTGGGATTCGACCAGGGGTGATAACGGATGGGGAGGTCATCCAGACCTCGGTCCCCCAGGTCTTGCAAGCTTCCTGCCCGAGCTGGCTGGTGAAGGGGTCCCGCTGTCGGTCAGTATGGCCCGGGGGTATCCCCATCGGGGAAACACTTCTGTAGCCAGTTTTTCTACTATTTGTTTTGTACCCTGGTTAGGGAGAGGAAAAGCCTCTACCCACTGCGAAGAGGTCAGTCAAAACAAGCAAATATTGATTTCCTTTATTGATGCATGGATAAGGGACCATTATATCTCATGTGACATGTTCCCAAGATCTGGTCGGGCATCAGGCTATCCGAGGGTTCCCGACTATGGGATACCCCTTGTTTCTGCAGTAGATCTCACACTATGCGACGTATCTTCAAAGATCCCGGTTCATACCATCCCTCGTATACCATTCCCTTTCACTACAGATGGTTTCCCAGGTCCCGGAGTGTTGTGCATGCAGGTATTGATGTAAATGGTCACTTATTTCCTGGCAAAGAATGGAGGGGACCCAGACACGCCATAAGGAATTTGAAAGTCCTTTCTGGGTCCATACTACCTTGCCACATTGACGGTATCGGTGGGATTTCTCCCTGACTAGGAGGTCGGCTTAGAGGTCCGTCTGTTGCTCCTCCCTTATCCGGTCCTGGGTAAGATTAGTTTGTCGAAGGCATAGCCCTGAGTCCCCAGTTCGACAGGATAGGTAGAAGAAGGGGGCGATTCCCTCCCAATCCTCGCTTGTCTTGGTGTCTGCCCTTCGGTCAGGGCTGCGGGAAAGGGCGCCCGGGACAATGCATAACAGTGAATCTAAATTCACTGAGAAATTATTCCCAGGGACCAAGTTTGGCACTTTGTAGATGGGGATCATATAGCCATTTTAGGGTTTGGTTATCGGTGCATAAAATAAAGGATGTGCCCTCCAATAAATAGCGGTATGTGCACATAGTCCAAATAACAGCAAGACATTCAACTGTCTCGTTACTGTGATAACAAGCTTCTGTGTCGTTGAGCCAGGTGCTTCTGTAGGAAATGACCATGGGATTTCCTTGAACATCTTCCTGATAAAGGATGGTGCCCAACTCTACCTGGCTGGCATTGGTTTGCAACACTAAGGGCCTCCCTTCAGTAGATCTATGCAACCATTTGAAGTTGCGGAAGTTTTTTTTCAAGGACTTGAAAGCGGTTTGGGTATCCATGGTCTATCGCCATGGGCGGTCCTTTCTCAGGAGGACGTGCAGAGGAGCCATTAGTTGGACTGCACTGGGTACAAATCCTTGGAGCCAACTGCATACTCCAAGAAAACGACTATGCAGCCGCTTCGTTCTGGGGGTTGGGGCGTCTTGGATGGCCTGTATGGATTCCCCCTGGGGAAATATGTCTTCGGGGGTCAGAACGTGCGCTAGGTACGCAATGTCGTTTGCCCCAAAGTGGCTCTTTCTGAGTTTGCAAGTTAGTCCGTGCATCTCTAACTGTTCGAGTACCCAGGTCAAATGGTGACAGTGTTCTTCCCAATTCCGAGAATATATTATTATGTCTATGTACTCGAAACCGAATTTTTCCCACATACCCTGTCAAAATCTTGGCAGTCATTAATTTTTGAAACAAGGCATGAGTGTTTTTAAGCCAGATTGGCATTACTCGGAATTGCAAGGTTTCCCCCATCAGAGTGATGAAAGTGGTATATATCCGGCTATCCGGGTGAACGGCTATCTGCCAGTACCCTGACTGAAGGTCCAGTGTACTGAATATTGCGGAGTGTGTTCTGGAGATCTATGGAAGAGGGTGTGTGTACTCGTTCAGTCTTCTATAATACATGCAAAATCGCTTCCCTCCGTCCTTTTTAAGGACTAAAAAATTCGGAGAGTTGTAGGCTGATGTAGATGGTTCAACAATCCCCTGTTGCTTCATCTCCTCTACTTGTTCTAAGATTTCCTGCTGTCAGTAAGTGGACACCTTACAAGGTGGGCTGTAAACAGGTTGGTCGGTGAGGGGCCATATCTAATGTTGAATGCTCTAGGTCTGGGAAAGGGGTCCGGAGTTCGCGAACACGTGCGCATACTTTCCTAATACGTCTTTCAGTTGTAAGAACTGGTTTCCCGAGAGCTGATGTCGGATGTTGGCTGGATTAATAGGAGAGTCCTGATGTCTGGGTGGACTGTTCTTAACTAACAGTTAACTGTTTGGCTTTCCCCAATTGGATCTTTTCTTGTCCATGGTCTACGATACACAGCTGCTCTCCCTTAGCAAAGGCTGTCCGAGAATTATTTCCTCGTTTATGTTGAGGACAACTGTGAACCTGGTCTCCTGGCTTAGATGGCACACATTAATTTCTAGTTTGATTTTTCCTTGGGCACATAGAATGCATATTGGCTGGGCCATCTGTACATCTATGGGTTGGGGTCGAAGACCCGCACTTTGGGAGCTTGTTAGCACAGCAGACCTTACGAAATTACCAGTAACCCCGGAGTCGATCAGGGACCATCCAGGAATGCAGTTTATTTTGACCTATATGCAAGGTGACATGGCTGGCCCAGGGTCCACTAATTGCATGACGGTAAAAGGGGTGCTGGAAAAATTCTTGATGTTCCCATGGTGACTTACACGTATCCCGCTGTCTCGTGGCGCAGTGGCTCAAGGGCGGGGAAGAGGCCATAGGCTTCCCGGCTGAGTCGAATTGTGCAGTCCTGGTTAAAATGCCGCTCCGGGCAATACCAACAACGTGGTAAGGGGACGGCGGGGTGTGGCACGGTCGCGTCACACCCTGCAGGCAGTTTGGGGGAGGGGGCAGAGCCGTTGGCCTTGGCACGTGTCATCTGATCCTTTCCGAGAAGGGGGCGTTCATTCATCTCCAGCTCCCTTAATCTGTCTGCGAGCTCCCTGATACACCTGATACGCTGCCCTTTGGTCTGGTCAGGGTATACCTGTTTATGGAGGTGCTCTTTTCGTCTTATAAACAGCTCTACCTCCTTGTCATGCCTTTGTACGGAGGAGTGTAGGTCAGTTATAAGATCTGTAAGGACCTTGACGCCAGAAAAATGTGACACCAGCTGGGCTTTGAACTGTGGCCAACCTTCTACAAATTCTACGTATTTTCCACCATTTCTGGCAGACCCTTTGAGCTGATGGTGAGCTCTGCTCACCCATTGCTTGCATGGGATAAGGTGCTCCCTCAGCTTCCGTTCGCACTGAGTCAGAAGCTTTTCCAGGTGATCATATGGTTTGCCGTTAAATTCCAGCACTGTCACTTCACAGGGCAGCCCTGGAATGACCCGGTTGTGCCTGTGGGTTGGATTGCGTGGCTTATGTGCCTGCTCTCTTAGGCAGACAGCGCATTGGTAAACCTGGCCGGGGTTTCAGGCTCATTCGTCCATCTGGCCTATGCAGGCATGGTGAAATTCCCGGTTACATAG
The DNA here is from genome assembly GCA_029891345.1 of Dryococelus australis. Taxonomy (NCBI): domain Eukaryota; kingdom Metazoa; phylum Arthropoda; class Insecta; order Phasmatodea; family Phasmatidae; genus Dryococelus; species Dryococelus australis. The sequence goes on along the minus strand of CM056998.1, from coordinate 139,516,505 downwards.
TATGCAGCGTACTAAATAACTGCCTTGGTCCTCACACTCGAGCCATTAGCATATGTGTGGTTTTTCCTCTCTACATTCCTGGCAACGATATTCTAACCTGTCTGTATAACGAGGTACATCTTCCCATCAGATGCAAACACAATGATACTGCCTATGACAGTAACTAAACTGGATTAAATTCAGGCAGTTGCCTGCACAAGTTGGTACAGGGCAAGGGGCATTGCTGACAAAAGCAGCATTGACCTCGACTAGAGTGCGGGAGTGTTTCTAGCTGAATTGTCTCTAAGTCTGAAATGTTTGATATCTGGGCGCCACAGGGTGTTTTTCACGACTCCCCGAAGTCGTAAACCGTATCGTCTGCAAGGAGTTGTCGGACAGAGGGTGTGACTGGCGCTGTACCAGCTCCCAAGGCTGAGCTACTTAGAGCTGTATGCCCCATGTTGGGCACCAATTTATGCATGCCCTACCTCGATGAGTAAGTGGTTAGGATGCTGACTGCCCTCCCAAGATCTTACGTAGGCCTACCGCAGCGTGGTTGGCTAGAATTATTGGCCCGACGGGTCATGGAGGGGTGGTATTCCATGGGTGGCTGCTTAATGGCAGGGTACCGTCTGAAACAAGGGGAGTCAAACCCCAGAGTGAGGCGGAATGAGATAGTTAACCGACCAGGGAGTTATATCTTCCTCACAACTACGGTTGCCAATAATAGGGACACCAGTTGTCCCAGGGGTGCATAAAATGACAATGTGGTTAGGCAATTGTGGGGGTTGAGGTGGATGGCCTGGCTGGGGGAATCAGGGCTACTCAAATAGGCCGACTGGGTTGATGTGCGGGAATATAATTCGAAGGGGATGATGCCGCACGTGATTTGGGGCCTGCCTTAGGCGGGAGTCCAACATGTACAGATTTCCTCGCAGCTAATTTGATGACTCAAAAGTTGGGTAGCTCCACATCCAGCGGGCGTCAAAGCCATCTAAGATTTCCAGATGCCAACTTTATTATGCTAGCAGTGGTAGGGGCCTGATCGGAGATTGTGTCAGCGGCGGCCGCACTGGCTACTAGGGCTGATGATTCCGACTGGGCAAGCTTGTCTCCTCGGGGTCATACTCCAGCCAGCAGGCACCTAGGTTTTTATATAGGGATGTCCAATGGTCGAGCGAAATAAATGGGGAGATTGGTCAAGGAACTGTTTCAGTTGTCTATATCTGAGGTTCGACTGTACCAGTGTCCTCTTTAACAGGGTTGGCTAAGAGTGCCCTCTCTGGAGCACCGCATTCCCTACGTAGACGTCAACACTGGACTCCATCTTTCCTATTATGCACTGGCCCAGTCCCATGACCTCCCCACATATGTGCAGTCCTGAAGACGTGGCTTATGCAGACACACCCACGGCCCTGACGCGTAGAAGACTGGTCGGGTATCTGGACGTCACTGAAGGTAAGTGTGGATACATCGGAAACAGAGGAACTCAGCGTGTCATTTGAAGACTAAGGCTTTCTGCAAGCTCTGGCCCCTGTAGAGTTCGGCATACCATACAGCTAACTTTCAACGGGAATTACAGTACTTGCACATTAACCAGGTCATATTTATTAACTCACACATCATAAAAAATTTTTCTCTTAATATAATTTACACATTATGTAAACACTTTTGGGGTAGAGGTTAATCAAGCATGAATTTTCCAACTTGTTAGGGATTGACTTTACGTTAAATTCCTCCGTGCTTTTGTTGCAATCGAAGGACATTTACAAAATGCAAAACAATGACTAGTATTTACATTTACATTAGGAGTGCCGAATGTCAGGAGGAAAGTCTACATTTTAAACGGGGCACTTGTTTGTGTAGGGCCTCAGTTCCTGGCAATGAGTTTCTGAATTCCTAACCTTTAGAAAAGTTCTACTCTAACAGATACCAATTTTAATCAACTGGCTAGATATGCAAATTTTACATTTTCTTTTCCAGCCGGCAAAACAAAGACATTTCTACACTTCTCCCTAACCAAGGTTACAGCTTGCTTCACGACATTCTTCATCACCTAACCTTCCCTACTGAGCTAAGCTATTACGAGCTCTTGTACTCTCGTATGTGTCGTTTTTCCTATTCTATCACTCCCTACTATAATTTTCACTTTCTAGGCTTCTGATTAGGGAGAAGGATAACGAAAGTGTCATCAGCCAAGTACTCACTCAGGTGACACTGAGGTTATTCAATGGCGTTTTCTGATGCGATGCTTCTGCGGTTGCCCTCGCTTTCTCTGCAGTGTTGTTGCAGTCGAAGGCCAGCCTAATGAAGTTGGTGCTCGGCACGGCGTTTCCTTGTATCACCCTGGAATGCTGATTGTGCGCCTGGCACGCAATGGTGTTGCTCGTCATGGGTGGACAGCGGCAGGTGGCAGTGCTGGGACAGCGGCCTGGGTGGTAGTGCTGTCCGCCTGGTGCACATCTCGGGCAGCAACCTGGGTTGTTGGAGCAGATTGGCTCATTCATTTGCGTTTATCTCTGGAGACTTTAAGTGGCACTCGCTCCAGACATTGGAGGGGCTGTATTGACAGTGCAAATGCTTTTGAGCATCCGGGAAACTGTTTTTACATAATTACAGGCTGACTAGATATGAGCATTTCTAGGGCAGGCGTGGGTGTACCGGACACGCCTCAGAAATTCCTGGTCTTATTCAGACTTAATATAATAGCCTTCTTCAGGCTCCAGGAATTCCAAGGGGTTCGGCCCACTCGTGACTGGTCCGTAGAGGTCGCTTGTTAAATTAATAAGCCCCTGATTAAAAATTAATTTCCACTTGTTTAAGTAAAAGTTATGGAAAGGAAGTAAAATGACTACCTCATAAAAACTAATTTTTACCACGGCATATTTATTACTGGAATGTGAAAACAGGGGGATGATTGTTTCTCTATAAACATTGCTAATGAAATTATTAAAAATTATTTTGAGTCACGTTAATTCTGGTGAAGACAAACCTGCGAAAAGAATTAAAACCAAACTAACTCCAAAATTCTAAGTCACAATTTATAGCAAATATTAAGGGGTGGTTTGTCTAGAAGGGACAACGTTTACGCGCAGAGTGTAAGGATTGACTCGGGTAGGGACCTTGGAGCTTCACCAGGGATTTCCTCTGCATGCTGCAGGGTGGAAAATGGAGCTGTTGGAAGATGTCGAGTAGCCATTAGAAAATATTTTTTTCCAATTTTTATTGAAATTAGGCTTTTTTTGTTAAGTTCGGTGAAGTAGTGGTATTTTTTATTGCTCTTTCTTTCTTTCTTTTTGTTCTGAAGCTCCAAATTTTGTATTCAGGTAAGTTTTTTATGATGCGCTAGGCCTACTCTTAATTAAGTTTTCTTTATTATTTTCATTTGGCGTTTCCTTCATTGGAGGTTAGGTTAGGTTAAGTAATTAGGCTGTTTTGGTTGGGTTAAGCCCTTCTTATTACTTGTTCATTTTATTTAATGTTCAGAGGCGTTTCATTTTTTCTTTAATAAGAAATACGGTGAGAAATAATTTTATGATTTTATTTCAAAAATTGATTTTGGCTCTGATTGGCCAGCCATGACGTTGGCCAAGGCCATGATGTCAGGCGCAGGCATGTGGTGTATTGGATGTAAGTGACTATGTCGAGAGAGTCGAGGGCAGTCGGCTGGAGCGAGCGGATGCAGGTCGGCGATGGTGTGCAGCCAGGAGGAGGCTGCATCAACACGACTATGATAAGTACACATTGAAATATTTGGTGTTGTGCATGGTCAGGACATCCTTCCCTGCTTCGCAGGAGGAATGGCCCCTGCCATACCTTTCTGTAAGTTAGTTTTTAGTAAATAAGAGCAGATTGTAGCAGACTGTCTGTTAGTAAGTAACATGTGTCGAGAGAACATGGTGTCAGCATGACAGATAATTATGTCCTGCCAATCAGTTCTGTCCGAGGAGTTAATGAGATTTTGTTTATTTTGTTTTAAATTCTAACTTTTGCATGGAATGGAACCTTAGCTATTGCAGTTATTTTTCAGACTTCTTGAGGAAACTTAAAAGTAAGTTTAATGGTAGCACCATGCGTTTTTAATGGCTCCGCATTCCTTTTGTGTTCATTCTGGTTGGCTGGTTGGCTGGCTGGTTGGTTGGTTGGTACTACTGCACTCTTGTAAACAGAGGTCTAGGTTATGAATTCTGATAAATTTTTACAGGTTCCACCCTAAAGATACATTTGTGCCTTTTCAATTATTAATTTTAGAGTAGTTTTGAACCTTTCCATTTAAGGCCTGGTTGGCTAATATTTGTGAGCTTGGCTATAGGTAGTTTAAGCTGGTTAGGAAATGAATATTCTGACACATTGATCCATGGTAATTCTGTTTAGTAACCTCACTTTGTGACAAATAATATTTAGTGTTGATTAATACTTTTGTTGTCTAATCCACTAGCAGTGTGGATTAAAGGAGGCAGTCTAACCCTATTCGGTTTGCAGTCAGTAACTTAAATATAGGCCCTTCACTGTAAAGTGAGCACTTTTTAAGGCCCTTCCAAATTTTTTTCTTTTATGCCAGTTTTTAATATCAGTATTGTCACGCGACTAATAAATACGGTGTATACTTTCTCCACTCTCAAAAGTTATTGACTGAGACTGCAATAAAACATATTTATTAGTGGTTAATGCCTGTTGGGAGGGCCTTTTTAAAAAGTGCTCACTTTATTGTGAACAACCTATACCTGTGCGCGTTTCTTTTTTTCTGAGTTTTTATTATACCCACATCTGGTGAGTTAACCCAGAAGTATGAGTGAAAAGGGCATCCTGTTAGCCCTAGTCAATTATTTTTCTTCTTCTCCAATAGAACACTGATTAGGAAAGTGGGTTTCCTGGTTTTAGATTGTTTATTAATAGTGATATCTTAATTAAAATTTAGAAGCTAGGCCACAATGGACCAATGGAAATTGGATTAACCTTATTATTATTAATATTAACCAAGATAATAGGTAGTTTATTTAAGTGAAACACATCGCTGAATTACTTCTTTATCAGTGTCAGACCCATGAAGTGATTTTGGTATCTTTTGTTGCAACGAGTAAACACAACCCCCCTCCAACAACTCCCCTATTCACACCCCCTCTTTTTTTCCTCTTCCTTACTTTTTTTTTTGTTTTTGGGTTGAATGAGCCTTTTATATTGTTTTCAAGTAAGTATTTAGGGTACAGGGTCTCGTGCTGGCCCTGCTGTTTTAAAGTTACACCACATGGTGGAGGCTTCGCAGGTCAGATTTTGGTATTGGTTCATTTTTCTTTTACTATAATTCTAAATTTTTTCTCTCCCTACCTCATTACAATTTGCTCAAAATTGCAGCTTGGGGGCTGCCACAGGGGTGTCGGGTTTGCTAGCATCCAATCAGAGGGATTGGTTATTACAGGGCAGTGGAGGCTGTTGACATATTTACCGCCTCTCCACGAGGCTCTGCAAAGGTGACATCGGCCTAAGGGGTACTGCTCTCTTACGGCATCCCCATTAACTATCTTCTCTCACTCTGCCGTGTCCATGGCTCGGTGTGTAAACAAGCTTCGACTTGGGGGTGGCGACATGTCAATTTCTGGGTGGGCAGTACAATCTCATTAATTATCTATGTGTCTGTAGTTGTCTGATATTGCATAGATCAACCCTGTAGCCACGGAAATAATTGTCTGCCAGCGTGACTTGCCCTGTAATTCTATCAGCGCGTGATGATAGGGCAAAGACAAAAAGCAGACTGTGCATGCTCGCTCCGCAGTAGGGTGGCATGCAGCAACACACACGTGCACATAACTTTGCACACATATCTATGCACATTTTTGGTCATGTAAGCCTTGTGTATTCATCCAATGAGATGTCCCAGATAGTATTTCTTCCTCTCATTCTTTCTTAAAAATTTTTTAACTTTAAATATTCCTGTGTTCTGATTGCAAACTATTCCACACAGTTGGCAAAGCAGTGGTAAAGGAATCCTTTCAAATTTTAGTTAGTTTCGAGGGATTAACAATTTATTACCAATTTTAGAGCGTATATTTACCAGATGGCGTTCATTCTGGTAGAAAAATTCCTTTATCTAACTCAAGCCATTATAATTTTTTGAGGTAAGGGTGCAAGGGTGCAGCCTTGGACTGCTCACAAGTCCTGTTGATACTTAGCCCCGCAAAAGGGCGGCACATTGCAACATCAGCTCGCTACGCCACAAATAAGTTATACTCTGCATTCAATGATGTTGGGTTCCAGCTAGCCACAGTCTCGCCGAGCACCATGTTGTTAGTAGTACACTTGGTTAGTAAAAATGAGAACAGAAAATATCCATGTCAGATTCGAATCAATTTACTTTGGATGGTCGAACACAGTACAAGTATGCCAGTATGAAAAAACAAAAACTATGCCAAACCGACCGACCTGTTGACTCTTCTGTGGATGTACGACTAATAGAACGATTCTTGGGCTCACTGCCAGCGACTCTGCATGTGCAGCAGCCACCCTCCACAAAACAAATCTAAAAATACACACATTGCCGGGGCTCGCGGCCTCCTATTGGCTGAGCATTACATTACGCTGCTGCGTGGAACTACAAAAGTGCTGATTTCATGGGAATCATAAAAAAACTTTATCTCAAAAGTGGTGTCACCTCGCCCTGAAGCCTGGGAAACCAAAAGTGCCACGTATTACAGATAACACTCGTATTACAGTCTAACATTTAAACTCATAAAACCCTTACTTCTAAACAATAGAATGAAAGGAAAAATTTGGACAATTACACTCAGTGACAAATGAAACTGTGGAATTTACCAAAACGTGAACGTGATAAACAATTTAAAAAGCAATAAAAACTGTGTGTAAACGCAATGCTACAAGGCCTTACAGTACACAATTGCACGTTTTTAAGTAAAATATGTACCTCTCTCACACACAAACACGTGTTATTAATTTTCTGCAATCTTGCTGCCTGTTACTCTGTGTAACTGTTGTAAACAACAATGCAGTAGTCTATTACACGCATTATAAGGCTCTGAACTAACATGAATTTTAATCTCACAGGCATTTCCCTTTTGAAGTTTTTTAAATAATGCAATAAATTGTATGCCTTTTTAAATGGGGAAGTAATATGAGTGGCCCAGATTTTTGTCAATAATAGCATCGAAAATAAGGGGACAAGCACAGAACCATGATGATCTCTACATTTTTTATGGTGTCATTGGGACTCCTGGCTATTCATTAATGACTGGCTGCAATCATTAGGTAGTATATAAATTGTTCACATACATTTACAGAGAAATCATAACCATGTTGCAATTTTGCTAGCAGGAGTTCATGTTTAAAAGCATTACATGCTTTGCTAAAATCTACTAGGCATAACAGTGTTAACTATTGGTCCTCAATGGCTAGATGATTATTATCACTAATATCAATCAAAGCAGTATGTATGCTGTGACGGGGATTAGAATGGTCATAATACAACATGTTAAATTTGTTAACATGCAAAAAATTATTTTGATGTACAAGTACTACCGTATTTACTCATGTATAGCATGCACCATGGTTTTTGCAACGTTCCAGGGAAAAAAAATTTATTAGATAAAAGGTTTTTTTTTTTTTTTTTTTTTTTTTTTTAATAAAAAAAGATAAAAGTGCACCTTGTTAGGAAGTATATAACAAATTATTCTATCTTTAACACCACCTTTCTTAATTCTTTTTTTTTGTGTATAGCGTGCACCCCAGAAATTTTTTCCTTTACTTCAGGAAAAAAGAGCACACTACACACAAGTATAGGCTGTTGACGGTAAAGTGAGCACTTTTTAAGGTCCTCCCAGCCAGCACTAACAACTAATAAATAGGACTTTTTTGCAGCCTCAGACATTAAATTTTGAAGGGGGTGAAATGTATACACTGTAGTTATTGGTCACATTGCAATGTTTATATTAAAAGTAGCAGGAAGGTGGAAATTGTATGAAAGGAACAATTTAGAGGGGCCTTAGTGCTCACTTTACAATGACCAGCCTATAAATACAGTACACATTCGATCACCTTTGACAGCACCGGTAAAATAATAACTGGGCAGTAGTCTTTTCAGGCATCTTAAAAGTAGACGAGGAAGAAGTAAGATGAGGATGAAGTAAGATGAGTACTGGGAATTGAAACACATTCGCTTTGGGAGGTGACCACTCAATGTACCGCGCCACCATGGTCCTCATGAACAGTACAGAACATATTTGAATTTATAAAGATATTTTGTTAAACATCATTCAAACACCATATGTTAGGCCATTATTTATGTGGACCACCACAATTGTAGGGGAGTGAGATACGACTGATAAGCACGGATAATGTCAAGCTAATACAACAGTTGGTCCCACCTGAGCACAGAAGTGCACCTTCAATATCCTACAATACTGCTGAGACCCACTTACTCAGATGCGCCCATGTTCCAGCTAGGGTGCAACACCATTGTAAAGTGTACGAATGACCTGCTGTTCTAAAACCGATCTTCCCCCTAGCACTTTACATTTGGCAACACAGTGCTCACAGAGTACTCAGATATGTTTATCGCTCTACAGGATATCCCCGCATACCAGAGTGATGGACTATAATGGGGCACAGAACCTACAACTTGTTACCTGCACAGTACTGCTGGTGTAGGCAAACTGATTTTTACATAACTCGATGGCATCATTAGTCATTAAGAAAAGTTATGTGCCCAAAGACAAGTTTCAAGTTCTCATTTCAACTCCAAGAATTTTCTTTTTTGGGTGTGAAATTGGTTAAAACTGGTGTTTTCAGAACCAGTTTTAGTTTCTAAATTCTCTATACAGAAACCTCACAGCTGTCTGTAGACATACATCATACCTTTATCTTTATTATCATGCCATAAAAATATAGGGTCATCGCTTAAATTAACGTTTAGGCAAGTCAGCAAATGAAAAACTGCACACCTGTTGAGTTTCTTGCATGTAGAAGTCATGAAGCAAGAGGTGAGTGGGCAAAAGTCAGTCCTACAGCTCACACATTTCAAGGCTTCGAACACACAAAATAGCTGCAGGAAGGCAGAACCTTTTAACAGCAGCAGTTTTACACAGTTCCTGCTACAAATTATTTACTAACTAACAATTCAGAAAAATGTAACTGGAAATATAAAAATACCAGGGCTACACTAGCTTAGGACATCTAGTTTGCTTACTGGATCTTCAAAACTCTTCAATATCAGTACATCTGTGAAAATTAATGTCCAAATATTTTCTTGTTTTGCTACCAATCACATGCTGCTACTTTCTTTGCCTTACATTAAAATAAGTTTGTTAACTGGGTCATAGTAATCGACAAGTCTACAGGGATCTATTTCAACTGATTCCCCAACCATCATGTCTGCCTATAGTATTTGTATTTATATTCACTGTAAGTACATAGATTATCAAGACTTTTATACTACAAAGAAAATTAGTAGTACCCTCGTGGCCTACTTCCTGTCATATATGAAATAATAGACTGCATTTTACTGTACTTAAAAAGGGTAATGATAATTTGTAAGACAACAGAGTAAGGTCAGAATTTCTGAGGACAACACAGCCCTCTGATTGGTGCCTTACCCTCCAAGCAAAGCTATCTTCATGTTCTTTTTGTAGGTGACATTGAGGATCCAACCCGGCAGCCCGCCTGGTATTGCTGCCTCTTGCCACACTCGTAGTTCAGTGAGTATCTTCACGACTGCTGCGTGCTCCCTGTAACAAAACTCTTTTACATCACACACCAGCCATTTAACAGCATTATGCAGGTTCTTATTGACTTGTACTGCTTGGTTTACTGCAAAACAGCTGCTACAAAAAGTGCACAAAGTTGATTTTAGAAAGGGTGCAAAATGAGGATATAAGATACTGATACAAACAATAGAGGTCTCACAAGCAGCAAGCAATCTCTATCTTAAGTTTGATGCATACTGGAATGTACTACCAACAGGCGAATACATACATTCTGAATTGACTTCAGCTGTAATCATGGGCCCCATGGAGTTTGAAAGACATAGTTGGTTAAATGGTGCTAGAGAACCATGAACAAGGAAGTACTGGATGCACACACATAACATAAAAGATGTTAGGATACTATGCTGTAGTTTCTAATGAGCACAAATACATTAAAATAAATTTTAAAGAATTATATCATATGAGTCTAGTTCTGATTTTGGAGCAACTTGTGTCTACGACTCAAGAAGCAAAACACAGACTTAACTTTTGGTAGGCCATTCCACTATCTGAAAAACTACTTATTATCTGAGTTGGGTAAGACACATTTTAAAAATAACTTCAGTTAAGTTACTTTAGTGGATAAAGTACCTTCAAATAAGTTACTTTTCATTTCTTTCAAAAAAAAATAAAACTGGGTGTTGATTTTAAAGTAATTTGATTGAACTCCATTACTCGATAGGTAACTTTTATATGTGTAGGTCTACTCTAACACAAAACACTGTTCACTATGAAGATAGTGGTAAAACATAGAATATTTGTTAAAGTAGGCTGTAAGTAACATTTTTATAAGGATATAATATGTATACTGTTACAATACATGGAAACCTTAGAAATAGAAAACCCCTGAACTGGCATAAACGCAATTGTTTTCTTAAATAGATTCTTCCCTATAGTCCATTTCATATCAGTGGTCTCAAATTTGACAGTTCTAGGAAAGTAGTGCCAATGGCATCTGGTTGGCTATGTATCCTTCCGCCACAGCTGAACTGTCACTGAAGGTGACTATTTGCAAACAAACACCATGCGATTGCCAGTATTTGTAAACAAACACCATGTGATTGCCAGTATTTGTAAACAAACAACATATGACTGCCTGTTTTTGTAAACAACCTGCATGTGCCTCCTCCCAAATGACTTTTAGAAGCTGTGAAGGGCTGTTCAAACAGTTGCAGGTTGGCAACAATCCCATTTTTTTTAGTTATAAATATTTTATGTAAAAGACTTAACAGCCCATGTAATAAGTCTACAAATTGATAACTTTTTTCCTTGTAAGAAATTTGTAACCAGAATGCACGAAAATGAAATTGTATTTTGACTGTCAAATGAATAAGATATTTTATTTTTAATATACTCGAAATATATTAATGACAACTAATCTTGTCATACTTACCTGAGGAAAATTCTCGTAAACATAAAAATTTTGCATGGTTTCCACGAACACCAAATACCAAGGACACCCCCCCCCCCCCCCCCCCCAAGGAATGTACAACTACCAAAATACAGTCCCCTATCCCACACCTTTTCAAAGACAATGTACATTCTTACATACAGGCTATGCCTACCATTGCATTAAAAGGACATAATTCAGCTTTGTGGTATGATATGACAACAAACTCTGTACAGACTATTTCTTTTATAGTGGTTATATGTAGGTAGTCAAAATAATGCAAATGTTACTTAATTTCAGTACTTTTAATAACTCTCATTTAGTAACTCAAATGTTAAGTATTACAGGTCTACATACAAAATACTTTAATAACTTTTCTCAAATACCTACATGTTCAGATTGCCATGCAGTGAATAAATACTTATTTCTGACTAACTCAGTGTTGATATTTACACTGAAGTTCAGTCGCACAACCTCCCTCAAAATTATGAATACAGCCGTAGGCTTGTTCTCGGGTACCTAATGAAGAACTGTATTTCAGTTCAGAGATGTTACAAAGTGCTCTAGAGAAGCAGATGTGACCTACAGCAACAATATATCAAACGAACATGTTACTTACACACTAAAAAGACCTACCCAAGATTGAAGACATCTTAAAGTTCATTTTCCTTAGCAATAAATTTTTGAATGATGCAGTTCCTGCTGATGCACGAGACACTTCTTTATGATGTTGGAGCACCTTACACGCACAACACGACAGCCAACAGCCAATGAAATACAAGATAGGTCGTCGTAAGCCCAACCGATTCTGTCTGACCAGCAATTTTGGATTAGTAATGATTTATATTCTTCATCATGTCATGCGGCACGATGCACAGTACAACATTGCAAAATAAAATTGTATTACAAGCTTTCCCTACAATGGTAAATACGCAGCTTAAAAGAAAAAATTAATTGAAAACTACTGTATCTATCAAAAATGATCATTTTACTTTGTATACATTAGCGATACAAATTTTTTATCATTATGTATTACAATTTCCCTCTTGTTCACCACCTTTGAGGCTAACATAGCCTATCATCAGCGCCTTCTAAATAGTTAGATTAAATGCCGAGAGTGTGGTGCCGGTCATGCTGTAAATTCAAGTAGTAATAGTGAAATGTGTTGTGGTTGCGTTTTGGTCGTGTCGTGCTGTTTTGGTGGGGTCTATGTGATTCCGGCATGAGTGTGTGGCATTTTGAGTTACATATTGTTTTGATGGAGCAGTGGAAAATTTTGCTCGTACGGAAATAACATTTAAATTATTTACCTTAGAAAATTATAACTTTAATGAAAATATAAAATGTGATACATACATCGCTGTTCGTATTCGTACAGATGCAGTAATATATGCACGCACACACTTTGATCGAAGTTAACCTTACACGATGTAGATAAACAAATATTATTCACTCACTACAAAAGTGTGGAAAGTACTGCATTTTTCAGGCCACATGCATTTCAATAATTATATTAGCGGTTTACAAATACATTTACAAAACACGCAAACTTACTGTTGTAACCTCTTGAACACGTGTTTTTCTATGGTAATCCTTGCGAGTTTACTTCACTAATATCACGTTTGTTCGTCACTAGCATTAAATAAATTATTTGCAAAAACATTCAGTAAAATCATCACTACGCACGTTTCCTGATACAAAAAACTTAAACTTACATACGGAAATCATATTCTTGTCACTTTATTGTGGAAGGCGGTTAGGAAAATGGCGTAATGAGCAGTTTTAATGATGTGCCAATTAATATTACATTTCACTCAACAAAACGCACAACGGTACCTACAACCAACTATGTTTGGAAAAAGCAAATACAAAATAATTAACTACCAATTAAATATTCCAACAACACCAATAACATATTCGTATAAGAGCACGCACAACTGCCTTCACCGGGCTGGAAACATAAACATGGCTAGCCATTGGCTTAAAACGTTTACAGTTCGTATGTGTCGACATACTGTGTCATAAATGCTGAACGTATTTTTTAAGTCCCGTTACTAATAGCCAAGAAAATTTAATATTGCTTTGGAAAAATAATTTAAACCATAAATGGTGTAAGTATAATTAAGATTTTGAATTACGACTTATAGTTCCAAGTACTATTTTCTTCCAAAACCATCATCAAAATAGCCAACCTAACAACACGGATCCCACAGCAGTTCATCAGCTAATACAATACTGTAGGAGCAAGAGCATTTATAGTTTACATACTGGGTATGTTGGTCACATTGTCTGTCAAATTTGAGACCACTTATATGAAATGGACTATAACAATTCATAGTCAGTTGCAAAGTAATGCACATATGCTTTCTACTACAATTACATTTAATACTTTGATATTTCAGTTGTAACACTTTATTATAACTTATTTCCTATTATCATAATTCTAACAAACCAATACACAAAACTCTTACAGCACTGGATATACTGAATGTTAAACTATATTATATTGAAGGAACTGTGTGTTTGACTGTACAGCCATTAAATAATATTAGTGTCAGAAATATAAGAGAAATAAATGTATTAAGGATAATAATTCAGAAAATTAAATCTCAGATTTAGTAATATAATTAAAATAGAAATATAAAACAAGATGAGTTTCTTCTCGGTGGATATGAATATATCCATTGAAGTATTTCTATTGAACATAAAAGTGAAATCTTTAAAACCAGAAAAAACTGAAATGACATAATTCACACAGGCTTTTTAAATATGATTCATATATAACGGTTAATACAATTACAAGAAAATGTATATTCCAAAATTGGTTACCTTTCAATAATTTACTATAACATTCTTATTTTTGCAGTTCATCAAAACACTAAACTATATATAACAAGCATTTCAGACCATTCTTAACAATAAATTAACCATGTTTTTGAGTAAATGAAACACCAGGGGACACGCCGCTGAATCCGCGGGCTAAGTCACAACAGGAGAATCAGATAATTGTGGTATGTTCCGGATCTACAATAACTACTCGAGTTACTCACTTATACTGTACCACAAATATGTACCATAAGTTAATTTTGCCAGAAATATTTATTTGTGGTATGTACGGGTTGGGTAAATACACCTCTCGACACATGCAGATGTGTGAATATTATGTTAAGAACTAAATATGGCCTATTATAATACACTCATACCATTACAATTTAATAACTTCTGAACATTTTATCGTATCTCGACCTGCAAAGGCTTTTTGGAAAACTTTCTGCGATTTTTGGTATGCTCGCCACCAGCAGAGATAATTACGGTACACATTAAAAAGTTGATGTTAATATCTCACGAACCGCGGGAGCTAGGACAAATTTTACGAGTGTGTTAGCATGGCTAACGCATGTAGATTTAGTTATGGTACACATTTTTAAATTATCGTAAAAATTACAAAAAGTATGGTAAGCAACGTATGGTTATGTGAACACGTATGATAATTATGGTAGATCCAAACCCAACTTTTATGGTAAACACGAACCTTAATTGTGGGGCACAAAAACCTTTCCTCCCCGGAAGTGAGGGGAGGTGTCCCCAATCATAACTCCCCCTCCCCCTCCATTCAACACGGGGCACTATTAATCCCCCTTAGACCTGTTCCCCCCACCCCTCACTCTTTGGCCATAAAGTGTTTTTTATAAGATCTTTACGTATTTATGTATTTTTAAGACGTACTTTGATTTCACATATATTATTTTCATTGGCACATTAATTATGTTAATTAGTTTATTAGTATGTAAATTCACTGCTCATTTCCTTTTCTCATTTTATTTTGTTGTACAACACATTTATATGTCTTTCCAGTCTGTTGTTTTTGTAATGTGTTTCTGAGCAGTTGTTGATCCGTTGCCATGGTAATTAAGTGGTCATAAATAATGTTTGCTTCTAGTACTCTCATGATTGGTCAGTTTTTCCACTGCATTACTTAATTAAGTGAGTGAAGAGATTTGGGCAGCTGTTAACAGTGAGGTCTTGAGAGCCGATGAAGGTGACTGAGGTGAGTATAAAGCAGCTCCGCAATGAAAGGGCAGGAAATCTCAAAAAATACGAGAGTGACCAAGCCGAGTATTGTATTTAATTAAGTGTTGGAATGAGAATTTAGCCATCTTGGTTTTCAAAGTCAAGATGCTGACCTGCGTGGGTTCAACCCGCAGGGATTTTAATATAGTTTTAATATAAAGACCCAACTTTGAACCTGTAAACAGGCCACCTTGAAGGAGACGAAGTCACGAGCGTGAGATTTGTAAGACGCAGGCCTGTATTGGTCGCTGCCCATGTAATTTTACAGTTTTAATTAGGTTGAACTACCACAGTGTGCTTAAATACGCTGGGACTGTATTAGCACTATAGGCCAAGAGCCCCTAATTAGGGAAGCCCACGATGAGATGTCCTGCTGCATCCGGAGGGATGCTTCTGCATATGAAATCGACCAGAACTTTAAGAACATCTAGATTTCTTCATTTTAATTTATAATCAGCTATGTCAACAAATTATATTTTTAAGAATTAGAGACAATTTTTTTTTCAACTTCAACCGACCCTAGCTGATTTTACCATGGACACCCTGGCATTATCTTCTTGCATAATACACTTAGCTAGTCTGGAGAAGACAGACAAATAAATTTATTTTACTTTTTTTTTAAGGTTGAGATTTTTATTGCCAAGGATAAAGTAAATGAAACATATCAGTCACGAGAGGGGCTAGTGTTGCTGAAGTCGCAAATAAAATCTTGTTTGAGAATAGATTACACATTTTAGTTACAAGAATTCTAATTAAATTTCATACATTGCATGAAACCTCTCTGCCCAGTTTTGTTGTGTTATCTTTTAGTGTTCTTCTGTCCTTACATCTGTTACACTGTGTATCTCCACATCTTAAATCTCCTCTTATTCATTTCAAATAAAATTTGTGTTATATCTGGTGCCAAACGTGGTACCACGTAACAGGTAATCAGTTCACGCACCTATAAAGTGACACAATGTTGATGAATGAACAAGCTCCACCACTGTACCCAAACAACCAGCGCCCAGACTTCAACAGTACACCTAGGCAGAACCACAACTGCAGCGTAAACACATACCAAGCAGAGTACTTTGATACAGAACCAGGACCACAAATGGAACGAACAACATGTATCATTCCAATATGTTATAACTTATATATTTGAGAATTATTTAATTGATTTTTATATTTCTGTGTAGAGGAAAGTAATTGATTTAATATTTAGAAGTTTGTGGCAGCAACAATTTGTTTGTATTTTGTACATGTTCTTTTTTTCCAAATTTATTATTTTGAGTCATTGCATCTGTAGGAACACCGCCATAGGATGACAGTGCAACTTTTCAAGGAGTTAGTAAGCTAAACGTGTAGCAGCCGGGTTGCACAATATGAAGTCGCACAGTCTCTCAGTTTTGTAGTCGTCCCAATGCATTGATCAAGAGGGTTCAACGATGTAGTGTTTTTTTAGGGCAGCGAGTGGCCACGCTGCCATTTTATCTCTTACTTCATTTTCTTTCTTTTCCATGAGTGTCAATTGTTCTGAAGAGATGGTAATAAACTCTAATGAACATTTAATTCAACTTTCACTTATTTTCTGTTAGCACTCCTGTCATCAACTTTCAACTGTTCATTTATTTCTACGAGTCACAAAACTTTCACTGAGCTAGTTCCACCTAGTATATGTACAGGAGACAAAACAAATACTCCTACCGAGGCAGGAAGTTTTAATCAGGCAGGAGGTTTAGGTGAGGCAGAAGGTACAAAGACCCAAGAAAAATGGTGTGTGACCAGGACGTCTCGGTGACAATATCATAAGAGATGAAACCTTAAACATATGCAACAGTACCAAAACAATTAAAATACACACGTGACTTACCCTGGATCTGAACTCAGAAAAAATCGTGAAATTAAGGTATCATGCAATAACTTCATAATGGAGGTAGGATTGGGAGCATCAAATTCAGATTATAATCTATCTAATGTTTTAAATGGTAGGGTTCACCAACCTGGAATATTTACATGACCATCATTTTGAAAATAATTGTGTGAGCCACTTAAAGCACGTAAATTTGCATAGTCTACCATAACACTCATACCAAATAATTATTTTGCCGCCATTTTGAAAGTCAATGCTTGATACCATTAAAATGATGAAACTTTACAAGGCCTTCTTTAAATATGCAAAATTTGGTGGAAATTAATTAAATTAAAAAAAGCTCAATTTACAACACAACTGAGATTTACACCACAATTTTGCAAAAGGCCAGCAATAAAGGATCTCTGCATGCATAATCGAGATGCTTCTAATAAATACGGTTAGCATACAAAATTTGGTTGAAATATGTTAAACAATATGGCAGCTATACCAAATAAACCTGAAATATTTTTATGACAAACATTTTGAAAATAAGTTCCTTATCAATTTCGTTTACATGTGTTTACATGGCCTGTAATAGTATTACTTATGTGCCGAATTTGGCAATAATTGATGAGTAGTTTTCTAGGTGTAACATAAAAGCTTTATTTCTTCACCTGGTGCTGTCTTCCAAAATGGCACAACAATAATATCCACTTATAAATTCAATACTTACACTACGTGCTGTCTACATAAAAGCCAGGCGTCTACTTAGTACTATATGTGTACCGAGTTTGATGAAATTTGGTTTACGTGTTCGGAAATTGAAAGAAGACACACACTCACGCGCACACACATACACGCACACACGCACGCACGCACACACACACAGACAGAGAGGAAAGTGACCTCATAAGCCTTTCTTTCCTTCGGAAAATATGATAATTAGTTTACCAATTACACACAAAAAAAAAAAGTTAAAGCACAGCAACAACATTTTGCGGGTTTCGACAATATGTTGTTTTAAGAAAATACAACTGAAACCTTTTATAGTAACAGCTAAAATATTTGTGACAGATTTCGTACAAAGTACAAGATGACATGTTGGGCATGACTCCGTAATTAAAAAGTTGCCAGTTTCTCATGTGTTCAAATTGGTTAATTCATAATTTTGTCATTTGTGCCTTAATAGGTTTCTTTTACGATTCTGTCGGGAGTCATTTCTTTAGCAATTGTAACCAGAAGCTACTGATAACTAAGAAGCCTACTTTCCTCTACACAAGTGCAAATAAGTTTTAATGAAATTCTTAAAAACTTAAGAGTGAAGGTAGGCGTTGACGTTCCATTGACAGCAATATCATTAGAGATGAAACCAGAAGCATGTGAAACTAACAGTACCAAGACAATTAAAATGCACAAGTGAATTATCTGGGATTTAAATTCGTAACAACTCATTAAATTAAGCTAGTGTGCAATCAACTGCATCACGGAGGTAGGATACGGTGCATCAACTTTGGATGTAATCAGTCTACTGTTTAGAATGATAGGTTTACTAACCTGAAATATATGCATACCCATCATTTTGAAAATAAGTGTCTGAGCCACTAAAACCACATAAGTTTACATGGCCTAACATATGCCACTTACGTGAACAATTAGGTGGAAATTGGTTAATTAGTTTCCAAGATATGGCATAAAAACTTATTTTTTTTTTACAGGGAATATTATATAAAAACTGCATAAGAATTTCTGTACAGGATGTTTCTAATAGATACTATCAGCATGATAAGAACTATGACTATGCTCCAAATAACAAGGATGTGCACATGGGATTTTCGGGGAGTTTTAATATGTTGTTCAGCATACCAAATAAAACTGAAATCCACATCTGTAACTTAATCATAATTATTTAAAGGTATTAAGCTAATATTCCTGGGCTATATTACATGCCTACAGTTGGGTCAGAAACTGAGACAAATTGTCCCACGGATTCAAACCCCACACGAGCCAACCCCAGCCACAAAATTTGGATGACACTGTGACCTTACAGCTGTCAAACAAAGAAGGTGACTAATTAATAAATGATTTTACAGAAGAAAAGTGTGCTTCAAGACTAAGGGAGAGAGCAGACTGTACCCCCAGCATCTCCTTTCCCTCTGGGGGCCGCAGTGGCTGAGCAATTAGCCTACTCACCTCTCACCAAGGCAATTCGGGTTCAATCCCCAGCCAGGTCACTCCAGATTTTTTGCATGTGGGAAACATGCCAGATGATGCTATTAGCTGGCTAGTTTTCTTGGGGATCTATCATTTCCCCCACTCTTTCATTTTGGCGCTGCTCCATACTCAACTCAATGACTATCATCTGCTTTCAAGACCTCAAAGTTAAGAGCTGTCCAAATCTCTTCACTCACTCACTCCTTTCCCTCCACCGCAAAAACTCGCAGTCTCACATCTTAAAGTCAAGCCTGCCAAAGCCTCCCCCAGTAAAGAAAAATGACACAATAATTACCATCCCATCGGAAAGCCTGTAATACCCAGTAAGATGACACAAGCAAGAAATGTTCAGTAAGGAAAGCAAAACCAAGCACCCAACACAAAGCTGGATGTGATCCTACACGCAGCAGGTGAACAGTTGAACCATGGCCGCTGAGCGCAAGGGAGCAATAGCCTAGTGTGCCCCACTAGCCCGCTTTTCTTTCCTTTGAGCCACCACCTCAGCTATGCTCTCCCCCTCCCCACCTCCCAAATTCCATGCCATCACCAAATTCTTGCAAAGTCAGAACTGTCACATTTGTATAGGCCAGCGAGGCCTGATACCACCTGGATGCAGGCACACAATAATGCAAGTGCACCTACCTTAGGAGCTTGGTTTCATCCTGCACCTTGGACTGTTCTTCCAGCCAGAGGTAAAGAATGTACATACTGCTCATGCAGCAGGGATACAAACTCACTCTCTTCCATAGTTCTTCCTCCTCACTAACTCCCAGCCGAACTGGTATAAATGTATCTCAGGGCAATTCATTTCCTGCCTCCCTTGAAGATCTACCTACTCACCATGTTGTTTAGCCGCTGAACATCTTCCTACAAGACTTGTCTGTAGTACCGTCCACTGAACGCCATGCACTAACCCATCTCTTTCAAGGTGCTCCTCCCAGTTTAAGGATAGAGAGTCTATACCACCATGCTGGCACAACCTCACTGGTCAGCTAGAACTTTGCTACCAGGGGGTCACCTACGCCCTACCATTCCCGCACTAGTCAAATATTTTTGGCAGTCATGTTACCCTTGCCCATCAAGCATCCTGGTGACAAGTTGGGATACATGTGGTTTATTCTCAATAAACCCACATAAATCATACATTGCTCGTTTACAACTCAGTGTACCTGTTCCTACCAAGTAATCCACCATCCTCTAAAGCTCATGACACAGTCTAAAATCAGAAGACCTCGTAATGTCATAAATGTCAGATTTGGTGACTGGAAATCACAGTTCAGTTTTACTCAATCAATAAATACACAAGACTTAAATAAAGGCGCCACACAAAAAAAATAAAAGAATTAAATTGTCAGATTATTTCCTCTATATTTTTATTTCAAGTTAAAAAACAGTTCACATTCTTCCATTAATGTAGTCACGAACAGCCAGTTTAAACACAAAACAGCCCCACAGAGTTCATTAAATATTCACATCACTCAAACCTCACATTGCGAGAAAATTAAGAAGACAGGAGGGATGTCAGTTCCCTCCTGGCACCCTAGTGACCTCCCACGCTGGTGGAAATAATTTAGTACATTGAGAGTTGACCAAAAATAGAAGTTAATTATGGTCGCGGGTGCCTACCAGTGTGGGTGATATTTGCCACGTGCAACGCATCTCCTTTAAAAACTAGTCGTCAACTGTTAATGGGCGGCAGACGCTTAAGGCTAAAGTCGCCACGTGCTCTACCCCCCTCCTCGCACAATGGTGCCAAAAACCTAACCATAAAATTAGGCATGATGTGGTACAGAATCCCTTCGGATACAGTGTGAACCCCCATCGCAACCACTTTCCCACCCCAGCCGAACTGCATAGTAATAAAACAATCGAGTTTCTAGAACATTCTCGGAGGAAGAAGTTAACTCTGAAAACAATTTCTATGGCAGGTGGGTCAATACATAATTTTAAAAAAGACTACACAATGCTTACTACTTAACATCCCATGGCGTCTGCCTCACCAGGGAGTTATTACAATGCACAACAGATAAGAAAACAGCTAGGGAACTACATGCTGGTCTGAAGAGCTAGCAAAGAAATGACTGAGGCCTCAGAGTGGACATGATCGCTGGCCAGACGATCGCGCTACCACGCAGGCATGAAGGGGAAATAGAAAAGAGGACGGAAATAGAGAGAGGAGGGAGTACCTGGGGTAACAGCTGCCACACATGTAAACATGCAGTTTAAATTTGGGCAAAAATTCAAACAGTTCTTGTCATCACAAAATTACAGTTCACTTTCAGTAATTAAAGTATTGTTTATGGTCTAGAATGTTCCCTATCCTATTTTTAGCCTACTTTATGAAGGAAAGAAAGGCTTACGAGTTGTTCACTTTCCTGTCTGTGTGTATGTACGTGTGAATGTGTGTACGTCCTTTCAATTTTTGAATCCGTCAACAAAATTTCACCGAACTCAATACATATATGGCACTTAGTAAGGACCCATTAATTTTATATTTTACGACCAAGCCAGTCACTTACTTTAAAAATTGTGAATATTTTTAATGTTTAGTGTGATATGTCATCTCAGGAGCCATTCAACCGATTTAAACCAAATTTTGTATGCTGGCAGTGCATTATGTAAGCATTAAATTCTGAAATGGATATTGTGGTTAGTAAGACACTTTGGAAGATAGCACCACGTAGGTATTGTGGTTAGTAAGCCACTTTGGAAGATAGCACCACGTGGGTATTGTGGTTAGTAAGTCACTTTGGAAGATAGCACCACGTGGGTATTGTGGTTAGTAAGTCACTTTGGAAGATAGCACCACGTGGGTATTGTGGTTAGTAAGTCACTTTGGAAGATAGCACCACGTGGGTATTGTGGTTAGTAAGCCACTTTGGAAGATAGCACCACATGGATATTGTGGTTAATAAGCCACTTTGGAATATAGCACCACATGGATATTGTGATTAGTAAGCCACATTGGAAGATACCACCACATGGATATTGTGGTTAATAAGCCACTTTGGAAGATAGTACAACATGGATATTGTGGTTAGTAAGCTACTTTGAAATATAGCACAACATGTAAAAATTAAGATTGCACATTATATCTCAAAAACTAGCAAAGAAATTTACCCCCAATTTGGTGTATAAGTAATACTATGACAGACCAGGTAAATGCAAGTGACTAAACATAATATGCGCACACTTTCAAAATGGTGGCCATACAAACATTTTAGGTATGTTTGATATACTATCTACTATGCCATTTCATTTTGAACAAATTTTGAAAACTGAAAGTATGTATTTCAAGCATTATATATGCCAAAAAATAGCCATTTTGTAAGATAGCACCACATAAATTAATATAGTTATGTCATCTCAGGTTAACAATAAACTGATTCCTACGAAATTTGGCAGCCAAGTAGTACTGTGGTAGATGATGTAAAATTGTATGTTTTAAGTACATCATACACTTATTTTGAAACTGGCAGCCATTTACATTAAGTTATCTTAGTTTAGAATGTTATATCGTCAAAACCATGTAATCAATTCCAACTTACCTTTGTGTGCTGGCAGTAGATATTAAAACTATAAACTGTGTCTACACGGAGCATTTTTGTCTGCCATTTTATAAGATAGCACAATATGAATATCTTTAGTATGCCATTTTGTAAGCTATGCCACATGAAATAATCAAGTTTTTATGCAATATATCAGGAAACAATTTACAGATTTATACAAAATTTCGCAAACAAATAATACTGCAAGAAGTAGTGAAAATTAGTACGTTTTAAACTAAGACACATTTTCAAAATGGTGGTTACATAAATATTATAGCTCAATATCTTTTACTAATGAAATAAATCCCAACTTAACTTTCTATGCTTGCAGTATCAATTACAACCATCAACTCTGTCTATACAAAGCCTCATTTCTCTGCCATGTTGTAAGTTAGCCCCACAATAAAAATTAAGTTTTTATGTCATATCTCGAGAAACAATCAACCCATTCTTAGATAATATGGCAAAAAAGTTGTTTTGTGGTAAGACATAACTATATGTAAAATTTTTTTTTTACATGACATGCACTTATTTTCAGAATGGCAGCTATAATAACACTGTCTTAGTGTACTATCCTATGAAACTATGTACTCTATTTTAAGTTAACATACAGGCAGTATATAATCATCAAATGTGCTCATGCGGAACCTTTTTGTCCCCCATTCATGAATATCGTCACATGAAAAATATAGAAGATTTATGCCATATCTCAAGAACCAATCAACCATTTTTCACCAAATTCTTCACATAACTGGTGGTGCGGTAGGCCATGTAAACTTCTTTTCCAAATAACGGCACCCTAAATATTTTTGATTATTCAACTCTTATTATTCGAAATATTAGATTGATTAAATTTGAAGTTGATACTCTAATCCTACCTCCGTAATGCAATTTATTACACACTAGCTTATGGTACAGGTTTCTCTGGGTTCGAGTCCAGGTAAGGGAACGTGTGTATTTGTAATTGTCTGTCTACGGTTGCATATATTTCTGGTTTGATTTCTTATGATATTGCTTTCAACGAGACAACAAGTCCTACCTACCAACTCAGCTTTTAAGAAAGTAATTAAAAATTAATTGCACCATTGTTGAGGAAAGTATGTAGGCTCATTGATTATATCAAAAACTTCTTGTTTCATTTGATTTGTTTTTTTTACGACTAGCAATCATACTCGTGTACTCCCACCTCGTTGGGACCCAGCTTGTTAAGCTTGCTTTTGTAGACCCTGGCGACCATCCTGTATAAAGCTTGCTCATGACCTGGATTCCACTGGGGTTTGCATTCAACATCCACCACCTATTTCAGGCCCCAAGGTACAATGAGTGGGTATAAATGCAGGACTGCATGAGTTTAGTACCATTATCACATATAAGTATAGAATCTAGTAGTGTGTATAGTTTGTGGAGGAACTTGAGTGACAGGACTGTGAAGAGACACTGTGGCAGTGGGCCAGAAAATTATATATAGTGCCCTGCAGATGTCTTAGCATGTACCAAGGGGGGGAAGAGATGCATGCACAGTGCTGGTCATGTTATCAGTTGTCTCACAGATATCAGAGGCCTGTAAATAACTCCTGTAAGTCCAAATTGTAGGGGCTGCAAAGGTGTAATGGTTAGACTACTTGCCTCCAACCAAGGCAAACCAGGTTCAATTCCTAACAGGGCTGCTCCAGGATTTTCGTGTGTGGAAATAATACCGAGCAATGCTACTGGTCGGTGGGTTTTTCCGGCATCTCCCGTTGCCCCAACTTTTCATTCCAGCGCTGCTTCATACTCACCTCACCCTCACTTCACCCTCATCGGCTCTTAATACCTCAAGTGTTAAGAGCCATCCACATCTCTCTACTCTCCATTCCAAATTACAAGTACAATAAAATTGTACACTTGTATATTTTCTGTAACACTAGCATACTTTGGGGCTGCAGTGGCTGAGCGATTAGTATGCTCGCCTCCCAACAAGGCCAATCGGGTTCAATCCCCAGCCGGGTCATTAGACTTTCACAAGTGGGAATCGTGCTGGACAATGCCATTGGTCAGCGGGTTTTCTCGAGGATCTCCCATTTCCCCTGCTCCTTCATTCCGGCGCTGCTCCATATTCACTTCAATCACCCTCATCGCCTCTCAAGACCTCGCTGTTAAGAGCCGCCCAAATCTCTTTACTAACTCACTCACACTTGTAGCTACTGTGCCAATGTACGATAAAAGGAAAATATAAAATAATATATACCCACTTCGTAAAGAAAGATCAGCCCTTCAAGTAAAGAAATCACCACACAAACATATATTAATAAAGTGGCTACAGAAACAAAAAAAAATCTTACTTGCTTGTCAAATCAATATAAATATAGGAGATAAATCAATTAGATTATGAATAAAACGTTATTTGTGGTGGTGTGCTAAATAAAATATTTTCTGTAATTTATTGAGTATTTTAAGTTATATCAAATACAATATTATCAAAGCAAGAAACGTGAGTAGTTCAAAAAGACGTGATTACACACAATAATATCAAGACACAAATTTCATAATATTTACTATAAAATTTTGATTATAAAGTTCTTTTTATTTTGTTAGAAAGCTTCAAACGTTCACTAGAAACAGCAGAAATAATTATCACACTGGAGAAAAACATCACTCCAGCATTATATTTAAAATTCATTTTTACGTTAACCTGGAGAATAACATATGACAGAAAAATTAAAATGAACACTATCACTTAATGGTACCTGGATGCATCCTTACATATTAAAAAAAAGATTATACGGCCTACTACAAAAGATTACTTACAAGAACACAATTAAATTAAATTAATTTAAAACTTCTTGCGAATGGTGTCTAAAACATTTATAAATGCAGTAGCAAAAATGTAGAAATATGAATTTATATCACTTAGCTTTACTGCATCGCAATGCGTAGAAAAAAAACACGCTGATAACAAGGTCTGTAGAGTACGTGGCAGGCATATCCGAAAAACTTGAAGAATTAAAGTTGCTTGAAAACTCTAACAGTAGAGCCAAGAAAAGCACGGAATTCATGCAGGTCACACCACTGAAGTTAAGCCCATGCAGATGGAAATCACAGAAGAAACATACAGAAGATACGCAATAGTGAGTAAAAAGAAAATATTAAATCAAAAACAGTACTCACCAGAGGAGGTAGAATAAATATCCTTACACGATGAAGTAGCGAGCCGAAACACCAACAGAAAATAAATAAATAAATAAAATGCACCACACAACAACTACATCTTGACTGCTACTCCACGGGATGTTTACATAAAGAAAACTATTAACTAGGGACTTAGGTCCCAAAGAAAATTATCCCGGTTGCCACACTTCGCCAACGCACCAAGCCGGCAACAAGTCAAGACCAAGAGTGGAGTTAAAAACCCACTCGGTTGGGCACAAAAGCAGGGGAAAGGGAACAGAAGCTTAGTACTGCGCTCCCCGCTAGATGGCATTAGGGGTACGAAAGTGAACAAACTGCAGCATGGCTGGAGGTTAGCACGTGGATGAAAGATTTTTTTAAGTGAAGTCAGGCACAGGGTGCGTGATTACAAGAGGACATTGTGAACACAGCGAGTGTAGAAACTGAAGAGTGGAAGGGGGGTAACAACAGACGTG
Organism: Dryococelus australis; assembly: GCA_029891345.1. Classification (NCBI taxonomy): domain Eukaryota; kingdom Metazoa; phylum Arthropoda; class Insecta; order Phasmatodea; family Phasmatidae; genus Dryococelus; species Dryococelus australis. The sequence continues at coordinate 139,490,097 of CM056998.1, read as the reverse complement.
AAATACAATATACTGTCAACGTAGCAGCGTCCATCCGGTGAAGCCGGGAACGTGTGGACGAAACAGCCGCTTGGAAAAGCTTTAGCGAGTTTTATGAAGACTCTTTCAGAGAACCAAATTGAGTAAAATTGAAATTACAGGGGAAATACCACTGAGGAGAAATTTGTAAACAATACATAATTAGCACAAATTGTTTCAATAAAATTTAAGTTACACGACCTAATAAAACCAATATGGAAATATATATGTCAACATGAAAACAGAAATAAATGTCTGACCATAGAGTCCAATTAAATTTAAATAAATCTCAAATGCTTCAAACTGAAAATAAAGTAATTACTTACTGGACCAAACACGACTTTAAATAAACTTGAAATGACTTACAGAATTTCTAATAAGACATAAAGCAATTAATTACGGCAATAATAAAAATAATCAAATTCACGAGCCAATTACTAATTAAAATCCTCACAATCGTATTAATGACTGAAAAAAACTCAAAATCGATAAAAATGAAGTTAATTATTAGGAACCGTCTCAATAACTAATGAAAATATTTAAATTTTAAATTTGCAAATAGCTTAAAATTGTCTCAACTCAGTGACAACAAATAAAATGCAATAGTAGCTTATATTAACTCATAAGGACATATTGTAAAATACTTAGTAACTGATAAAAAAAATTATTCACACATTTAAAAATTAAGTGTCTCGTGGAAATTAAGGAGGCGTGCCAATACGGCACACTACTAGCAGGAATCTTGTAATTGCAGGTGAAATTTCACAGTTTTGGACTAGTGCTGTAACAAAAACTTACAAACTCTTTTGAGTTGTGTTACAGAAAAACCAACAATTGTAATTTATTTCTTACAAGTTTAAGGCAAGGTAGACAAATACATCTATAGTGAAAATATATTGTAGTTTTGAGATTTATTTCACATTCACGTGTGTTTTGTGGCTATTACAGCTCTATATAATACTGAAATATCTGGATGTTTGTGGGCAACAAAGACACTATGTGTAAAACAGCCAAGAAACTATTTTGCAGCCAATCAAGCTAAATACTATACAGTTTAAGAAGTTTCTGGGCAAAATAGCCAGAAACATTGAAAACAAAACTAACAGGATTTCCAGTTTGACAGCCGAACAAACACTGCAAATTGGATTGTATTGGCTCTGAAACTGTGGGCAGTATCATAAAACTGAAGACATGCATGGGGCTTCAAACATGACTGAGCAAATGTGTACATGCTGTTGTAAACATTGTCAATCAACACTGTGCTATTCATCAGGCACACTTGTTACAGCTGTTAAATAATCTTGTAGAATCCATCTACACCTGTAGAATTGGTATGGTTTTTTTTACTAGTCTCAGCTCTCAGCATATGTTGTATTATGGGCTCCTAGAGACTGACGAGTATCATAAGGACTAACACAGTTCTGCGTAAAACAGGTCAGAAATAAAATGAAATGATTATTAAATCAACAAAGACATAAGATATTCTCACAAACATAAAAAAAATTATATAGTTTTTATTTTTCTTAATTATTTCGTACATAGTTGCACTATCAGGATTACACAGAAAGCCAACCTATATACTATTAAATAAATAAAGAAATGACAAACACTGATAGTTGTCAATAGCTTCATTACAGAAAATCACAGTTTGAAATATATGTAAATTTAAACTTCATAGTAGAAAATAATTCAGATTTAATTTAAAACATGGTACTTCAATTTAATCTTTATCAAGATATTATGCTGCCAGTGTTTTTTGTTTGAACTTTCTTACAATAGATATTTAAAGAAAGAGGGGAAAATAGTGAGAAAAGGGGAGAGGAGGAGAAGAAACAAAATTGAGTCTCTTCACATCTGCACAGAGGGTAAGTAGATTTGCAGGATGCACAATGAGGTCATTAGCACCCATAGAAAAGTAAAGGTCACAAATCTTAAAAGCCTCCACAAGAGGGAAGAGAGAATACACACAAAACTGACAAAAACTCATTAACATTCAAATGGAATTTTAAAGACATGAGAAGTGCATATAAACATATATGAAACAGATTAAAAAGGCTACAAGGGAACGAAAAACAACACAAAATAAAACACACAAAAGAAAATTAAGTTGTAGCACATTAAAAAGACATTTCATACGTAAAAATGAGAGTAAACTGCTCACAGATGCACTCCTGTCACTCAGAATTTGATGCAGGTCATCACAAAAATTAAAAGCACGATGGGTCTGGACATACCAGGTAAGAAATGACATTATCTTCCATATAAGATAGCGTAACACTATGACACTTGATGACACTCCAGACAACCCACGGGTCACATACAACACATCATACACAGGGACACAAAGGCCATAATGTGGAAGGCTGCCATGAATGCAAATGAGATCCAGTGTCAATAGAAAAACCACCAAAATGCAAGTCATCCCACCAGCTTATCCCTGATCATGAGAAGCATTGAGCTGAGGAGCCAAATCACAAGGTTAAGAGTCTATTCATTGAATAATAGCACACTAAACACATGCATGAAGAACACCGTTAATAAAACACAGAACGTTAAAGATAGCACAAAGATTTGCAATTAAAATACTAAACAGGTGAAGCCCAAATAAATACCCCTCTGTGTCAGTTACAAAAGTGCACCCCACAGGGGTACAGTTTCTCCTTTGGAACCATTAATGTAAAAACCGGTAAAACTCTGAAAAACACAAAGGACCAAATCACAAAACTAACTTGGAAAGCAAAAGACAGAGTGGTCTGCTTCGCAAAAGCAGCCAGATCAAGACATACCAGATGCACAGCATCACCCATGGTGACTTAAGTTGTGGCAAAAGTAACATAACCAGAGGTAAAGTACACTGCTTCCAGGCATTAATGAAGTGGACATAAACATACCTAGTAGCTTGACAACGGGCTTCATACGGTAGATAGATGTCCAGACAGTGAGGATACAAACAATCTGAATGCACCGTCTCACCATAACTATAATCAAGCTCACGCCGATAACACAAAGAAGGTAAACCAACCTCCACATGGAGACTGACACCTGGGTTGGTGCGAAAGGTGCCAGTCACAATGCAGATACCAGCATAGTGAACACAGTTTAGCATCTTTGGTACAGAAAGGCGTGCTGAGGAGTAGACAGAGTTACCAAAATAAGACTTACTTTGGACAAGGACTCTATACAGGATGATTCACCTCACGTGGACACCCCCAAAATTTCTGTAACAGTTGCAAATCATGACATACTGTTTTTGTCAAATAATAGTACATACAGTAGCAAGTAATTTGCTGCATAGTCCCTATTTGTAACACATGTATGGACAGAGAAATGATTCTTTGACTGAAAACACACATTTATCTCAATGGCATTTGAAAGAAGACGCAAAGAGAAAATCCGTGATATAGCATTCGCAATGGAAAGTATCACAGAAACAACAAGAAATATTGTGCAAATATGGTTAAGTGTGGGCTGGTAGTACGGGGGCAGTGCAATTCTACTCACAGCTCAATTTAAACAAGTACCGTGACTCATCCTGACAGAATCACTTCCTATAGCAGCATAGCGCTTACCTTTACAGAGCCCCACGGGATGCAATATTGAACCAATGCTCGCACTGCAGCGGAGAGAAGATGGGCAATGTGAGTCTGATATAAATACATTTTATTGAGATACCAACGTAATTCAAGAGATTTGTTTCCTAATCATTAATTGTCCTCAGAAATGAGTGTCTACAATTGCACAACACACGAACAATCCAACCTAAGAAGAAATAAAATTACATCTGCATACATACAACAAAAGAACACAGTTATGACAAACGTGCTTCACATTTTGTCTTTTCACAGCATGTGCTTGATGTGTTTATCATCGACAGCAATACACATCTATAAATGCACATGTAGCAAGTGATAGGCAGCCTGAAGTGTTTCTGGTGCATTACTGCTGCAAGCTACCACAATGCATTCCTGCATATTATCATGTGTTGTAGGAACCATGTTGTACACCCTAGAGGTGTAAGTTTGAGGAAGCAAGCTGGCCATCTTATACCACCACCACACCCTAACCACCAATTTGGAAATTGTTTCTTTCAACACTTCCTTTGCCACCAAAGCAAAATGCACAGAACAACCATCTTGCTGAAACAACTTATCACAATGTATGTCAAGCGGAATGTATTCCAGAAGTGCTGGTAAGGTCTCTCCGAGGAAATGGACTAAGTACAAACGGTCAGTGTCCCTTGAATGACGCATGGCAATATGACATAGTCTCCAATGTTTCCACACACTCGTGCACCACTGCTGCTGGACCCAATGAGGATTCTCTGTCACCCAGAAGTGAATCTGTATTTCATAAATTTACATGCACATGGTTTATGAAGGTGCAATTGAAATCAATGTATGTTACCATTTTAAAAATTATATGTAGTACAATTTTTTGCTTATACATGCATAACAAATAGTAACTATGTAACAAATTACTCTACCACAAACGTACAATTACTTAGCAAAAATGCATTTCATGACCAACTGTTGTGGAAATGTTGGAGGTTGTCCACGTTAGGTAGATTATGTATAAAGAAAGAAGCATCTCTCTGTCTACGTCCAAATTCTGACCACTGAGCAATTAAAAAATATTAAGGTTCTGGAAACACCAAGTTTTCAGATGTTTCATGTGATTGCACCAGGACAGTTTTCCATTAAAAAAATTAAGGTCCAAGAACTTGATGTGACCTGACACTGGCAAAACACTACCATTAAAAAATACCACACAGGAGAAGGGAAAAAAATTGTATCATTGAAGTTTAATGTCAATGGTGAGTTTGACACATGCCACCCTATTGTGCAGAGGGCCTGCACTCTCTGCTGTACGACTTTGCCCCATCATCAAGCGCTGAGAGCGATTCAGGGCAAGTCACACGCTGGCAGACAATCCCATGGCTACAGGGTTGAAAATCCCATGGCTACAGATTGGAAAACTACAGACACGTGGATAATATTGAGATTGTACTACCAACCCACAAAATTACATGTGGTCGCCACCCCCAAAGCTGAAGATTGTTTTACCCACTGAACCATGAACACGCCAGAGTTAAGATAAGATAGTTAACAGAGACACTGCAGGACAGCAGCACCCCTGCGGCCAGTGATGTCAACGCCGAGCCTCAAGGAGAAACCGTAAATATGTCAGCAGCCTTCAGCCAGGGCGATAAGAAATGTGTGGTGCAGCCCACCACGCTGTAATAACAAACCCCTGCGATGGAAGGCTAGCAACCTCTGAACCACTGGAACAGCCACCAAGATGCAATTTTGAGTATATAAGGGGTAGCAAAAATGCTCTCGCCAGTCTGAGCCAGCCTGCCGACCTCTATAAGGTCGGAGGGCTCTCCTGAGTCTGCAGAAGACTCTCCAGCCTAAAGAAGGCCATCCAAACTTGAAAAAGCTCTCCTCCTTCAGCTCCAGCAGCCGGAAGAGGGCTCTTCGAGAAGCTCCAACACCAACCCCACAGCCCGCGGAGAAACCCCTGGTAAAGCTCCTAAGATATCACAATGTCCTTACCCCTGCACCCTCTCACCTGAGTCAATCCTTGCACTCCAAGGTAGAAGGCCATAAACATAGTACCTTCTGGATAAAACCACCCCCTAATTATTCTGTCATTGCGATTAGACAATTTGGAGTTGTCTTGGTTTTTATTGAATATTCAGTTTTGCCTTCACCTGACATAACGACACATAAAATAATTTATCTTATTATTTTAGCTTTTTTCATACAGAGCTGCATATCCCCTTTGTTTTCACTAAGCAGCAATACATACGCTGAGCTGAACTTAACGTTTGGTGAGATAGTTCATTATTTCCTTCTCATGTATTTTTGGTAATTTAATTGTGATTTATTCATTTGCATTTGGTAGCTCAATTATCAACAAGTAACCTCGGCAGACTAAGCGTGAGTGGCCCGAACCCCTTAGAATACCTGGTTCCTGAATAAGGTTTTAGTCTGAGCAAGACCAAGGATTCCTAAGGCATGTCAAGTACACCCGAGCATACCCGCAGAAATGCTCATCTAGCTAGTCCTTTATCTCGCTCATTACCTTGGTGTGTCTGCACAAGACCACACCCAGGAGGGATTTAGCGTCGACTAATAGGTCACAATCACGGCATCATAATCATTAGGATGTTGAAGAGCCCATTATAGGAATTTATTGATTTCACCAAATTTCCATTCAGTAATCAGATGCATAAGAAAGAAGGTGGATCCAATAGCCAGATCAGACTTCTAGTCCGTCGGGCACTACAACGAGAGCTTGCACAGTCAGACGATATAACCCCCATCTCATTATCATAATAATGTTTTTTATTAATTACTACTTTTTTTATTCTCTTTATTAGTGACAGTTGGCATCACGTTTCTTGACAGCCTTCACGGTGAGCAAGATCAAGCTCCATGGGCAGGAGACATTCTCGATCAAGTTCCCCCTGGAGTTTGATTCCTCTCCACCCACTCTCAACCCTTCCACCAGTCGGTGCCCCACTACATTCTCCAACATGGGGGAATCCTTGATCCACCAAGAGAATTCCCCATCAGAATCCTTAACACCGCCAAAGGTCAAATCAGTCAGACCCCGGAGGAAATCAGCACTTACATCCACCTTGCTCAACCTGCCGATTAGAACCGGACGAAGGTAAGGACACGCACACCCTCCACTCCCCTCCCCCTTTGCCTTATGGGGTAGATAAGCCAACTAAGGAATACGAATCCGTGAAGGCAGCGAGAAGTAAGCGAAGGAGTGTGACAAGTTCATGTTACTATATTGGTATCACTGGATCGTGTCCATTGCCTAATAGGAAAATTAAAAATTGCACACACACAGAACTCAGCAAAACATAATAAGACAAAACATTAAAAGACATTTTATAACACCACAGACAGACAATTAGAAAAAGCTGTTTCCTTGTCAATAGAAAACAATATACAGGCTGATTCACACCACCTGTTATCACCCCTTTTTCTCAGCAACAACACGACACTGGGAGTTGGCAAAAAATTTTGATGACTATACCCTATATAAATCATCATTTGGTAGTAATTCCATTCTACCAAATATACTGGAGGTAGGGGTATGAGGGGGTAAGCTTTGAAATTGCAGATGGGAAGAGGGGTCGTATATGCTATCGTTGGCCAGATTGTCTAAAAGGAAACAACATTTACCAAGACAGTTGTTTTCTCACATGCATATCATGTAAGCATATGGTTTGGATGTGCATAGCTTACTCACAATAAAAATTAAAACTTATTATTCTTACTACAATCAAAAGGATCTCAACTAAACATGTTTTTCTGACAAGCATACCTAGTTTACGTACAATCAAAAGGACATTGGGTGTCCTCTAAATACCAGTATGGTGGTATGGTGTGAGAGAACAACTGTGAAATGGGAACACTCGTTCGCACACATCACTCTTCAGAAGTGTTCAAAATGTCGACCATCTGGCATGACAGCTCAGAGAAAATCCCTCCTCCGCAGATCGCCCCAGTGTTTGAGCCCCCTGCATGAAGGGAGCCTGAACCTCAGCCGGACGACAGCAAGAAGAATCACTCCTCTACTCCTCTCATGGACACCCCATTACAGGTGCGTCGGAGAAGATGTCCATGCTGACACTGCCCTTGATGCCAAAAAACTACACCCAGGGGACATCAACTACACACAGCCGGATGTCCTAATGTCATGGAGAAGCCCTCAGGACAAGGAAGTCCTGCCAGAGACCTCCATAACCAAACATCACAAAGGACCACGCAACCCTGCAGCCTGTTTGAGAGGTCGAACCCCTGACACTCAGGAAAATTGAACCTCCACACGCTGTCGGAGGAAGTCTCTGAACTCGCAGGCAATGAATATTCTCAAAGTAAGTTCACTTCAGAATATCTACAGTCTATACCTAACTGTGAGTGAGTGTTTTAAGTACCGGTCAAACAGACTAATTTTGACAGCAAGCAACTGCTGCATAACCTGCAATACTGAGTACTTAAACCAAGTGTGAAAAAGAAGCTGTGTAAAAACAGTATTCCAGTGAACGGATGCTTTGATTTTAGAGTGCCGAAAAATTGAGAAGACATGTAGTAAAGAGACGCTGAAGTTTTTCAAGAAAGAAACAACCCAGGCCCGTGACTAACCATGATAAACTTTTGACAAGAGAGAAAATTTTAAAAGTTGTAAATAGCTTGATTTTATAGAATCTGGTTATGCTTACATTCCATGTTAGCAGAAGATGTTAAAAACTTAAATTGCTAAAGATCAAGTGTTATCTATTATATTGTCTTGTTTCATTAGGGTTATATCTTTAAGGAACTTTCTTTACTTGAAGTGTTATAGAAAACAATTTGCAAAATTTTCAAAATATTTCAACAAATGTTCCTTGGCAAATTATTACATGTATTGATCTATAATGCTTTCAAATATTACATGGCACTTTAGTGCGCTTAGGAAAGTCATTATTCCAAAGTTCTTGGTGCAGATGTACATGGTATGTACGTGAACGATTATCAGTGAGTATTCTCCACACTGTACTTTGGGACAATCCTGAGTCGTGGGCAATCCTCCATGTAGAATCATGAGGATTCACTACCATGGCATCAAGTATATCAACAGCTCTCTCGTCTCTCACAGGTGTATGATGCAACAACGTTTGTTGCGTGTCGGTTGCACTAGCCCCGTTGTGCACATACGTGCATGATGCTGGAAGACATTGTTTGAGTGATGGACGCGCTGTGGATATCTCTCTGCATACAAGCTGGCAGCAGCTCTGCAGCTTCTACGACATTCTTCTAGTAAGTTAAATGCTTCTTTTGATTGTCAGTTAATTAGCATGCCAAATCCGCAGTTCCTGTAAGTGGTCGATGGCAATCTGCTTGCTGCATAGTACTGCATTATATTTTGTGTTTGCTCGGAAACAGTCTAATACCTACTGCACGAGTCCATGCAGTAAGGCACACAGGTCACCCCTAATATCAAAGTGAGTTTCTCACTCCAACAGGAAATACTGTAATGGCGCACATTGTGTATCTAATGAGCATAGTTTACACGACCAATGATTAGTGAATAAACGTAACTGTTATTATTAGATTGTTTCTGAAAAATGGCTGAGAATAAAGCAGCAATAAGCAGATAAGCTATGTACCACGAACAGGAACTGCAGGTTTTCTATGCAATTTACCTGACAGTAAAAAGTTTGTTCATTCAATCAGTCATTTATTTTTCATCGCATGTAAGACAGCATGTGGATCTCTCATCAGTGCTGAGGTCTGCCGAGCAACCATGAATGTAAGACAGAGCAGAGTCGTGTTTAATATAGGGTGGTTGACATTTAGAACAATTATGAAGTGTGATGGTTGCGAATGAGTGTTCCCAGTACCCAGTTCATGGCAGTTCGCTCACATCATACCGGTATTTACAGTACACCCAACATCCTTTTGATTGTACGTAAATTAGGTATGCATGCCAAAAGAACAACAAGTTTAGTTGATTCTCTTTTGATTTTAGTAAGAAAACCAAAGTTTTCATTCATTTTAATTCTGTTAAACTATGCATGTCGCAAACCATATGCTTAGATGATTATTTTATTGTGCGTAAATTATAGTCAGAAAAGGTGTCTTAGTAAATGTTGTTTCTTTTAGACTATCTATCCAGCAATACCTTATACGACCCACATTCCCATTTGCCATTTCAAAGCTCACCCCACATTATTCTACAACTGGTATGTTCAGAGGAATAGGAGTGCTACCAAATGATGCTTCTTATAGGGTATATTTATCAAAGTTTTTTTGTGAACCTCCCGTGTCATGTTTCCAAGAACAAGGGGTGATACTGGTGCTGTGAATTACCCTGTGTGCATGAAACAACAGAAATACCAATGAACATGTTATTACAAAACAGGGCCGACAACAAAAGCAAACCAAAAGAAAGGAAAACAATATCAGTGCATACAGCTGAATTTAAAAAAAAAAAACAGGCAAAAATTGGGTGTAAACCATAATGAAACACAAGTAAATAAAAAGAATTCCTTGTCAGATTAGGAACCTAAATAATTCAACACTATGAACAACAAAGGAACTACAAAAATAACCAGAGAAATCACAATCTATTGTGGGGACAGATTCCAGGTCCCAAAACATAGCGAAGACTTGTAATTATTATTGTGTTATTTTTTTTCATTTTGTGTCCTCTCTCTGGGTTTATTTATTTTTTCCTCTCGTTATTTTTGTGGTTCCTGTGTTGTTTATAGTGTTGAATTATTTAGGTTCATAATCTGACAAAGAACTTTTTTTCCAGACTTGTGTTTCATTGTGGTTTTTTTCCTATATTTGTTTGTGTGTTTTTAGTTTTATTGTTCAGCTATGTCCACTGATATTGTTTTTGCACTATTCACTTATGTTGTGTTTTTGTTTCGTCATTGTGGTGTTCTTTCTTTTGGTTTGCTTTTGTTGTGTCCTGTTTTAAGATAAGTTGTTCAGCTGTCTTTTTGTTGTTTAAATATTATATAAAGGCAGTTCACGTTAAAGTGAGCACTCCAAAAATCAACCTTTGAAAACAACCACTGCCCACAACTGCGTATATATAACCATGTTGTTTATCGCACAGGCTGAGGACGAACACACCCAGTTATGTTGGCAATGAAATTTGAAAAGTAGTTCTAAGAAATAACGCTGTATTGCGAGTGTAATGTTTAAATTTATGGCTACTTAAGTAGTTTGAAGTTAATTTTATACAGTTTAAAGAAATTATAGGCGTAAAGATAATGTATTTACTGTAACTCATAATTATATTGTGTCACGTGATCAAAACCAACGGCCCATTGTTGTGGTTCCTTCATGCTTGTTGCTTGGCTTTGCTTGTGTGGAGTGTTTCCGAGGCAAGCTACAAATTTGGAAGCTGGAAGTTGTTGTGTTTCAATATTTTTCATTTATTGTTCATCTTATCTGCAATCATCATTGTTTTATTATAGGTCGTATAGTGAATTGTGTTGTAGTGATTTTATGCAAAGTCATGAGTTCCAGCAAAATATGTACGAGTAGTCAGCTTCAGGAAGACATTATAAATCTCGCCAAAAGTATTAATTCTTTAATTCGTCGAGGAGAGATGAAGCCGTGCAGAAATGATGAAAATTTCAACTGCAACTTTCCTGAGGTAAGTGTGTGTTTTATGACGTGTTTCCCCAAACAGGTTTTACGACGTGTTTTCCATGATTATCACCAGTACATTAATGAAGTAAATCGTTGAAAAAGAACAAGTAGGAATCGACAGTTGGAAATGTGATATTATAAATGGAAAGTTAAATAACAATAAAGAAAGTAAACGAACGGCAGCAGAATCGCGACATTAATATATTCAAATGAATTTCCGAAGTACATGTTATATCCTAAGTTTGACAAATAATATAAAAAATTATGTATACCCATGTACCTAAGCCTATCTGTTTAACCATTCTTTTAAATCTGTCTTGATAATATGTGAAAATTTTGCCGTCAATAATTATACGTTAATTTCACGTGTTTTTATATCACTGTGTTGTTTTGTCATGTAGGCATAACCTCAAATGCATCTGTACGTATCTACTTACGACCAGCCATGTAACCTTTCTTAAATCTGCCTTGAAAACAAGTGCAAATTTTGCCGGCAGTAATTATAAGTTAATTTTACACATTTGTTTGTGACTGTTGTTTTGTACTGTACGCCTAACCTCAAATACGTCTGTATGTATCTATTTATGCCCAGCCATGTAACCTTGAAAATAAGTGCAAATTTTGCCAGCAGTAATTATACATTAATTTTACACGTTTATATATGACTGTGTAGTTTTGTAATGAAGGCCTAACCTCAAATACGTCTGTATGTATCTATTTACGCCCTGCCATGTAAACTTTCATAAATCTGCCTTGAAAAAAAGTGCAAATTTTGCCGGCAGTAATTATACGTTAGTTTTACACATTTGTATATGACGTGTCATTTTGTAAGGTAGGCCTAACCTCAAACTTGTGTTAATGTAGTTATTCATCCCAAGCTACAGTGTTAAATTTTACAATTGTTAACATAACATAAAGGTCACAGTTTGATGCTACACCAAAGGTGTTCCAACATCCTATAAACTATAAAATATTGACGCTGGTTTTGTTAATTATAGACCTCTAGCTGTGCTTGTTCCCAACATTATTTCTTGATGCAAGTGTAATTGTTTTATTTGGTAATGCTTGTTGTAATAAGAATTAGATAGTATTTATAATTAATTGTCAACAGTTATAGAATAATTCCATGATTAAATTTCGAAATGGATGTTCAACAAGAAAACTTGTACCTTTTGAGAAATATCAACTAAGATAGTATGCGTTCTTGAGTAGGCATAATTGTTTGTTATATTTGCCACTTGGGCCGCAAAAATATTGTAGTTATTGAAATTTTATATAACTGTAAATTACACGGCATAGTTAAGACCCCAGCCTCCCAGAGCTCCTGTTTACTTGCGAATGCATGTTTTGTAAAGGTTAGATTACATTACCCAGTGTGTGTTAAATTAAGTACAGTATTTCTAAAGAAGCTGTATGAGCTAGCTTTCAATATGGGCCAGGCTACAATTAACATACCTAACACATTCACAGTTATTGTGATAAGCCCATACAAAACACATAAGCAGTGGCCTGGCTACAATTTATATAATTATAATAATATTAGTTTGTTTATGTTGCTACATTTGCACCGAAGAAATAAGGTCTGTACATAGAGTTTATTTTAAATGATTTGCATTATTGCTTGGAGTTTTTTTTAAGCATGGAAATATAAATGTTCCTGGTGTCACATGTTAAACACACAGCTTTTAAGTGTACCTTGCCCAACAAACTTTCTTTCAGATGGGCAAAGTGTGTCTGCCACGTGCAGATGCTGATTGCAGAGGACTGGGAGAAGGAAGTGCACGAAGGATCCGGATTTGGATACCACTGACGAAGATGATCTTGGCAGTGGCAATGAAGTATTGGCAGTGCCACTGACAGAGGTATCAGGCTGTTCTACTGCACAGTAGGTGCTGATAGTCAGTGGCGGTAAGGTTTGTATGACCAGGTAAAGGTATTTGCATTTTGCAGCTGCTTGTTTGTAGTATACTCATATCTGTTATGGGTGGGTACTATTTGTTATTAGAGTCCACATGTGTTTATGTATTTGTCATGTTATTTGTTAAAATATGTTATTAATTTCTGGTGTCTAGTATAAAAAAAATATAAGCAATATTTTTTTTACATAATGTATACAGTTTTCGCAAAATTTATTCTAAATATTCAAATGTGTGTTGCATGGTACGATAAGGTCATGTATATTGAGTTACTTGTTAACATAAATGTTTGGAATCTCGTGTCATGATAGTTTTACATCTCAGAAATTAAGTTGTATATTAATATGAAATTTTGTTGTGTATCGGTCATACACTATAAAAGTAACTTGCCTGTAAGTATTACTTTTATAATTTGTCCTTTGCATTATCATTTTACTGTCATTTGTGGATATGTATTGGTTTTACATTAATTAGACATTCCTTTCAGCTTTGTGTGTGCATGCATGAACCATTTTTTGTATGTATAGTAATTTTCTTGAAATATTTTTCTCATATAAGTTTTCAGTTTTGCTGCAGTAATTGCAATGAAGGAACCACAACAATGACGCGAGTCCATGAACTTTACCTGTAAAATTGTTTTCTTGAGGTCTGTGTGGTTTGACAAAAAAAATGTCGCACTCATTTGGACCACAAGAGATACTGGAAACGTGGCCATCGCCGGATCGGCATTTCACTTAGCTATAAATGATATACTTTATTTTTAGAATTATTTTGTATTAATGAAGGTGGTGCCAGTTACAAGCCTGGTATACACTTCTCTTATCACTTCAATTCACAGTATAAATGTCTAGTTCTTTTTTGGAGGGTCTCAGAAGGGTACGAGCACCGAGTAACGGTGTAAAAAAATGCATGTATACACAAATGCATTTGTTGATATGTTTATATTTTTAGTGTAAACAATTTCTATTTTATATATATGTAATAGGCCAATGTTGAAATACATTTATCTCCATTTATAAAGGTGCGTATAAAACTATTCTTAAAATGTACATACACATATCTTTTATACATTTTACTTTTTTCTATATTACATATTTTTATATACTGCCACGTTAAGTTTATTAGCACCATCTACTTCTGTGCAGTGGTGTACTCTTTGCTCTGCTCAGATCCCCTCGTCTTAACCCGCTGTTCTGCCTCCCTGCATTCCCCTTTCCCCTTCGTGTGCCGTTATTTTTTGATTTGTCGTGGTTGTTTATATAAGACCTTGCACTGCCTCACTCTATGCTTGAGACATCTGCTACATTATACCGCTAACTTATGCCTGCAGGATGTATGTATTTTCCTGGTGGCTTAGTTGCACTTCACTTTCAGTCAGGTGAGGCCAAACACAGCTATCATATTTTCAAGCTGACGTTTTACTAGTCACGCTACAGAGCAATGTGGTACTTAAAAACGGATGAATCGTGGGAAACGTTAAGTTTGCAGTACAATTTTTAAATGTTTTGTAATTTGTGTGACAAGTGGTGTTGTACCTTGGGAGCGCAGTAGTGCTAGTCTATTTCAAAATCTTGATTTGACTGCCCTTCCAAATTATTTTTCAGCTTAACTAATGTGTCCTTTTTCAACGTGTCGTGTTGGTCCTTGTTCACCACCCAAGTTAAATGTTTGCTATTTCAAGGTTTCCATGACTTCATCGCTAGGGCATTCATTTTTCAATTGTTTGTTGTGTAAAGTTTTTGTCTATCGGAGCTTTGACATGACCCAAACAATGATATATGTTATATATTTTATATGTATTGTATATTTTACATGATATATGCCTATATGAATATATATATGCATGCATACACACACACACATTATATATATATATCACGTGTTATATACATCATATATGTTGCATGTTTTTTTATATAATATTATACATGTTACATTTAGCAGTCCTGAAATGTAAACATTGAGTTTATTAACATGTGGCAATGACATGGCTGTAACATGGCAATGTTTGTTTACATGTGGTGGCAGGATACATAATAGGCAAGAAAGCAGAACTTTAGAAGGGCTTTCAAAACTGCTCACTTTATCATGAACGGCCTATATATATAATTTTTTTCTACTGACAAAAAAATAGCTTTTCTTAATTATCTTTCTGTGGTGTTCTAAAAGGTATTTTCATTTTTGTCTTTTTTTTATCTTGCTTAAGTTCTGTGAGTGTGCAATTTTTATTTTATTTAGTCTCATGGTCGGCAATGGATACAGTCTAATCATACCAACATAAAAACAAAAACACCAGGTTTCCTGTAGAATTGCACCACCTGTGTTTGACTGTGGAAAATTTGAACCCACAGCCATCTGTTCAATCTGCAAGACTGTAGACAGTCAGCTGTATCTCTGTCGCTCCGCCAAGTTGAGGGAAGCAGCAGTCCACATAAAGCGCACACACCACCACACAGGCAGTTGGAACAACCAAGAGATAATCCTATTTATTGCCACTATTAGCAAAGTGACAATTAAAATTCAACCTTACAGCAACACATTTTCTTAAATAAATATTAATTCCTGAGAAAGCGAACCCCCACAGTGAACACAGAAAGTTCTACAAGATATAAAATTCTCTAAAAATGTAAGGAGGTATTCACAAAAACCCCATTCATGCAGCTGCTGCAAGACACCATGGCATTACAGAGTGCTGTAAACCTTCTTTAGGTCAAAGAAGACAACCAGGAGGTGTTGCCCCTGCACAAAAGCATTTGGTACAGCAACTTCCAAGCTGACTAGGTGATCCAGTAGAGAATGATGGTAGTGGAAACTACACTGGAGAGATGTCAGAAGGCGGTAGTTCTCAAGGTAGTAAACCAGCCGAGCACTGACCAAACTCTCCTGCAGACACAGTTCATAAGGGAAATGAGACAGTAATTGGATGTGTCACCCATATCCTTCCCAGGTTTTAAAACAGGAATGTAGAACCTCCATAATGCACAACACTGGGCTTGTATCACATCCTGGCACTTGTCATTGCACCATAACACATGAGGGTGCAGATGAGAAGACTTGGGATGGCAACCACCGCCCGACACCATAGCTGCATTAAAATAATCAAGTGTCTCATCCACATCAAGAGATACATTAGGAGAGAAGTGGAGTGACTCTTTGTAGATATTCCAATCTGCAAAGAGGAGGTAAGTACAGCATGAGATAGACGGTGCATGATAAGTGAAGATCAAAGTGTGTGACAAATAATGCAAAGCTACAGAGAGACAGATCTATGCCAGAGGATGTTCTGGTATGCAGGACAAAGTGTATAGGAGCACCAGTGTTTAAAAGAGCCAAACTTATATAATTAATTAATTAATTGCCTACACAATCTCTATTATGCCAGTGAAAGAATCCCCACAGTTCACTGTGAGCATTGGAATTACCAGACAATAAAAATAGGGGCGGGAGCCAAGAGACAAGTTCCTCCAGATCTACAAGGTATAAATGCTGAGTCGGAGGGATATAAACATTGCAAACTTTAAAAAAGGTTCCAAGATATGCCCTCATCACTACTGCTTGCAGAGTGGTAGCTAGGTCTAACGCTACATGCCATGAAACAGGGCCTGGGACATCTGGCCACCCCCCCTCCCCAATGGGCGGGCCAGCCAGAGATGCCTTACATTGGGATTTTGCAGTAACTGTCTTCTTAGTTAGAATAACATTACCACAAGGGCCCTATTGTGTCTCAACTGTTGATGTTCGAATGGTCAGGACATATGGCGTGGGGGCAGTAACCAGTATGTCAGTCAGCGTCGCCATGTTGACAGTCTGGGTACACAAATCCTTCACGGGCGATCAAGTACTAACAGCAATGAAGGGTGCAGCAGGTCCAAAGCTTTGGAGAGACCAAAACTACCTACATGCCTTGCTGAATGAAAGATTCTCAATGGCTTGAATATTTGGACACCCTATTCGGCGTGGTAAACAGGACATTCCTTAGACCACACTAGAAGACCCTGTTGACAGTTCACACACCACAGCTGTTCATTGTACTGCAGTGTCAGAATGCATAGGCCTCACTTCAGACAGGGAGCAGGGTTCTTGCAAGCAACAGACAAGTGGCCATACTGCTGAATATTACTACAGCAAAGCTGTGCTGTAATAAACCATTTAACGTGAACAAACTTTAATACAGCAGATTGGCCATGAATGTCAAAGGTCAGAATAAGTGTTGCAGTGGGTTAGACAACATTATCAGATTTTTTCAAGACTACAGACACAAACTACATATTGGGTCTGGAGTTCCTACAATTCTAAGTCAGGGATATCAAGTAAGGTGGGACAACAAATCAGACCCTTGCTGAAATTGAAATAAACATGGGGGCTGTACCTCAATGGGGAATTGTCTAGTCACCTTGTTTAACATTCTCATTGCCAGCAGCCCACAGGACAGAGAGGCATTTGAAGTATCACTCAAGAGCTCCAAAAGTGCTTTGATCTTCCTATGTCTGCTACCTGACCACCAGTTGCATCATCAATAACCATCTGTAATTCGAAAGGCAACACCTTTTAAAAATGTTATGCCCTTCCAAACTGTGTATGAACAGAAAACATGACGTAGGTAACTCAACATTTGTACACACACACACACACTTCCGTATCACAGCCAGAATCACTACCCATTTCACGCCAAAGTCATTTAATATGGCTGTTTACGGAGCTATGATATTGGTGAGTGCTTTGGAAGCTATCATTATAGCCCTTCCTAAGTGGAACTCCTCAGTTTCAGCCTGCCGCTGATGGAGGGGGAGAGAATTCAGTAGGTTTAACACTTCGCGATCTATGCTATTAGGAGCTGAACCAACCTCCCTCAAACATAGGCGATAACATAGGAATTACTACACTTCACCACTATCCACTGCAAATTATGGCCCCAGCAGCACACTGAAGCATACACCAGGGCAAACCAGGAGAAAAATCATTCAATCCTGAGCAAGGCCAACTTTATTCCCCTACCTGGCAAAACATTCCAGGATCCCCACTATAAGAATCCCATTGATGTCATTTCAGGGGACTTGTAGTTGGTTACATCAGCCTCCCTATAGAGCAGTGACACAATATCTAGGCAGGTCTTGACGTGTGGGTGAGTCAGCCGTGACAATCCCCCCTGCCAAGATATGTGGGTGTATAGGTATGTGGATATAGGCTCCACATCTAGATCTGCTTGCTGGGCCAGTGGGAAGGGTTCGCAAGACATCACAGACAAAGGCACTACATATAGTCACACAATTCAGAGGCAGCACTCACTGGTGAGGACAGACCCTCATTCAGAACGACACAACCCTAGCCTGAGACGATGCTAAAGGGACAGAAAATGTGACTGGATCTGGTCAAAAGAGAAGATGAAAAAAGAAGAATGAGGAGATGATCCAAATAAAATTCAGATCATGACCACATCCAGATTAGCCACCTCTTACAACAAGCATAGGGTGGCTGTGGTGGTATTCTAAAACCCCGCCACCACACAGGGGTGCATGAGTTAGGAATTTATGATATATCTCGTAACTAAAATGCGCTCAAATCATAAAAGTCTTGGGTTCAAAAACAGATAAAAAGTTATTCTTAAACGTACTGGCTCCAGAAGACATGAATTTAGTAATGAAGGCACTTAACATTCAGTTGGTATTGCAATTAAATTATACAAATGGCCTCTGGGATGCTACTGAAAAAGTTTTCACACACTTTCAATTTTTATGGGGAAATGTGTTTGGTCGTACATCTCTAAGTGAGTCATGTCATATCTTCCATCAAGGGATTCTCTTTTCTTACATACACCAAAAAAAGGTTTTTGGTTTTTTATACTACCCATAATTCCTGCCAATCTTCACGACACTTTGGTGCACAAGATAGCAAAAAAATTAATTACAATGGTACACACTGACTCGAAATCTTGACTTAACTCCTAGCCATAGAAAATGCTTGACCAAAAGTGCCCTTCCTAACTTATATTGCAGAGGACAGACGGAACGATGAAATGGAAAATGGAAATCTTGGATAACACAAAGAAATAATGACACCCAACTAAAAGGTGTTGTAAATCTAACCAAAAATAAATTGTATTGTGTTTGCAACACCACAATCCAATGAAAGTAATGTTTAATAAAACTTCTATGCTGTCTCTTCAAGACAATGAAATGTCCCAAGCAGGAGAGAATCCATACCCATTATTAGATAGTAGAAAGAAAAAAATTAAGCTAAAGGTAGTCATTAATATGATTAAAATAAAATTGCTATGTATTAACAGTAAACCATGAAAAAAAAATGTTAAAATACAAAAATATAACTACACACATAGTGACAATTATAACTTTAGATTAAAATATTTTCAATATACCGGGTACATTAATGCTTAATAAAAATAAAATAAAAAATGGCATGAACCATTTCCATTCAGCAGTGTGTAGGATGTTAGGAACTCACTTTGCGTATGCCTGGGACACCCATGAAGCCACCACCGCCTGCGGCACTGGCTGCTCCACAAACAATATCCTTATTACATAGTGCCTGCCAATTTCAGGCAACTCCCTGTAAAAGGACACATTAATATTACTTCAAACGAAAAAATTAGAACCAACTTTTTAACACACAGACTACATTAAATCTGCCTACCAGAGCCAACTCACCATGAGCACTTGGCCTCACTCATATCCAAGGAATGTGACAGTGCATTTACAAGATCACTAGATTGGCAATCAGTGCATAAATTATAGGAATTCTAATGAACATAAGCAGGGTGAGCCAGGTCACAGGAAATGTATCCGTACAACTGTTACAACTTGACAAGCCATGAATCACATAGCCCGAACCCAAATTATAATTTAGTCACAGACACACTATGGCAGGTACATTTAAATGCTTGTGGTAGCTGATATGCTACAGCAAATTTTTGCCACGCTGTAAACATTTAATGTAAACAATTGGATGACTGTTGCAGCTGCATCTTGGATCTACACATGAAGGTCGGTCGTGGATAGAAAAGGACAGTAACTCTTTAACTAGCTAGTCCCTCTTGCCTCCTGAAATGTGGTGAACCTGACTGGGATCCTTACACCCTCTGGTCCCCTCGTCAACTCCAGCAGTTCAATGACGATGATGGCGCCAGTGGTTAGCTCAGGGTGGATGCCGACGTGACATGGGTAGACCTTGAGAACCATCACATCTGTACATCAGATAGGCCACAGGGGCGGATCCAGAGGGGGGGCATAGGGGCCGTGGCCCCTCCCAAGACCGCTCTAAAAAAATTAATGCCAAGTAAAAATAGTACGTACCTACTTTAAATTCACACTTTATCCAGTGCTTTAGGAAAGGTAACACAGACACAGTTACTCTGTTTTGTGTTGCAACAACATATTTAGCTCTAAGCTCTGATGGTTAAAGGTGCAAGGCACACAACGTTAACCCCTTCCCTCTTCTCCCTTTACATTACCAGCATCACACACCTGTTCACCCTCCTTCGACATTTTTCTCCGACTTGCTGTTTGACTTCGCCATAAACATTTCACTAACAGCGGAGATGGAGCCAGTTGGCCAGCCATATTAATTACAAGATGACCTTGGGCATTCCGAGCTAGTTCCGTTCGGCGGCCGGAACACTGGCAGCACGGCACAGCACAAATTTTGAAACAGTATGTGCAGCACGGCGCAACATGACATGTCAAAACAGTTTAAAATCACATTGCTTCGGAAACACCATGGATTTCTGAGTACCCCAGATTCTTGGGGCATGAACTGGCAAGAGTTTACTATATCACTATTTGAGAATAATATACAAGTTGGTCGTTGGTGACATTCCCATGATTAATTATGCATTTATTATGTCTGAGAATGTTCTGTCACTGGGGATGCCACTGCACTTGAAGAATATATACGTGACGCATTCTCAGAAAGGCTCCTAAGGGTGAAAACCTAAGTTTTTCAGGAGGCCCAAAAAAAGGATGAAAATGCAAAAATTATAATTTTCGAGAAACCAACAGAACATGCTGGGAGTATAAACACTACAAGGGTGCAACTTGTTTCATTGAATTGCTCATAGAATTGCCTATACAAACAGCACAAAACCCGACAATGGTTTTTAGCCCAAAGGTACCTTTTCTGAAAATGAATGTGTGCATGTGTGTGTGGTGTTGTAACATGTAGAATAGTAATTTTTACAATATGTTTTATCTTTATAAGATCTGCTCTTGATAGACCAACAATGTTCTTTCCCATCCTAGATATTTCTACCAATACTACTATGGCATGGAACACACTTCTACATCTGCCTTCAAAGGCACACCACCTTCCTGCATCCTGTATATGGCATATTGGTAAAATTATTTTTAAATGATAAACTATAATATGACATAGCCTATAATTGCATATTGTGGTTGCTAATTATACAAAAATAAATCAAAGAATTTGTCTCGCCAACATAACACTAATTAAAATCATCGAGGTTGTATTGATGTGAATAAAGAATCATTATGGACAAATACATGCGTTACATTTCGAAAGTCGAGATGAATGTAATTTTAGTGATACAAAATGAGGTACGTACTAGCTTGAGGGTAGAGATAGTGTATGCAGTTGCAGAGATACAACTGTTGGTTTTATCTCACTGAAAAGTTCTCTAGGTAGACATATTGTGGTGCCAAAGAGTATCTTAGCACTGGATTGCTGAAAATCCACTGAGAGCACAGTGAAGACTAAGTAGGACTATGATGTATGCTGTTCTAAGTGACACGTGAAGGCGGCTTTCACTGTTCAATGTCCCAACAAACTATTTAACTGAGGATGGTAAGCTGCGGTGTTGGCCATATCAATTCCAAACATCTTTCTGAGTGAATGGAAAAGTGTGTTTTCGAACTGTCATCTTTGATCAGTTGTTACTTTCAGAGGTAAACTAAAACATGATATCCAATATGCAATAAATGCAGTTGCAAGTGTTTCTCAACATTTGCTGTGTGAATGGAACAGCCTCTAACCATCTAGTAAATTGTTCAACAATAGTGAGAACGTAGCGGAAGCCTACACAGGAGTGGACCAACAATGTCTACATGAACGTGTGAGAAACGTTCATCAGGCACTGCAAAAATAGAGACTGAAAAATGAGTATGCTTGGTTGCTTTGTAGCGTTGACAGCGAAAGCAGTTTTTTTTTTGTCCATGATCTGATATCTTTGTTCTTTCCTGGCAAAAAAATTTACTAGTTGCCAATTTTTGAGATGCTCATATTCCTAGATAACTGAGATTATGAATGCTTTCAAAAACCGTTTGTTGAAGAGCAGCTAGAATATAGTAGTGAATTACATGTTGATATGTCTCGCAATAAACCAGGTTTACTTGACCTTGGTCATAACATGTCATAGGTTCCTAAGTGAATCTTACAAGTCATGACCAAACTGATGATCAACCAAGTCGTCATAGTCAACATGTAATGGAAAGGAGATTTCCTATATATGCATGACAAAGTATCAGGAACCACACATAACATTGTTAAAAATATGGCAAATTTCAGTTGAGAATTCACAGATAAATGCCAATTGGTGCATCTGCTTAGGGCTGGTTTCATCCAGGGCCTGCGCAGTAAGTATCATCAGGGTTCAACCGTTGACGAGATAGCGGAAATGTTTAAAAGTTAAGTACATAACAAGGAACTCTGTCATAAGTACTGTACCGTTATTGGCTTGAATTAAGACTCTATGAGAAGAAACCCAGTGGTGGGTTGCGACCGTTCTCTACCTGTGATAGTGCCCACTCTCATGGCAGATGCATCAGTAGCCAAAATATGACGTTTGTCTAGTGAAGGATGATACAGAGTAGCAGCTGTTGTGATGGCTGTTTAATGAAAACTTGCAAAGAAGTTTCAATCCAATCAATATTGACGTATGATGTACCAGGAACTAATACTCACTCTAGGTCTCGTAGCAGAGGCCAGCACCAAATTTGTTCAGAAACTGAGTCAGGTGTTTTGGGCTGTGCAGGGGTTCAGTTTTGTGTGGGTGCTGATGCCTTCTCTGTATACGCAGCACATGAACTAGATGCAGTGTTAGTAGTGTTTGGTGTTCAATGTCCTGTGGTTTGCGCTGAGGTGAAGAACGAGGAACTACTGAAATGAGGAATGCGATGAATGGTGTAGGTGGCTGTTCAGGTCGACGTAAATACTCAACAATACTCTCCAGGTACCCACTAAGGTGGGTCTTCTCAGGTGGAGCGAAGAGATGGAGTGGCTCAGGAGTTTCAGTTGGCTCTCGCAGACGTCGAAGTGCTTACACCTGCTCTCGTGGAGGAAGACTAGCTACCTGCTTAACTAGGGCGGGTTGAAACTCGTGTGATCGAACTGATGCAACAAGTGTCTGTTGCACCTTTTCCTTCAGACCTCTCCTCTGGGCAAAGGGAATAGGGATGATATTTACCTTTATACTACTATAGCCCATCTGCATGTCTACCTTGACCAGAATTACGTGTGGCACCACTGGAGTGCGTGGACCCGTCCCAGTTTTCCCAACCTAGGGGACACAAATCTTGACCAGTGAAACCACTCCGGTGAGGTTTGCAAACACCAGGCTTACAAGCTGTTCTAACGACAGTGTACCTAGGTGTGGCTTCTCCTTCAATCCCAAGAAGTTGACGGGAAGGGCGGCCGATACTAACTCTAGGACTGTATAAAACAGAGTCAAGCTCACTTGAGTAAAACCCCGGGGTTTTACCTCTAAATGTGTTACACAAGGGTAACTACAGTAATGTACTAAAGTTAAAAACCGACATCACAATTTATTCCACTTTCAGGAAGTAAATACATGATAAAAGCACTCTAGCTCATGTCAGCAGCACAAGTTTCAAACCTGAATGCTAGAAGTGAAATTACGTTGGTCAGTAGAGGCGACAGAGACAAAAAAAAGCGGGAATGTGTTACGAGTGTTGAAGCGTGGCAACAAACTCTTGCATTGTTGCATGTACATATTATGGAGAACAATGTCACGTGATCGCTGGCACAAACTAGGATGACTAAGCAAAGATCGTGACAGGATTTAGGCTTGAAAAAGACTTTAAGGAGTGGGTCCTCTACAGAAACGTCTGTAACTGCAGGAGGGAACAGGGTTTTGCAGGAATAGCGAAATAACTCCTAACTAACATAGCATACCCTATCGTAAGTGTGGCGTAAGCGAAGAACGGGATTGTTGTTTAAGTGAACAGTTGGTGAGAACTGTCAGATCTGAGTGATTGGTGCTAGAAACGAAGGCTGATTACAATATGCAAGGGTATAAGGGCGCAGGCTGGACTGTGTGTGAACAACTAGTGATGGACAGCAAAAGACTGGTCGCGACAATCTGATTGCTTCCCAAGTGACTGGCGCTGGGAAGGAAGACTGGTCTCGAGATGCTGGCTGTTTCAAATTTTATGCTAATCGCGAGCCGCTGCACATCTCTGAT
This sequence comes from Dryococelus australis, assembly GCA_029891345.1. Lineage (NCBI taxonomy): Eukaryota > Metazoa > Arthropoda > Insecta > Phasmatodea > Phasmatidae > Dryococelus > Dryococelus australis. The sequence goes on along the minus strand of CM056998.1, from coordinate 139,465,540 downwards.
TGGCAGATGCCGCTAGGGCAAGGGGTAGTCACTGAGCGGGGTGCAAATGCATGGCTTGCATCGGACATCAACGGCCAGCTGGAAAGGGGGATGTGAAACTAAAAATAGGCGATAATTACTACGTTACCTATCGAGGAATAAATTAAATCACTGTCTAAGCGTTATTACATTCGGCTGGTGAAAAAAAACAATCTGCAAGGCAGACAGTACAATCTCACACTCTAACATAATAAAATTAACCTTCAAACTGGATGCAAATAACCTAAGAATGGAGCTGAAGTCGTTACAAATACTATTACCGAAAAAGCGTCACGCATCAATTCGCCCCTTCTCCGCTGCGACATAAGCTCATCATTACGGTCGCAGGAAGGCATATTCTCCGTACAGCAATAGCACACTTCCTCTATGGCCTCAGTCTGAACAAGATGAGATTAGACCTCGCCTCTAAGGCGAGATGGAAGATGATTGACGAGAACCCCGCTGTCTGCTCAGTTGTCCAAGCTACAGAGGAATGCCGATGATTGGGTCTGCTTAGGTGGAGGTGGTCGGAACTTGCAGGCAGTGCCTTGCTCCATTTCTCTCTGACACCCCACTTGACTAGCATTGCTGGAAGGTAGGAAAAAGGTCACGGACCCCCCCCCCCCCTCTCCATGGAGAGGAAGAGCATATCCTCCTCTACTAGTCCCAGCCACAGGCAATCAAAAATACGTCCGTGTCCAGAAACAGAACATATTCCTAATCTGCGATTAGAAAGGCAGCGAAGAGGAAATAGTGTTCTACTCAACTTTTGCTATCTCGCAGCCTGAAACTAAAGTGTGTTTTCTCAAGTCTAATTAACACTCCTCTCGGGCCACCACCTTCAGAGGGATGGCGGAACGGAAAGAAAATTCCTTTATGGAGTTGCTAGGCAATCCCCTTAATAGCAATTTCTCTCTCCATCCTCTTCTGTAAATAGCACAGTTCTGTGCGCTGCGACACTCGCGTCACTCCCTTCCTCACGAACTTGACCTTCCTTCTTAACAGCTGGAGATGGGGTGAATGTCGTACACATCACAACTGGCATAGAGTAAACGCACTCTTTTACTTGCCTGCCGCAAAAAAAAAGGACACTCCTGTCTCGCTCAGACATATATAACTACTCCTCTCTCTCTTTTTCTCGCACTACGAGGATAAAAGAGGGAGGGATTGCTTTTTCATACACATGGTAGCAGGAAACACTCCGTTACAGTGTGTGTTTTCTTATATTCTTTTTACGCGGTCACTGGCATTGTCTCGCAGGCCTCTTTCATTACACAAACACTCTACAAAACATCAAGTCCCTCACACAATACAAAAGTTCAAGTTACTTGACGTTGAAAACAATCTCACTGGAGTAGCTATAAAACAATACATTATACACTTATGTACAAGACACTATTATTCAAACACTCAAATAAGTGCACAACACAATAATGTAACAAAGCCAATGTTCAAAGAGTAGCTATAAACCATAATACATCATTCCTTCATTTACCAAAATTTTTAAATATAAACATTCATTACTGCACTTCACCTAAACATTCAATCAACATTCAAGTTTACAATACAAAATACCAACCATCATACATATACATAACACAACAATACTAACTACCATACCAAGGTAAGTTTAAGTGTATCAGTAATAATTCAATGTGTTACGGAAAACATTTGTGTCAACAACACTCAAAATTTGTGTCAACAACACTCAAAGTCAAGGTGTAAATTGTGTGGAACAATAATAAATGTAACAATTGTGTGGACACTCAACAATACTGATGCCGTCGGGTGAGACATGAGACGAACAGGACACAAATACTTACTGGTAAAATGGGCACCAGCGGTGCTTCCCAATCACCGCACAATTGAGACTCAGGGTTCTCACGGATGCTGTGGTTTCTGTGTGTACGTCTCACACGTGCATACTTACAAAAACGTAGGTAATACTAAACTTTTACTATACATCACTTTAAAACAAACATTAAAATATATATGGCTAAGACACTCACTACTGAATAAAAGAGGTAAGTTCACTGCATACTTGTTTTTGTTACTATGCATACACATCAACGTGCCAATGAAATTATGATTATTTCGGTCATGACTAGCCAATTCCGCTTGGGTGCTCCCCAGCCTGCAATTAATCTAGTGCACGCCTCGTTGGATGATCTCACAGCCTTCACAAGGGAAGAGGGTCAACAGCTGCTAGGGTAGACTGTTTTTTTCCCTGAAGACAGGACACGGTGAGTTACAAACGAAAGCAATTGATGAAACATATTAATGCGTGTGATTAATCTGCATCACTAAACTCGTAGGGGCTCGCCTGTTGGCACGTGGGAAATGTGGTGATGGTCTATAGACAGAGCCGACTACGATGGGAGTAATTGCACCGTACACATATTACAAAATTACATAAACCATCAAAAGTATTCACAATAAACACACACGTGTGTGAAAACAAGTTTAGACGGTGTGGATGCCGCTCGATGAAGTTCGTAGCGGACCATGTGATGCAGGTGGAATTGCAATATTTATTTATGAAAATGAGAAATTAAATTCATACAATATATTGTTCGGAATAAGAAAATTATTCTCTTAACAATTTAAGTAATTGCAGGTGTGTAGCATGCCTGATGGCAGTGAAATCAAACATGAAAGTGACAGCATGGCCAAACACAAAAAGCATCAATTTACGTGAAAATTACACGGAACTCTGACAAAATTGAACACAGAACCCTGAATAAAATATTGCACATACTATGTTACATAAAAAAGTGCTCAAAATGCAATGATGGCATAGACATATACTTGGCGTCGGTTAGTCACGCGGTTGTATGTGGTATTGCCGTAAAATATTCAAACACAGAAAAATACCCTCAAATACATACATGAAAACAAAGCCCTTACAATTGCACGTAGCAATAATGCAGAAATTATGATGAAACGCCACTAACATAGGCGGATTGCACCTAATTAAAGTTGCGCGGTTCGAGTGACCTCTCCGACATCTTTCTCCTCCTCCTCGATTAAGTTAAAAATGCCACAAGGGTGAAATAAATTAGTAAAGCGAAAGCATAATGCTGGGGAAATGTCTGGCAAAACGTACGCAAGCAATGGTTGACCGGTAAACTAAATTTATTATTGAAATCTACATCAGTGAACAAAAGTTGTAGTGCGTACGTGACAGTGTCTAACTCGCCAGCTCTCCTCGACAGACTGTCCAGAGGCAAGCGTCGCACGGACCTACCATGGCCGCCCACGGGGTTCACATATGCGGAAGTGCTATGCACACAAAGTAAAATATTTTATTAGTGAAAATAAAATGGCACAAATTAAATTAAATACTCTTTTACATTTTATAATTTTCCTGTGGATTTTTCATATTATTTCAATGTCTCTTTATGACGGCGTTCATGCCAGAATATTAGTGTTTTTAATCTCGGTGCCGCGGGCACTTTGAATTTCATAACCAAAGAGTTTTAACATAACAACAAACACTTCAAAACATTTTAAGACATATTAAACCCTGCAAATACAAATACGAAGCACATTTTACACTGAAAAATAGTATTTATGTGAAAGTTAAAAATATTGGCCTCTTTGCGCACGTGCAGGACACGTGACACGTGCGTGGTGAGCACCGTCATGGACTCTAGGGCTGCTGGCTGTTAGCTGACGTCAGTAAAAACAGATGACATGTGTAATTCACAGTACATATATATAGCCCTCATTTATGTTTTAAAACTTGCAATACAAGAATACAAAAGCAAAGACACAAACCATAAACACTTTAGTTACTCTCCAAATATCTTTGAATCTCATCAAAAAAGAAACCCTTTATCATAAATAAACAACAACTTCACACTACCCCTACACAAAAAAAAATATCTGCAACTCTTTTACTAGAGGCCGTTCACAGTAAAGTGAGCACTTTTGATGCCCTAGTTAATTTTTCCTTCCAGCCTTTTCCTATCCTTTAACCACAACCTAATCTAAGTCCCTTGAAACTCAACAGAAGTTCTTCAAATTTTACAGAGCGAATCCTCAAGGTAAAATACAGGTCAAGTTAATTAAGTAACGCCACAGTGACTCAGTGGATAGATATATTCCATTGTGGGCCTTAGTGGCTCAGTGGATAGAGAAAAACAAAGTGGGGCCGCAGTGTCTCAGTGGATAGAGAGATTCCGAGTGGGGCGTTAGTGACTCAGTGGATAGAACTATATTAAGTGGGCCCACAGTGGGTTAGTGGATATTTCAAGTGGGGTCGCAGTGGCCAAGTGGATAGATATATATATATCAAATGGGGCCTCCGTAGCTCAGTGGATAGAGAGATTCCAAGTGGGGCCGCAGTGGCTCAGTGAATAGAGCGAATCCAAGTGGGCCCTTAGTGGCTCAGTGGATAAAACTATGTTAAAATGGGGCTGCAGTGGCCAAGTGGATAGAGAAATACTAAATGGGACCGCAGTCGCTTCAATGTTGAGTTGATTTCACGTCATTTTATTATAACCTACATATACCTATGCAATTTTTTTTTTCAGTCTTTGTATGATAACCTAATTTTTAACATGATAACTGTTCTGGCACCAATACAATACAAAAAAAAAAAAAAGGTCACGGGCTGGGTCTCCTAGTTTATAAATGGATATTGCCATGTAAGTAATAAGCACGGTGTGTATATTCTACTGCACTCAGAAGTTAATGTCTAAAGCTGAAATAAAATATGTTTATTATATATTATTCCAAACAAGAGGGCTTTCAAAAGTGATCACTTTATCGGGAACAGCCTATATACCCTGTATTCATCATAACCTCAAAATTTTTAGTCATTCTACATTAAGTTTCAGCAAAAAAATAAATAAAAATTTACCAAACCCTGTAAAAATTTTCAACCAACTAAGTGAGTGTGTAAAAAATCTCCTAGGTTAGATGTTTAAATAAAATTGCCCATTTTTACTTTATCAGTCAGTTTTAATGAGTCAGCCCCACATTTACCAGGTATGGATGCAGGTCTGCCCCAAACACATAATATATAACCACTGCCACATTTAAATATTAACACAAAAAACATAGGTCAGTGTACACTCAAAAAAGGACACAGGCTTGTACCACCCCAACACACAATCTCACAACAAAGACAAAATAACACACACTGGGGCAATTTCTAAATCCTACACCTCCAAACTCAACACCACTTCAAACAACACCTCAACTTACAACCAAGTCCAAAATTCCCACAAAATGTGAAAAAAGAAAACCCCCCAATTACAAGTTTTAGCTAACCTTCAAACTATTTAAACAAAAAAAAAAAAAAACCTTTTGAAAATAAATTTTCAAAACATTTTCAAAATGTCTACACAACAAAGGTTTTGAAAACTGTGTGACTACTCAAACAACAAAGTTTTCAAAGCACAATTCATAAACACTGTATATTTTTTAATGACTAGTCAAAATAACTCTTAATATTGACTCAGAAATCACCAGCATTTTGTAACACATATCACAGTAGCCTACACCTACCTTGTTTCAATTGTACAACACATGTACACTACAACACACCTTCACTTCAGTATCTTCACCACACTACCAATACAAAACATTTTCAAGTACAAACAAAGTTACAAAAAATAGCACGAAATTTAATTAAAATCAATACTGTATAAACCAAAGTACTTAAGTTAACAACAGTATAAGCACTAGCAATATTTTTAGGTCACCTCTTCTTCCAGTTGCTTTTGTTTTGTGCTCACCTCCAAACTCTCTCGTCACCTTGACGCCGGCTAACAGCCAGCTGCGCTAAGCCCATGACGGCTCTCACCCCGCACATGACACATAGGCATGCACATGACACATAGGCATGCACATGCACAAAGAGGCTCCAATTTGAACTTTCCTATAACGGAATATTATTTGCAGTGTAAAATATGTCTTTTAATTTTTATTTTTCGGGGTGAAAAATGTCTGAAAGGGTTTGAAAATGTATGTTTGTTGATATTGCAAAATATTTGGTTATGAATTCAAAATGTGCACTGTGCTGAGATTAAGAACAGTAATATTCCGGCGTGAACAGCATCATAAAGAGACATTCAAATGATACAGAAAATTAATAAGAAAATTCTGAAATGTAAAACAATATTTAAAATACTTTTGTGCCACTTAATTTTCATATACAAAAGTTTTACTCAACGTGCATAGCATTCCGCTTATGCAAACAGAGTAGGCAGCCATGGAAGGACCGTGCAACGCTATCCTCGCTGCAGTCGTTGTAGGAGGTCTGGCGAGGTAAGACGCTGTCATATACATACTTCAAACTTTTTGCACTGATGTAGATTACCATAGCTCATTCTTAATATAACAGTTAACCTTTGCTTGCGTATGTTTTTGTCAGATAATTTCCACAGCATTATGCTTCCACTTAACTAATAATTTATGCCCTTATTGGTTTTTGAAACTTAAATGAGGAGAAAGGGAAGAAAGATGTCTGAGAGGCCATGCAGCCCGCGCAACTTGAATCTGACGTTATCCGCCTATGTTAAAGACGCTGCATTGTAATTTCTGTATTATTACTACGTGAAATTTTAAGACCTTTATTTTCATGTTTAATTATTTTACGGCCACATCTTTTGCGACCACATCGTTCATAACCATCAAGTCGATATCTGCGCCCTCCATACAGTCTGAGGGTGCGCCATAATTTATCTCGGGGTTCTATATATTTTTCATGTAATTGATTATTTGTATGTCTGACCACGCTGTCATTTCCATGTCTGATTTTCTTGCCATCTCGTATGCTAGAAGCTCATAACTAATTCAATCTGCAGCAGAATAATTTTCTAAACCAAAATAATAGTTTGTTTGACCAGAATTTGATGTCTTTGCGGAGAAATACAACATTTTCACCTGCACTAAGTGCTCCAGTGCAACACTTGTCCAGCGGAATCCACGCCATCTAATACTGCTTCCACCTGCTTGCATGTTTATTGTGACCATTCATGTCGTGCCCCATCATTTTCCAAGTGTGTGTATATTATTGCATGTAATGTGTACTGTGACATTATTTCCGCCCTAGGCGGCTATGTATATAGGCCGTCACCTCACTAACCACGTGCGGCAAGACGAGCCCCAACGAGTCCGCATTAGTGGTGCCAAATAATCACACGTGTTTATGTAACTTGTTCATTTTGTCTCATTTCATTATTCTCTGTGCCTTATCTTCAGGGAAAATCGTCAGTCCACCTTAGCGGCTGTCGACAACCTTCCCTACTTAAGATTGTGTTTTTAAACACCACAGAAATGACATCCATCTAGGAAGTGCGGTAGATTAATTGTGGGCTGGGGAGCACCCAATCAGAGTTGGCTAGACACGTCCGAGTGTAATTCACAAGTAATTCTCGCACGTTTCTTTGTACGAGTGGTATAATAAGAGGACGTAGTACAGTGCATCAAGTGTTCTCTCTTGTAATGACAGCTACCTCTTGCCACTGTTTTCTAAAAGTTTAGTAATGATGTTTATTAATGCAAAGTGTTACATAAGTACGCTTGGGTGAGACAGACACACAGAACCCACAGCATCCCTGAGAGCCCTGAGTCTCAACAGTGCGGCGACAAGGAAACACAACTGGCGCCCACCTATAATAAGTTTATTGTGTCACCGTTTGTCTCATGCCTCACCCAACGGTGTCAACCTATACAACACACAGATACACACCTGCACATAGGCAAGCACCCTTGCCTCACCAATCAAAAAACCCCAATTTTGAGGTTAACCCAAAAAAAAAACCCAGTATGGCCATAAGTGGCAGATAATTATACCTAAAAAAAATAGATGCATTATTATAGCACTCGTGATAGCAAATAAGAAACCAACAGCAATGTTACTCTCTCAGCACCATGGCCAAGACTCTAGCGGCCGCAAATTGATTCTGAACTATAAGGTAAAATCTATAATAAAAAATCTGAACCGTTCGGTACATGGGAGGAACGTCGGGTAGGGTTTACCCCTAAAAGACACATAAATAGAAGGGAAAGAAGAAGGTAAACATAGAATTTTTAGTAAGATACTGTACAAGAAACGCAATAGAAGATAGGAAAGAGTTTTGTTAGTGGGGCCCTTTTTGCCAACAAAGAGAGGGTCGACACAAACCACCCACGAAAACATTGATAGAAAAAGACAGAACTAGTATAGAAGGAAAAGAAAATTCAGAGCACAGATGGTACCAGCTTTCCTGAACTACTTCTAGTAGCAGACACAGCCCTTTGTGTCTGACCTGACAGCAATAACCCTAACAAAATATACTCAAATTTACAATTACATGCTGCATGTGACAATTTCAATACTCTCAAAAAAAATAGATAAGTACCCTCTTAATCTAAACACATGAAAACCCTGTATTCATTGTTACATGACATTTTCACATTATACATGATCCTTAATTTCAGATTCACTTAAAAGTGTTCATAATTTTAAAAAAATCTGACACACGTGTCTTTAAAAAAATATAAATGTAAAATGTTGGTACCATGTCCTGTTTCACCACTCCACTAATTAAAGTAATGTTGCATTATTTCATTTCATGTCACTATAACCTTTCAAACTCATGGATTTTACCATAACCTCACTTCAGGTATTTACTGATAAACAGTGTTCCTTTAATCTGCTCTTCATAAATTTCTCTCATAAAACACTCGCAATTTGGCACTGATACAATAAAAAATAAAAAAATAAATAAACAAACACAAAATAACCCTCTTAAAATTAACATGACAAACCCTAGCACTAATACTTACATTCTACCTTAACCTACATGGCAGACAGTCTGCCTTACTATCCCCTTTCTTTTCCTCCTCCACAACACACTCCTTCGTTCATGCATTAACTTCAATTTTTTTCTAGCTGCCTTCCTTCCATAACCTATCATAACTCTCGTCTTACATACAGGTGCACACTTACCCACTATTTTCCTTGCTTGTTTGACATGTGCACAATCTTTTGTTTGTTTACATTTGGTAAACACATTTTCATTTTCACCTACCTTACATTCCTCACAGCAAGCATTACACAAACTCACTCCTGGGAACCCCCCAGACTTCCAACACTCCCTTGATTCAAACATATTTGGCAACATCCCCTCTGATGTCACACACTGGAAATACTCACTCTCATTTCAGTTTTAAATTTCTGAGTCAGTTTCATGCACACAAATCGATTAACCCCCCCCCCCCCCTTACATGATTTACATCCTCTGACAAGACTTTCTCATCACTCAACACAAAACTATGTGGAACTTTGCAAACCTATTACTAGTAAAGGAGTAATATTGTGACATTTTACTAAGGCATTCTCATCTACTACTACATCCATAACCTCAACTACGTCACTTTCTATTATATTTATAACCTCTACATTTTCACAAACATTTATTGCCACTAACTCATTCTTATACTCAGTACTCACTACTATATTTTCACACACACTAACCTGAATTTCATTAACATCTAATTTAGTGGCAGCAAACTCTTAACTCCTACATTCAGTAATACCTTCATTAAATTTAGCTATTTCCTGTTTCTGCTCATCTAATTTAGTTTCTTGTTTAGCAAAATTTTCTGATATTTGTTGGAATTGAATGTTAGCCTCTTTTTTCTACTCATCAAATTTATTTGAAAATTTACTTTACTGCTTATCTAATTTACCCGATAATTCCGTTCCGTTAACTCTTTCCGCTTCAAGCAATTCAATTTTCTGTTCATCAATTTGACCTGCAAGTCCGGCCAAATTTTCTGTCAATAGCTGTAAAAGCCTATTATTATGTACCAGAATCTCCATATTGAAATTTTAACAAAATATAAAATACTCTTAAAATTATACAAAATACACAAATTAAAATACAATATCGGGGACAGATTAAAGGTTATGCAAACATTATCTTGAAGAGGATGACGTGGTGTTGTAGTACGTACCTGTTGTTGATTAAAGATGATGATGATGATGAGATTGCATTGATGAGGCCACAGGGGTGGAGATAGGAGGTAAGCAATGTAGGATGGTAAAGCAGAACACTAGTATAAAGATAATAGTGGTGAACTGTAGGAGAGTGTACAACAAGCTGGAGGGCTTCTGGGGAAAGGTTGAAGGATATGGGGCGGATATAGTGGTAGCTGTGGAGACTTGGTTGACTGAGGAAGTAATGGACATAGAGTGTAGGCAGGATGAGTTCACCATCTTCAGAAGAGACAGGGATGGGAGAGGAGGAGGAATAATGGTGTGTGTAAGGAAAGGGCTAAAAGGGCCGTAGAATGGGTTAGTGAGGATGTCGAGGTAATGGAAATTAACTTGATTGGTGGTAGTAATAGGAAAATTACTTTGCTGGCAGCGTATAGACCACCAGCACAGGGATGGCAGGCAACTGAGATGATCAAGGAGAGGGTCGATACAATAAAGGACAGGCAGTGGGTTGTTGTAGCAGGGGATTTGAATATTCCAGGGGTGAAATGGGTAGAGGGTGCAGAAGGAATGGGTAGCATGATGCAGAGAATGGCAGCACAGTTAGTCAACAGAGGATTAGTCCAGCTAGTAGAAACACCTACGAGATGGAATGAGGAGGGTGTTGGGTCAGTGCTGGATGTGTTAGTCAGACCTAGGAATGCTGTAGTTGGTGTAACAGTATTGGACCATCATATTCCGGTTGTAGAAATTGGGATTGGCAGGATGAGAGAAGAGCAAATGGCAGAAAGGTGGTTGTGGCAGTATGGGAGAGGAGTCAAGAAGGGGGCAGAAATCTTCCTGAGAGACAGGTTTAAAAAATGGTCTACGGAGGAGGATGTAGAGGGGTCGTGGAGGGAGTTTAGAAGATTAATGGAGGTTATGTTGGAGAAATTCTGCCAATGAAAAGGTTACGGACTGGGGGAGATCCACCATATTATGGACAAGAGATTTTGAAAATGAAGACGTACAGAAAATTACATGCCAGGTGGAGTAATGAAGGGATGATAAGATCTAAAGAAATGATGAAACAAATAGGAAGGGAGCTTGGAAGGAAGATCAAACAGGCAAAGAATGTATTTCTGGGGAACATGGTGGAAGAAGGAAAAGGCAAGGAATGAGGGAAATTGTTTAGGTATGTTAAGCAGTTAAGGGGAGGAGAGGAAGGGATCCCTCTGCTAACAGGAAGGGGTGGTAGGCATGAGACCAAGAAAATCGCAGATGCTGCAAGGACAGTACTTGTCAGTGTTTGAGGCAAAGGAGGGTTGGAATAAGGGGACAAACGGGTTCGGGGGGTGTTTAGTGAGTTTAAGATGAGGGAGTGGGGGATAGAAAAGGTAATTAGGGCTTTGGAGAGCAGTAAGGCAGGGGGACCAGATGGGATAGGAAACGCAGCACTAAAGTTTGGTGGCAAGGAGTTGGCGAAATATTTAGAAGTGCTGTATAAAAAGTCCTTAGGAGAGGGTAAGTTACCACAAGATTGGAAGGATTCTATGGTGGTACCTATACACAAGCAGGGAGAGGATAGGGGGAGGCCTGGCAGCTACAGACCGGTGAGTCTCACATCAAGTACAGGAAAAGTAATGGAGAGGCTGGTGGTGCAGTATGTGGTGAGGGTAATGAACAATAGGAATTGGTTGGAGGAGTCCCAGCATGGTTTCAGGAGGGGTTACTCATGTGAGACTCAGCTGGCTGGGTTATTAGAGGATCTGGTGCAGGTAGTTGATGAGGGGAAGCAGGTGGATGCCTGATTTTGAGAAGGCATTCGATAAGGTGTCCTATGGAACATTGATGAGGAAAGTGGAGGCGCTGATACCAGACAGGAGGGTAGTGGAATGGATAGGGGGCGAAGGCAGAGGGTGAAAGTGGGGGAGGCAATATCGGAGGAAGAGGAGGCTACTTCAGGGGTACCACAGGGAAGCGTGCTGGGTTCTTTGTTATTTACCATAATGGTAAATGACATGGGTTTGGGGATAGGGGAAAAATCAGATTGTTTGCAGACAATTGTGTTGTATATGCTGAGGTGGGAGAGGGGAGCAGAAATTTGCAGACGGACATTGGTAAGAGATATGGTTGTGTACCAGAAAAAATAAAATGAAGATAAATGTAAGAAAAACTAAGGTAGTGAGGTTCACAAGGAAGAAGATGATAAGCAGGGACATGTACACATGGGAGGGATAAGAGAGAGAAGAAGCAGCAGAATATAAGTATCTAGGGATTGTATTGCAGGGAGACCTCAGGTGGAGAAAACAGGTAGAGAGGATGGTAGCAAAGGGAAGAAGGGCTCTGGGTATGCTGGGAAGGGTGCTGAATGGAGTCAGCTGTGAGGTGAAGGAGAAGGCATATGGCACAATGGTACGGCCAATGTTAGAATATGCTGCAGCAGTATGGGACCCGTATGTGGAGGTGGAGGTGCGAGAACTGGAAAAGGTGCAGAGAAAGGCAGCAAGATGAGTGAATGGTAGGTGGAGAAGGCAGGGGCAAGATGGTGATGAAGAAGGTAACTATAGGCCATCAGTGATGATGAAAGAAATGGGGTGGAGCTCATTGAAGGACAGGAGGAAAGTTGAAAGGTTAGTCAGGATGTACAGCATGGTGAATGATGGGGGAGGATGGGGAGGGCTACACTGCAAGCTAAGTAAGGGGGTGTTTAGGGGAAGAGGAAACAACAGCGAGAAGCTCAGAGGGTGTGGAGGAGAACGGAGCGGGGTAGGCAGTCCATGCTTGTGAGGTCTGTGAGGGAGTGGAATGTGTTGAGGGAGGAATTGGTATCTGTGAGAGGGGTTGGTAAATTCAGGAAGGGAGTGGAAAAGGAGTTGGTTGGGTGAAGGAGAATTGAGAGAGCTCGCCACCAGGCGGTAGCCTAATTGCGAGTGTATGTATGTATGCTGATGATGATGACGGTAGAACTTACTTACATACTTAATTCTTGTGTCTGGAACTGGAAGTGCATTACCACTGGAACAATTATCTTCTTCTTTCTGCACTCACTGATGATGATGATGATGACTCAGGTGTGTCGAAATTCACACACTGCGATGGTGCGCCACATTGTAACGTTGAACTTCTCCCAAGACTTGTCGTTGCAAAGCCCCACGTAAGGGTGGCACATTGCCACGTAGCATCAGCTCACTACGCCGCAAAAAAGTTAAACACTACATTCAAAATAAATGTTGGAGTCCCAGCTAGGATTAGCCAGTAAAAGATGAAGAATTCACGTTGAATTTGAACATTGTTTATTCTGGATGGTCAAATACAATACATGCACGTCACTATGACAGAAAATGTCACAACTCACTCTTCTCATCTGCATTCACACAGGTACAAAATCTCAGCAGCAGTCACATTAAGTTTAAAAGTACATCCCAACTAACGAGGAAAATTACGAAGACGAGGGGGAGGAATAAATACCTTCCCTCTCTGCGCCTAGCGAACTCCTGCACCCACGGAAGTAAACTTAGCTACAAAGTTGTTGAAGTCCAAAAGTAGTTGTTAACAAAGAAAAGTTGTAAGTTGAAAAAAATATAAGTTCTGGTTGGCGGTGGTTGTGGGTGCAGGCGAAGATTGTTCCACTCATTACCTTTTGGTGGTGGTTGTAATAATGCAGAAGAGTACTGGTGCAGCTAAGCGCACATCAGTGGGCGCAGCTAACCCCCACTCACCGACAAAAATTAAAAATGCACACTTGGCTGGGGCTCGCAGCCTCCTATTAACTGTTCATGACTGCACGCTACTGCGTGGAAACTGCAAAAGTGCAGATGGCATGGGAATTAAGAAAAAAGTTTAATCTCAAAAGTTTCTCACCTCACTCTGAACCTGGGAACCAAAAGTGCCATGCAGTATAGATAACCTTCGTATTACAGCCTCACATCAAAACTGATAAAGCCCTTACTTCTAAACCGTGGAACGAAAGGAAAAATTTGGACAAAATACACTCAGGGACCAAATAAACAGCAAAATTTAACTAAAAGTAAACCTGAAAAACAATTTAAAAAAAAAAAAAGTGTATAAACGCAATGCTACAACCTAAAGTGGAGGTGCCATCAAAATTGTAAGAGGAGGTTAGAAGAGGTGTTTAATAAGAAAAGGCATGTTAAGTATAAGATGCTCTGTTCGAAATATACATGCATTACAGTGATTCACCCAAACACAACCCATGATAAACAAGGTGTTGCTGACCGACAATTGTAATTCGTCGTTTGTAGATATACGTTAGTTTAGGCAGGAAATTAATAATTTATTGACTGTGATGCCTGTAGGATGCTGGAAAAGGGATTGAAAGGGTTTTCGGGGGTGGGGAAGGTGAGATCCAGCATATGTTGTTACCCTGTTGGCCCCAGACGCCGTCAAGGCAACGTCAATGTGAATGCTGACTCTCAACTTCGGGGTTGCGGGCCGTCCTGCCGGACACAATCTCCTCGCTGATGATGCTAGTGACCTCTGCCCCATTGATTACTGCTCTAGATAAATAATGCTGTTTCTTAAACGGTAGCCGGTGGGTCGACTACGTACCAGTGTTTAATGTACTTTCGTTAATAATATTTACATATTTTTCACCCATTTTACCCCACAATTTCTCTGATCTTCATAGCCCTCCCCACTATCGCTTTTGGAGTTTCTTATGGTCAAATGTTGATGCCCCTAGTAAATTTGTGTTCTGTGTAATTAGTAGTGGAATTATACCACTTTCAGAGATTTTTTTTTTTCAGAACAGCCCCTATTCTTAAGAATTAACGTAATTACCTATCGTGAAGTTAGGTTAAGTATTCTTGCATTTAACAAGGTTAAGCAACTCAAATTGCATATAATTTACATACATTTTAAATTATACCTCAAAATTTTCATCTTCATAGCCCTCCCCACTATTACATTTGGTAGCAGGTATCTACAGCGAACATCATGATGCCCTAAGTAAATTCGTTTTCCGTGTGATTAGTTATGACGATTTATACCACTACACAATCTACCCTCAGCATACACAATTTCCGAGATCAAAGGTAATATCTCCCGATATAACCATAGGCTCAAAACACAATAACATCACCTGTAAACTGCTAGGCAAGTAGCGGGATGATTGAACAGCTTGTCCAAAATATCAGAAGGAAGAGTTTTCAAGTAATCGTGTAAATTTTTACACTGCAAATTCTTCGTTTTCAGAATTGAACTAGCTTTCAACAATTTGCTCGAACCCGCTTCCGCCATCACCTCACCGCACCAGACCAATCAAACGACAGTACGATTCAGTGCCTGTGGAAACACCAACATATGCATTTTACCTCTAGAATGTCTGATTTTATGGAACAAATCGCTTTTGAGCAAAACTATGAGTATTTAGTATCTCAAACACACTGATTTGTATCAAAACGATTATACATATTTAATCGCTTTTTGTACTGCTTGTGCAAGATTTTTCTATTCGGTTGGTCACATTTGGAGGTATTGTAAATATTTTAAACACAGAGTGAACACAAACAGCATATGCATATATTTAATTTGTGCCGAAAACAGCATTCGGGAATTGAATGGTGTTAGTCAAGTAGGCCCTATTAACCCAATTTTAAAACTTCGTTCTAGAACCTCTCACGAATAATGCAAGTTTTAAATATACTGCAAGCATGGAGTTCGAGTATACAGGAGATGGCATGTTGTAACGTCGGTGAAGGTTGCTAGAGATAGGTTATGGAACTTGCCGACATTTTGACAGTAAACCAAAATATTGTTTTTACATTTAAATAACGTTGAGAGAAGGGTTACGTTCGAAGCATTTCGTGTCCCACAAAGAAACTGATAAATAAATAAATATATATTACAATTCACGTGGGAAGTTCTATTAGTTTATTGGCTTGTATTAGTTGTGCAATCAAATAATTTCCACATAAAACTACCTATCGTGTGTGTACAGCGGACCAGTAATGGGTTATGTGCGACAATAAGCACGTGTTATAGATATAGTGCTCATATATCAGAATTTATTGTAAACTATTTTTGGAATAAATCATTAAATAAAGTATAACAAGCGTTCTATCATTGTCTTGTAGTGTATTTCAGGTTGCGTATCAGTAGTGCGTAACAAAACAGCGTCCAGCAGCCTAGCTGAATTTCTGGAAGGCAAGAATAAATAATTATTTGCTGGCATTTATATTTAAATTCCTAACACTGACAATGACTCGAGAGGTTTGTTTCCAATATAACTTCATCTCATTTGTACATATATTATGTCAATATAGTAAATCTTTGTGGTAAATAAATTCAAATCCAGTTTTAGTTATTGCCTCTCTTTACATTGTATTAGTTCTCCGTTATATTATAGTTTTATATTTATTTATCCCTTATTGTACGGTAAAATTTTGTTTCTTGCGTCTACAATGTTGGACAGGGTTAAGTTACCCTTGGTACATAACTAAACCACAGAAATTAAAATTTTTACTGAATTGTCTGCACTGACAATCATTTTTAGAAATTTTTCAGAAGAAAAAAAAAGGCGGTACAGGAGACATTTATGAATCATTTTATTCCCTATATCTACAAAAATTGTGTTACATCTTTCTCCAAAAGTGCAATTTGGTACCAAGGGCTTAAGCTCCGGCTACAATCACCATAAAAATTAACAAAAAATTAAATCCACAATTGTATATGGCACCAGCTAAAACATAACATAATGCCGTAAGATGGTGGCCTGACCGCGGTAGCGGGATTAAGAGGATTGAATATTTTCAATTCTTTACGCCGTGTTCTACGCCGGCCAATCACGAGACAACATTTCCAACCACAAGAGTCAGTGCAATGCAAGCTTATAACAAGACCATAGTTATGAAATGAATTTTGCGGTACAGTTCAGATTTCCATTTATTTAAATAGTCAACGTAATTATTAACATGGATACCACATTTTAAATATCCCAAAACACGATTCCCACAAAACTTTTTTAATCACAAGTACATAAACAAAAATAAATATCAGGTTAACCATCACACTGTTTGAAAATATCCACGATACATGTACAGTCTGTTTTTTTTTGTGCTCGTTTCTCACTAGTCACGTAACCGTTTTCTTACTGTGGCTGTAGCCATTTCATTTTCATACTTCCATGGTAACGCCACTGTTATTTTGTTACTGGAACGCTAATATGTTAAAAAATTTCACATTGGGACAGAAAACTACAATAAGATATTATTTCTATAAATACACTTTTAGGGATATACAGGAAACCCCCTGTGGTGAGGTTAAAATGTATGAAAACTTATTCGCCGCATTTTAGGTTACTTTGTGTAGTTTAATTAGATTAGGATACATTGTTGAACTGCAATGGGTGAAAAAAGCATGCACCGCAATGACATCGATAACAAGCGCACATGTACTAACCACTGCCAAAGTGGTCCACAGACAAATGTGTGACAAAATGTCTTTGTTGTTACCAACCAACTTGTTCAATTATAATTTTTTTGGTGAAATTCTCCTCTGAATAAATTAAAAACTATTAAGTTTCAATATCTCAGAACCACACTGCAGAAACTTGACAAACAAACACTCCTCTAAGAAAAAGTATTATCACTGAAGAAATTATATTTCTCTCCTCCCTTCGCAAGGGGTGGGATGGAGAGGGGGGCTGCAGTGGGCATAGTGATAGGACGCTTGCCTTCCACCAATGTGATCCATGTAGATTTCCCATGTTTTCTCGAGGTTTTCCTGTTTTCCCCACCCTTACATTTCAATGGTGCTCCATTTCTGCCATATTTCACCCTCATTGGCTGTCAATACCTTGGTTGCTACAAACCATCAAACCTCTTTCAACTCCTCCAATCTTAAGATGATGGAGGCCATGGTGGTGTAGCGACTAGAGTATTAACTGTTTCACAAGGCACACTTTTTATTTGCATCCCATGTATATCCAATACACTTTGGAAAGGACTTGTCAATTATTATTTTTTTTTTTGTTATGCAATGTGAATATTTGCACACAATTACATTAACATAAAAATATATGACAGATAAATAATATAATTTACACACTTATTAATTCTAGCAGCTCTACAAACATGTTAAGACTACATTTGGTTGCAGTACAAGTTAATACAATTCATGTACAGATAAATATTAAAGCATAAATATGTAAAGTCTACATTAGATTGAAACACAAGGTATTACATGAAGTCTCCTTATATCAGTCTTGTTCTGAGTTATAGAAATTTATCTTTGTTAGTATTCTTCTATGGAATAGAAGGCCTTATTTAAAAAGTATAATTAACAGTTCTTTTTCATTTCTGTAAACTATTAATTTACTTCAAATGATTGGGAAGGTTATTTATTAGTTTTGCTCCAGCATTGTGTTGATTTGATGTAAATTTTGAGGTTCTGTAAGAGAATAGGTGAAGATGATTAGCTTGTCTGGTGTAGATGGTGTATATCAGTATTTTAATGTTTTCCATGTAAAAAATAATACTACGGTACATATAAATGCAAGGAAGAGTGAGAATTTTGTTATTTATTAATAGTGGCCTACAATGGCCTCTTTTTCCTTATTACTTATTAATCTCACAATTTTCTTCTGTAATCCAAAAGCCTTTTTCCATTTCGTGGATTTCCCCCCAAAATATGATTGCATAATTTATTATGGACTGAATATTTGAGAAATATTATGCAAGGATTGTGTAATTATGACCAAACTTTTTTAAGGTATGTACCGCAAAACACATTCAACTCAATTTTTACAGACACTATCAACATGCTCAGTCCATATTAAATTACTGTCTACAATGAGCCATAGAAATTTAGTACTATTTACTGTATGTAACATGTCTTCTTCTATAGTCCATTCCCGATTGGAAGCTACTTATGAAAATCAACCTTTGAAAAAACACTGTAGGCATAAAATGTCACCTGTTTTTTCAATAAGCTGTATTCCACAATATATAAATACACTGTGATTAACTTTAGAGTACTGTATTACTGAATAAATTAACATTTACCTTAGTATCTTCTAAAATTTGTAATATTAATTTATTTTTTAAATATGAATTAATAACAGTGAGTGCAACGATGTGTTGGCAACAACCGGTAAAAATAGTTCTCAGTCAAATATTATTTTAACCTCATTTTTTTAGTATACTATTTGTAAATTAAACTGTGCCTATCGAAATATTTAAATATTTAGGTAGCCCCGATGGCAACATATCTCAATTTTACAGTTTAAAATAACAGCGGAAAATATCGTGAGGCCATAATGGTATGGTATTGTTTTATCGAGCGAGAAGGCAATTGAAAAACGGTCTCTGGCAAGGCTTGTCGCCCTCTTTCACACTCTGGAAATTTCACTTCGCTAGTAAGCAGAAACCTTTATAGTGTTTTCAATTGTAGCATATTTCATACTTATAAGAATAAAATAATGATTTTTGAATTGGGAATTTACAACTGAAAAGAGATTTTAATGTTTGGATACTTATTTTAATATATTTAGATATGGTGGCGGTGCAGTTACCAAGTGAAGTTGGCAGATGTGGCGAGCCCTGACATGGCGTGTTGCTGTTTGCCAAACGAAACATAAATTATTCTTACTCCGAAAAATACTTCAAATTACCACATCACGTTTGTAGATGTGGTTTTTAAACCTATGTACGCAAGTTACGATGTTGTGGTAAATCTATTTCCACGGCAGCAATAAATATACTGTAATGTGAGTTTCATTAATCATTGTGTCTGTGAAATGGCATGCCTTTGTGCATCATTGTTGATGCACTGACCCTGTGTGCGCGTGATTTAAAATATTTGATTAGCCCTATTTATACGTTTTAAATGTGAACTGTTTTTATGATGAGGTTATTTATTTACATCCACCTCTGTTTATTTATCACAACATTGTACCTTTGCCCTAAGGGGTTTGAAACACAGTCATGTAACGTAATTGCCACAATCCCGGAAGAAAAATACTAAGCCCAGACCGATAAATTTCAATAAACCTAATAAACGGTAGGTAGCAATACATAGAAATATGAGCGGAATAATAGCTATTGTAGGCTTATTTGTGTGCTTGTTCACAGCTATCTTTTAAAGTTTGTATGACAAAAATTAGCAACACAAGTTGCGTGCTTGAATGTAATGTGCCTTTTTTGCTTGTTGTTCCTTCGTTTTAATATTTAATCTAACTGAGGCAGTCCTTTTAGAGAAATGACCCAACACATCAATAACAAAAGGATAATTACAATTAGTACAGCCCTTAACTCGCAGTTGTAACAGTGTTAAACACAGTCACGGCAAAATACTAACATGCATTACATGTATTGAGCTATGTCATCGAGAAAGTTGCTTCCAATGGGGAATGGACTATATTGCTGTGCATCTTTCATCCTGCATTGTATGTTTAATTCTCTGCATGAAATTCATGAGCACATATTTGTTTACATTTAATATTAATTAATTATACTGGAACCAACTGGACATCTCAGCCACTGTTTGTTTTATATTTCTCATCAAGAACAGTGTTATTTGAACTAGTTACCAAAATGTTTGTCACCCACAAACATTATAGCTGAGCCGTTGGTTATTTGTTCTGTAAAATCATTAATAAATATTAAGAATAAACTTGATCCAGTATTGATTCCTGTGGTACCTCTAGATGAGTAGTTCTGATATTGGGCATAACATTTGTAAAGTGATTTTTGTCATATCTTATGGAGGTGATCTGTTTCCTGTCTTCAAGATATGATTTAAACATATTATTGGTTACACCTTTTACTCTACACTGTTCAAGTTTTTGCAAAAAAATATTGTGGTCGACACAATCAAAAGCTTTTGAAAGATCTGCGACTATACCTGTTGAGAATTTTCTTTTAAAAATAAGTTAATTTTTTTTTTTTTTTTTCAGTAAAACTGTAAATAGCTTGTTCTGTACATCTGCCCTTTACAAAGCCATACTAATGCAATGAAATAACCTTGTTTCTTATTAAGAATTGTGTCAGTTTATTTGCTATCAATTTCTCTAAATTTTTTAAAAGGGTGTAAGAAGAGCAATAGACCTATTGTTATCCATCAATGCCTTATCACTTTGGTGCTACTTTTGCATATTTGAGTCTGTCAGGAAAAATTCCCTGGGCAAGACATTCATTGAAAATGTAAGTCAAAGGTAATTTTATTACATAAGAACACTTATTTTTAACAGAGTCATAGGTACCTCATCTATTCCACAGGAACTTTTACTTTTGAAATTTTTAATTACATTTATGATGTCTTGTTCAGAGATAGGTGTGAATAACAGCATGTTAGCATTCCAAGTGTAGGACTTTGGGGTGTGTGTAGAGGACTAATGTTTGTAGCTCTGTGTTCATTTTGCAATTTTAGTGGGATGTTTGTAAAATAGTCATTAAAACTATTAGATATTTCCTTGCTTTTTCAATTTTGAAACAATCAACTTTCAAGGAAAGGTTTACATGCCCTTGCCTAGGTTTCAATTCATTATTAATGTTCCACATTGCTTTTGATTTATTTGAGGAGGAGGCTGTTTTTTCCAAATGTATTTCTACTTTGCTACTCAGAGTAACTTGTTATATAATTTTTGTAACGTTTACAGTATAATTTTTGTTTTCCCCTGTGTTCTTATCATTTGACGCATTGTTTTTAACCTCTGTCCTGAGACTGTCAGACCTTTACTAATCCATTTTATTTTCGAGCTACTGCTACATTTTACAGTTTTGAGTAGAAAGGCATGGTTAAAATAACAAAGAAATGTAATAATAAAACTGTTCCAGGCAATGTTTGGTTCAGTTAATGTATAACCATAATCCCATTTTTCATTTACAAGTAGGCTTTCAAAAAATTTATCATTTTCATCTAAATATCCATGGTTCATCATCAATATTAAAATAAGCTTATGTCCAATTAGTTGCCCTCAAAATGAGAATTTTATAAATCCTTAAAAAAGGTGAAATAGAGTTGAAAGAAAATCATTTGAAGTTTATTTTATTTTGCAGATGGTGTGGTTATAGGAAAATATTGGTTTTATCTCAGTTTTCCTTATTTTGACTACCTTTAGAAAATGATAAAATGTATAAACATGTCATTTACTGTAATGATTACAGCCTACTGTTCAATACATAACAGTCTAAACGCACGAGTAAACTTTATATATTTAACTTAACATCTTGTCGAGAGCAGGTTCACTAGAGAATGCTAAACCAAGAACACAATGAAAGGAATACAAGGAAGGAATTGGTCAAATTGTCTATTGAGTAACCCCAGAAATTGCATGGAGTTTGAGAAACCATGGAAATTGCAAATTATGAATGCTACATTCAGTAGCTATTTAAAATATGAGAACTGATTTGGTTGTAGACCTATATTCTTGTATTGATAAACAGCTGATTTCTTGTTTGTCTCTGCAACTCGGCTGACTTGGGGAGAAAAAAAATTGTAAGAATGGAGTTTCTATAATGTGTTGTAGCCTTTTATTGGTTTACGAGATGATTTGCCATTACTAACAAGAGATTTCCATAAACTCCTACACTGAAAAAATAAATCAGTATTTAGAAAAATATGTACAGTATCTGTACATAGGTGCCGGTACCTCTAACGAGTCCACAACTTACAGGTTAGACCTTAAATTCATGGCACGTTAGTAAGCACAACCGCACTTGCAAAAATTACACACACTGCAATTGTTAATTTACAAACTAACGCAGATAAAAATATCACTATACGCACAATAATTGTGCGAATGTATCCATGCTATATACGAATACACTAAACATTGCAATCGCATGGCCCGGCTCGTATGCATTTTCATACATTAATATTAGTTTTTGTTGGTCGCCGAATAAATATAAAATAGATTATAGTTTTAAGGCGTGTTTAGATGACAAATTTACATTTCACAAATGCAAGAATGACACAAATTTTGAGAAAATTCAGAACAACTAGCGAGTTCATATAGCACTCACATGGCTGTTCAATTTCAATGTAAACAAAATTTCTCTCTCCTGCATGGCTGCTTCACTTGTAACGCACTCGCAGACGACTTCAATCGCGTATTATGTTCAATTTTAGAATGGTTAAAGTTTTGTCATAGCTTTGAAAAGCTCCTATGGTCAACAGAAAATTATTTCCTGAAATATTTTCACAGCAAATATATAGGGAATGGGAAGCAAATCAACAAAAACACAGTATACACTTCCATTTAAATGTAAATAATTGATCACTTTACATATTTAACAACAAAATTTACATCTTTTAATTTATTTAAATTTTTCCGTGTCAAATAAAAGCTGTTGACGGTAAATTAACGACCATGCTGCCATCTCTCGAGCAACTTCATAAGGCCTATATAACTTCTCTGGCCTGTATTACTGTATAACTTCTCTCACGAGACGTGTTTTCATGGCTCTGCTTACGAATTTTACAAGTCTAAATAATTATCAATAC
This sequence comes from Dryococelus australis, assembly GCA_029891345.1. NCBI lineage: Eukaryota > Metazoa > Arthropoda > Insecta > Phasmatodea > Phasmatidae > Dryococelus > Dryococelus australis. The sequence goes on along the minus strand of CM056998.1, from coordinate 139,442,136 downwards.
GGAATATAGTTAAAAACAACTTTAAAAATATAAATTCACGCCCTCAGCGCAATTATACCGCCCGATTTCATAGAAATAAGGCCCCGAAACTGGCCGGAATTTTGCGATCGGTCATGGACAAAAATCGACCACGTTTAACAAAACTAGTTGGCGCTAGCATCGCGCCAGCCATATCGCTCTCGGACCTCCCCGAGTTAACATGTTTTGCTTCACTTTTAGCCGCTCGTCACGGTACATTCAGACAAGCATTTACACACCAGATTATTTAATGGTTTTTAACATTAACTCATAAGATATGAAGTAATTACTGAAACTGAAACAACTACACTGATTTAAATTTTCGCGAAACTTAAATTCACCACTTCAATATACATATAATTAATTTAATTATATAAACCCTTGCCACTCCAGTCATGGGAAAGCTACTTAAATCGAAAATTTAACTTCATTTGGCTATTAACCTCCGCTTTTTATACCAAACTGTCGCTAGCTCTCTCACAGGGAGCTCGTGACAGTACTTCACAAGTCCTGAACTTTAAAATTCCGCGCTGATAAATTCAATTAACTTCACCACTCTCTTTTATCCCGTACAGGCAGGGAAAAAGAGAGTAAAATTCAGCTATAGAAACAGCTCCCAGGCGCTACCCTGGGAATCCTGTACAAGAATGCTAGCCTTGCAGCATAAAATATGTTTGATGGGTGCGGAGGGGGAAGGGGGTTAGCTTCACCTCGCCTCCGCAATCTAACTGACAACCAACTGGGTGGCCAAGGTCCCTCACAAGTGACCGATTTACCCCCGCGCTGAGGGAGTAGCGTCCCAGTGATGTAAAATGGCGGACTTGTTAACACTACATGGTATAAGATATAGCCACCCCCTGACTCTAAGTGTAAAATGCTACCCGGCGGTAGTATAAAAAAACAATAAAACTTTCATTTTTGTAAATAAACTATTTTATTAAACATTGAACACAGGGTGGTTATTAACTACTTTAATCAAGCGTGTTTATTACAAATTAATTTAAAAACTATAATTTTTGTTCTATTATACTAGGTGATTATTTTTCGTAATTCATGTATGCTATTGGTATTCATCCAAGCACTCCACCCCCTGAAAAAGAATTAAAAATAAGACGATCGTTACAACATGGAAGTGTCCTCTCTCGTCACTTGCTCTGTGGCAGGATTCATTTCCCTTCCATTCTCACTGACGGGAGAAGTATATGGCCTTGGAAGACTCGTTCAGCCAAGATATGCAGCATCAAAGTACGCGAGAGAACACAAATCTCCTCTCCCGATACTGACAATTGGCCTAAATGCATCTTTTGTTCCGGTGAATAAATCCATAGATAAGCTTGTAGATGCCCATGTCAGACATAGAAAGTAAAGTAGAGTAGAGAGGTGATAAGGATTAAAAAAGCCGCATTGCCACAGAAAAGCGAGAATATTGACTCTGCCCTTCATAAGGGCGCACTGAAACAGAATATGATTAATATATTAGACATTTACTCCACAGTCACAGCGGGTGTCTTCACAAATAGAAATACGGTGCAAATGTGCCATGAAGTTTCCATCATTCAGTCGCAACCTGGAGAGTGTAGTGAAGAATCTGTGACTACCGCGATGAGTCCAGAACCAAGGAACCTGTTGAAGGTGCGGTTGGATACGTCCGTAAAGGCTATCACCTTTAGCCACAAGCCACTACTGCTCCCACAGTTTTCTCACAGAGAGGTGAGCTATGCTTAGAAACTCCCCTTCCCCCTCAAACAGTGAGACATTTCTCCAGAGGAAGAGGTGAGTGACAAGCCAGTTTGGAAATAGAATTGACAATTTCGTTGCAACTAATACCAAGATGACTAGGAAGCCATGACAGAAAAACATGTGTCCGCTGTAGGGAGGCAACACGTCTGTCATGTTTGATCTGCAAAACAATATCATAGTGGACAGAAGTGTGCAGGCAAAACTGTAAGGCTTGAAGAACGCTCTGTGAATCAGCATAAATCCAACATCTACGATAGTTGTTGGTAGAAGCATAACATATCGCATTAAGAATCTCACAAGTCTCCGCAAAAAAATGGATGCAGTAGGCATGTTAACATCCATCAGTTCTACGTCTTTCATGATGGCAGTGGAAATGAGATAGAAGAACTATATGGAAATTGCACCTTCAATCTAGAATCTATTGTGCAGCAAAATTGCAACACCATCAAACTCCTTGTTTTCGTTCGCAACATAAATTGGTGTTATCTCGTTTCGAAAAAGGATGTCCAATTTACACCAGAAGAAGAAAAGGAAGAAATTGAACACACTCATATATTCAAAGCTCATTACGATTCAGTCCAGGAACTATTACTGGGACAATATTTAAAAAACCCGCTTGTACTGAAGATTATAACATACATTCCGTCATGATGTGCACTTGCTCTTGGATTTTTGGAATTCCTTTGCGAATATTATATAAAAAAATATGATTATAATAAAAATAATTTTAAAAGTTTGCATTCTTTTTATCTACTATATTCACAAATGAACTAGTGCTGAAAATAGAGGATTCAACAAGGATTGGTAATTATCGTACAAAACCAACAACAATTCGTTTTTGTCTTCCGATTTTAAGTCTTGGCCAATCAGCATAAATATTTTAATTGGGAAATAAGTCAATGTCGATGGGACTATCAGATTGTGTAGTTTCGTGCGAAATAAAACTTGTATTTTTACCACTTTGATATTTAATATTTTATTCAAATATTGTTTCACATCGCAATGATTTTCAACTTCTGTATGGGCGAGCTAATGGTCTCTCCGAGAGCATTTTCCACATCATTTTCTATATTATCGTGATGGTAAAACCATAAATTCACATTTGCTAACATGAAACCCACCCTTGGATCCAATAAAGTTTTTTATTAAGATGTAATATTGTTTTGTCCTCACGGCCACCCCCACTTTCACCATAGTTGTTTTTTTTTGCTTTGGCACTTTGGCTCGAATTAAAAACGATGGAGTAAACGAATCTTCTAAATTGGGTTTTGAAGGGTTCTGCCCGAAACACAACTATATATGCATCTGTGTTACAAACATTACAAATTTCCATTTTCTTGTGGTTCGTCAACTATTTTTATATTAACAAAACACCTTCGTAAAGACAATATATCGGGAATATATCCCTTTGTCATCACCGATTGTTCGACTTCCGAAGAGTGAATGTCGGCAAAAGGACACTGAATGATTAGAAAGTAAGAATGGCATTTACTCAAACAACATGATAGCGAGAAAAGCATATGATAAATAAAGTTTTCAATTTTTTTTTAATTTTTTGCGAATAAACCAATGTATTTTCAATCGGTGCGATATTCGATCTATAAGTAGCAAACCAACCTCGGGTATCTATCGCTCTAAACAGTGGCATTAACGTCCTTGGTTTATGTTTCGGATATGCAAAATACTGCCATAACGATTCGCATTTGATCAAATCGGATAGAAACTCTTCGGCGATGTACTCTACTTTGGTAGGATTCTTTTTCTATACAAATTAGCAAAAATAATTATCTTCTAAAAAGTTAAAAACCAATCATTTACCATGTATGCAAACTGATTAAAATAAAATTCTTGCTTCTTCCTCCAGTTTGTTTCCACATCGAGTTATCGAACGCAAGGCATTAGAAAATCCAAACCACTTCGAGTATACATATTTGTTGCAAATAGTCTATAGTTTTAATTGTCTTCTAGTTTATTTTTCCTACCGATGTGTCACAACGAATAAATCAAAGGATTCAAGGTGAATACTTGGTTTACGATTTACTTGAACGATTCCACTCGGTAATTGACTGTTATTGTTGAGCAGGTTACCGAGCTCAAAAGTGATGGGAATGTAACATGAATCGCACACGTAACATTCAACCGTGCCTTAAAAGTTTCACGATCCGACCTTCTCGCTGAGAATCCGTTCGCCAGACAAGGCATCAATTCTGCAAGGATCTGGTATTCTTCATTGTCGAATATCTATGAATAAGTATTTGAATTTTGTGTCTAGATAATAAAGTCTGATTGGTACGAAATCGATGAAATCATCTCGTGTAGCCTCGAAATACATTGGTATTATGCATAAAGGTCCGCCATTAGCAGAGGATTTAAATTAGTGCAGGGGATCACTATCGCAGGTAATTTCCTCAAACGAGTTCCATTGTGTCGTATCATTGGCGTTTGTAGCCTTTGAATTGAACGTACAACAGGAAAATATTGTGCAATCTGCAAACAAATTTGCAGAAATGAAAATTTTCGGATATTGACAACCGCAAATCCACAAGTACCTATCGTTACCATCCGAGGTAAACATCCATTGTCCCCGTTCTTGGCCATGCAAGTTCGTCGTCCTCAATCTTCCAAATACATGCAATACCCCTTACCCGGCTCTTTGTTGCAGGGAATTATTTTAATAAAGCTGGTTTTGGCATCTATTAGTGATGTCGGTTTCGAAATGATGGCACATGAATCTGCGGTCTTTACAGTTTAAGCAAGCAGTGAGTGATTTAGAATCGCATTGGATCAAATTATCACCTGTACATTCGCCAATTTTATTTTCAAATTTCAATGTATAGAAAACTGGTTATCTGAAATTTCAACGATTTCGTTTGAACTTTGCCGAGATTGAAGGTAAAGCACTTTCCAGTTGCAAGTATAAACAATATATTACAAAAATAAAAACTACAATCACCAAAAAGTGTAAATTTTTACTTAAAATAAATTGAAGCACTTGATCGAAACTACCCATACTACCCACTTTGAAAAAAAAAATAATCGTGGTCAATTTTAATTGGTTGTTGATTTCCCCACTCCTATCTTCAGCATCCAATCATGTTGCAGCATTTCATTTCACCCCTCCCTTAACCTCATTTCAGTTTTCCTATATGGTGGAGAGATCTGGATAAAAGACTTCAGTCGATGGCGAGTGCTGGAAAGAGCATCATCGACCTTACTTCTCTCCCTTGTGATTGGGAAATATAAAGATAAACTCCATGACTACACATTTTGGTACTAGTGGCGCATCGTTAAAAACAACTACCCCTGTGGGAATTGCTAAGACAACACAGAGTTAAAATGGTGAAAACAAAATGTAAAATAAGAATTTAGTATGGGGTTCTTGTATTTTTGGGGTGATGCTGACTATGATAAACATATATTATGGTTTTTTATTTCGATATTTGTATTAGAATATGTAATCAAAACATTGTTTATGATGTGTATATTATCGACTACATGTGAATTGTGAAAACAAAAAAAAATAATGAATAAGAAAACTAAGGAAATAGAAAAAAAAAATATGTAATCATCTTTCTGGTGTATTACTAGCTGTGGCGATATTCGCATACATATTTTTTGTAAACCACTTGCATGCGATACACAAAGTTGTGGACCACCTTAGGAGAGCAATAAACAACAAGTATACCTTTTTACCTCTACCAAAATCACCTTCACCAAAACATTTACAAAACATCTCTACCATGCAAAACCACACTCAAAACAGACGAATATGTGTAATTTGGATTATTACAAGAATTGTTAGTTGAATGATGTGGGGATAGAGATGCTGGAAAAAGAACCAAAATGAAATAAATTTGCTAACGTTTTCTTTTACCAAATCTAAATTTACGCTATAAAACAATAATGATTATATATATATATATAATTTTTTTTAAGGGTTATATAAGATTTTTTTTTGTGAATAATCAATAATGTTTTCTTTAAATTATTTGTTAAACCCGAAATGTAATAATAGTAACAGCATGTACATCGGTAGTAGTACTAATCATTAGCATACTCTTGTTTATAGCAAGTATTAAAACTTGTGTGGAACCAAACACTGTATTGTTGATTATTTTAAATTGTATCTTGGCAGTCTATTTTACCGTCATCGCCGTCAAACTTCCCAAACCTCCAACTTGTGAGTTATAAAAAAATAAGTATAACCACATAACAATGTTGAAGGCTCTCGTTAAATTCCCCGGTAATGTCGATAAGGTGGGTGAACATGCAGTGATTCGACATTCACTAGTCCCGAATATACCAAAAGATTCAATTTTTTTTTTAATATTTTTAACAATCAATCTTTGTATAGCTTGAAAATGATTGCAAATGATAAAAAAAATCATTACGAATTGGCAGCACCACGATTGGCGAATTTATGAGCAAGATCAGAAAAGGTCAATTTGATGACGCTTTTGGACAAATAGATTCCAGCATCCATTTCAACAACAAATGCGTAAAGTTTTATTGTACAAAATAAAAAATTTACTGGGTTATGTGCTGCATAAAATTAAGCTCGGATCCAAAAAACTAAACTCGTTGAATCCAGCATTGAATGAAGCCACTAATTCCAACGATGTAGTAGAATTAATCATGACAGAAGTAAAAAAACATATTTTCTCTCAGAGAACGAAACTTGTCGGTTACACCCTTCTCTCTACCGTAGGTGTTTCGGGTCTGGCGGCCTATATCGACAGGTACAGGAAGGCAATATGTGTATGCATTCGCTAAAAAAATGAAAACCAAGTGTGAAATAATCATCTATTGGGATTCAACAATTACTTTACAATGCGATGATAAAGTAATATTAGGCGACGAGTCAAAACATATACTGGGTTTATGGGGTATGGATGATTAATATTTGGACAGTGTTGAAACGACCATACCGATTAACGATGGAATATCATTTGTGTAGATGCCTCGTGGACAGATACGCCGAATATATTGTGAATAGCCGTGGAAGCGTTTGGCGTGATATTATATAACAAAAAAATCTTTCGGTATTATTATTACAAAAAAAAAATTTTGGTATTTTATAATTAATTTTTACGGGGTCATTTTTTGGGTTTGTGCTACTAAAATTTTCGGGTGTAAAGGTAAAAAAGATAAGTGGAAATGACGAGCACGGACAATGGGAAGCCCATACTAAAGCTGTTTGAAGTGTACGAGACCTTGTCGCAGATACCCAATTTAACCGATCGGCATTTAAAATTACTTGCAAATATTTTGGCAACTTATCTTATAATTGGTCGCCCACTAAATTCCCTTACCGACCTTTCGTGAACGGACTATTTGCCCTCTATTTTGCAAATCACCACACGATTTGAAAGAAAAAAAAATTTACAATCGATGCACAAAATCAATCTCGAGCATTTGTGGTTGCCGTGAACAAAAGAAAATAATAATTCCACATTAAACAAACAGTTGGATCGTAAGTTTATAGCCAGTACCGTAATTATCTGCTAAATTTATTCTTTCGAATTGAACCCTGAGTTTCTCTGCTCGGAGGAATCGATGATTTCAACGAGCGGTTTGCACGCATAATGCCAAATGGCAAACCGATACTTTCAGTCTTCACCAAGATGGATCGCTGGATATTAAATCCCGTTTATGTAAATTTATTGACCAATCTCAAATTGAACACGCCAGACTTTCAACACATTGTTAATATTTCACACTCAATTCTTGTTCGCTAGTTTGTATATTACCCTTGTGACTTCGTCCCTAAGTTGTTTCATCAATGTTTCCTTGAATTAAAAAAACTCCTGCAATTTATCGCCAAAATAATCGTTACTAATCTCGTCGAATCTCTAAAGGTAAACAATCATTAATTTCAATTTTAATTTTGTCCAGCAATCCACAATGTTGACATAATTGATGTATGTATGAGATGTGTCGAATATCTGCTTGCTTCGAATAAAGTTGGCTGTCGTAATGCACAACTCATTAAGTCGAGATTTATCATTCACGCAAGTTTTCGGAATTTCAGCACATTTCGATTTTATCCTATTCAAGTACACTTCTTCGAAATTTATCGAAAAGATATGGCCCATTTTTAAAATTAGTTCTTATTAATAAAGAGTATGTCTGATCTACTCAAGTTTAGCAATCATGATCCGTATTCTATAGACAGCATTTATTACGAGTATCAAGATGTTGCATGTAGAAATACTCTAGATTATTTTATTTGAAATAAGCAGAATTACGATGAGACCCGATTGGACCAATTCCTCGACAGTGACAAGAAGGAATTGTTACTCTATTTGAAAATTGTCGACCAGACGTGCAATATATACAATACAGTCTTGAAAAAAGTCAACGAGTTGTACATGTTTAATTTAAAATCAAAGTTACTCTCACTTTACAAACAGCTCGAAATTTACGAAAGTGTTCAAAGACCAATTTCTTTGACACTGTGATTGAACGATGTTTGGTGTTCGTTGCGAATGGATATCGTGGAAACTATTGAACATTTTAATATATTTTCACATTCTTTTGTAAACGAGGAAAAGGATATTCTTTACACATTGTTGTACTAAACAAATTTTTTTTTTAATTACAAAAAAAGCAAAAGGGTATATAAAGAGGCGAGAGTGCCTATTTGTTTTGCATTAATTGTTTTCCTTTCGTAAGAGAATAACAATGTTGGAGCATATAGGACTGGGGAATATGTATAATTTGATATCTCCAGAGGAAAAAACTCTCAAGTATTCGGTGCGCAATGATCCTCACTAAACCTATATCACTGCTTCGACATGTGTATCAAACACCTTTCCAAAATTTCAGTCAAAGAAAATGGCCTCTTACATCGAGAATTCGCCCAAGTTTTCCATTGGGCCATACACTGATTTCCGAACCTATGACGATCCGGTAGCCGCCATCGAGGAAAAATGGAAAAAAAAAAAATCAGTCGAGAAGCCATTGATTTGGAAGTTCAACAATATACGAAAATCGAAAATTACTACAAATCAAACGAGCAAAAACTACCCGATGCGATAGACGATACATTTACACAATTTTTAGATTTTGACCGTGATGTTAGACATGCCAATAGCTGGACACCTTATGTGTCGGAGCTCAGAGTACGAGATGTTGTTTTCGCTCTTTGTGGAACCATCGACATGCTTTTCAAGTCCAAGCAGGGTGATTTGGTGATGGTCGATTGGGAACGTTTGCCAAAGAATTTCGAAGAATCTCGCGGCAATTATGGACTGGGACCTCTCTGTAATGTATTACCATCACAAGTAAACAAGTACTCGTTGCGGCAAAACATTTATCGTTATATATTCAACAAGGAAAGAAATTATATTGGACCACATGCGGATGGAAAATAACCGAAATGTATCTACTGCAAATGCACGCAGAATTGTCGAATTACAAGTTACTCTCGGTAGTTGATTTTGACGGAAATGTGATTGAGAAATGATTAATTTACACAATCGATAATCAATAAAAATAATTTGGTTTTTACTTCTTGTCATCTTGAAATTTGTTATATTCTTCTTCATTCATTGTTCTTGTATTAGCAATTGATTTGTTGAAATGATCCAAGTTTGGGATGAAGAATTTTCGATCGTTTGTGAGGATGCTGTTCCTGCACAGTTCGTAGATGGTTTCGAGATGCAAAGTCAACACTGTCGATTCGTTTGCATTTTCGATAACTTTTATCGCTGCTTCATACTAAATGTATTGACTCGTGTAATTTTCCTTTGGTATCTGTACGAGTTCAGATTTATTGACGATCGCGACCGAGAATGGCTCGTCTTTAAAGATTTACAATCTCGCCATATCCTGTATGGCCATGACGTTTCTAGAAGTGAGGTATTGTTGTAGTATTTATCAATCACCCTACATTGGTATTCTTCATCCAAGTCCTTGATATGGTGATTCTTAAACAACTGCAAGAGACCAATTAATGCGCCATGACATTCTTCTTCCGAGAGCAAGTTGATAAAGTAAAAGACATGGGTTCGGTCGAGGATTGTAGGTCTTATTGATTTTTTTTTTAAATTGGTTGCAGCTACAATTAAGATATTATTTTTTTTATTTGAACACCTCCTTTGACACCAGTTTGTACGGTAATTGCCACACTTCGTAAATGGGGTGGAATTGCCAAGTCTTGCGAAACTATCTAGTCGATTTCATCCAGAAATATCACGAATCGCTGGTTCTGGTTCCTGATGGTCATCTTGAACAAATTGGCTGATTTGCTTTCGGTATCACCGATGGTGGGCGAGGATAACTGCCCGATGTTGAGTTGGTATAGTTTGGCTTTCCATTCGGACGCGATTGTGTGGGCCAGTGTACTCTTGCCCGTACCCGGAGGACAGAAAAACATTATAAATTTGAATCATGGGTTAAACACCTGCATATAAATTAGAATTTTTAGTTCTACTTTCAACTGGTCGTGGCCATGAACATCCTTGAAAGAAAATTGGGGATCGATTCGCCAGGGGTCCAGCTCGGATGTAATCTCCGAATTTGATTCTCCTCCAAATAAATCGCTTGCTCCAAAAGTAACCCAGAAATAAATTTTCAAACTGACCGTTAAATATTCGAGGTTTTTTTTCGATAGTAATGCGCATCTGAAAATTGCCATTTTTTGTATCTATTACACCCACAATTTGTAAATAATGTATTAATTTTCAGCCATTGCTGATTCCCACTCCGTTAAAATTTTTGAAAATTCTTCACCTAAACCAAAGAGCGTAGTCTGTAAATCATTTAAAAGTTTGTCGCTTTTCTGCGAAGTGATTTGTGTTTTTTCTAGCGAAGATGACAAAAATTCCGCACAGTTCAGCATTTGAGATAATTTCTCCACGTTGTGTGTTCGCCAAATGCGATTTATGGCGCACATTTAAACTGAATCAGACCGGCTTTTACAATGGCGCAAACCTTTTCATTCATTGTTTTTTTTTAATCTTTTTTTTCCGCAGTGCTTATAAGATTCTATTTTTTTTTTTTTCGTCAAGCAACACCAACAACAGCAACAGCAAAGAACCTTGTTTCCATCGTTGAAACTTCAACCACTCAGACCACAGTGCACCAAATCTGACATTCCGTAATGAACCAGCAATCTTCTTCTCAGCTGCTAAACTCTTTTCCTTCCGCTCCACAACAACATCCACCCAGCACAGAAATGTCAATTCCTCGCATCGGCATGCCAATAGAGCCAATTGATGGTTTCGAAGAATTGGCGCAAAAACTTAAAAATTTCATATCTCGATTACTGGAAATTTTGACGGGAATCCATACGACCATCACACAAACAAAAAAGGTGGTTGGTGATTCTTCTTGTGTGTTAAATACCTCGGTGGCTATGAAATGAGTGGCTATAAATTTCGCCGAGCTCGGCCGACTAGAATCGGAAATGGTGAATGATGGAGATGTCAGTCATCAGTACATGGAAATTATAAAATCCATCCTCGATTCGAAATACGAAGACCTACCGGAAAATATAACGTGGTTTGGTCGAATCCTCGAACAACACAATCTCCTAACCGCATATACTTTTGTTCAAATGTGGCTGAACGGATCCATCGAAGCACAACCTATACTCAACACCCACTCGTTCAACAAACACATTAAATTAGTTCCACCTTTGCATGGTCCATTCGATGCATTTATGAAAGCAGTTTGGAAAAATGCAACAACAGAAAAAAAAATCGACTACCAACCTTGTCGTAGAATATCGGACAGTTTGTAAAAGAACAAAATGTATGTCGTCAGCGAACTCAGACACGAATTTCTACCACTGAGTGAATCAACATCCAAGAATGCATCTTTCAACACTTCAAGGAACAGTTCGATGGATTTTATAAAAAGTCTTTGGTTTTTCTCAAACAGATGAATTAAAAAACTTGCGATGTATCTAATGTATATTCAAACATTCAAGTTTCACAAAAAAATATTAATAAAAAATCTTTTTTTTTCAAGTATTTTTATTATATATATATATATATATATATATATATATATATATATATATATATATATATATATATATATATATATATATATGTATCTAACTCATGACTTTGAGTTCTGTTCTCTTGTCATCAGATATATTTTCCTCGTCATATTCGTTACACCCGACAAGAAATTCTTCCTGTTGGGATAACAACTGTTCAAAATTATAAGCTACCATAATACCTAATATAAGAGCGAAAATCACGTCTGGCGAAATCGTTGGTGAAAGTGTTCTTATTTATAACGTCCAGATCCGTATTCACACCTTTGATGTTGATTTAACGATTCACAACATCCTTAAAACTTTCGATTTTGGCCTAATGGTTATAAAGAATAATTTCCTCATAAATTTAAATAAAGCAGATATTGATAATGTGCGATATTTGTATAAGAATATTTCACCAGTGTTGGATCAATCAGTCAACTTTTACGACTACGCGTTAGCTGGTGCTCGTCGAACAAAATTGGTGAAGCGAACGCACGATATCCACCAATACGAACAGCATCTTCAATTCACGGACAATGAGAATTTCGCATTCGACTTTCACAACAACACCAACAATGTGCATGAAGCAAAACGTCAAAAGACTCCACCGCTCAATGAAAGAACCCCGATAATGAACCAGATTCAGAAATCCACGGGCGATTTAAATGAACTATTTTCAATCGGCACACCTCTTGTTTTCAACATGGACATGGTGTTTCAATCAGATGTTTCAAACAACTATTCATTCGAGAATCTCGAACAAGAACAACAGTAATTACCAGAGCAAAACCAATACACATCAAATTTCGTACCTAATAATTACATACCCAATAAACAACTAGAATTACCAAAGCAAGACCAACAAACTATTAATTACATACTTTACGAGCAACAACAATTACTAGAACAAACCCAACCTAGACGAAATTATATACCTAATGAACAAAATATTTTAGAAAAAGTACAATAGTGGTACACTAGAAAACTAGGCCGCCCACACAACAAAAATTCGACAAGATACGATAAGAGGATGCTTTTGGTTGAAACACCAAATATTTCCGAACAAGCAATGATTGGATTGTATAATGGTGGTTGTGAACTACGATCTTTCATCGAACAGGCACTAAATTCGGAAACTTTCAAAAGTAGTGGTGGTGCTGAATACACAAAGAACAACTTCCAACACTGGATTTTAAACTTGACGAGATTATACATAAATACAACATAAGTTACTACTGCCTGTATTAAGATTATTTGATAAAATGGGGGATAAAATGGTCGGAGAAAATGTTTTCCTTTTCAAAAACCAAATCCAAGTTTTCAGTTTCGATCCCCAGGCAACAATTCGAAACGTCATTAAATCATTCGATATGGGTTTGATGGCATTGAAAAATGTTTTGGTGTTTAATTTTTACTTAGCCAATAGCCACGAGGTTCAAGATTTATTCAAAGTGAAAGTTCCTGAGATTGACAATTACCATTTTGAAAATTACACTCACTTGCAAGAAGCCGGCATCAGTCGCAAATTCGTGCACAAAGATCCCACGGGCACAATAACAAATCGAGTAACTTTGATACCATAAATCCTTTCATATCAACGGGCTACGAAAATTTCACGTTTTATTTTCCAAATAGAAAATTACACGAGCCATCCAAACGAATTAAAGTCGCGGATTCAATCGTTGCGAATACACCACAACATTTTTAATCGCAGCTGGTAGAACAGTCCAGTTTCAATTCGACTCATATTATGCATTTGCAAGATGTCTCCTCGATCGATCAAGACACAATGCAAGTAAAACCTCAAATAATTCAATCGACTTTAACAAGAGTGGTGACAGATAATACACGTTTACAACAACAACAAAAGTGAGAATTAACTACATCTCCAAATCTTGCCATTTTCGATTCAAAACATTTCGCACGATTACAACCTAACAGATTTTTTAACCTAAAAACTCGTATGTGTGTTGTAATTTACAAACATCACTCGATGATTTAATGTTCAATGCCTTACGAACGCACAATTTAATCCCTTCGAATGAAGATGTGATGGCTGGGGGAAGCTGTAATGGAAACAATCCAATTCAGATAAATGAGGTTAACACACCGGTCGAATTCGACCCGTCGACTCAAAATCAAATAAACGTTCCTCGCAAGGGGGATCTAAACCTTGTTCCACAAATCGCTACATTACCCGATGAGTTGCAATTTGCCACGAGGGAAGAAAACTATTAATCGCCATCGTAGAACCAAACGGCCCCATTGTCTGATGAATTCATCATCAATTTTGCAAAGGAATGGGGCAAAAAAAAGTAAAACCATTAACCCTAAATAATTACTTTATAGTTTTCACTTTTGCAAAGAATTCATGGAACGGACATACGACAACGATCAAGTAAAAGCAGCCCTCTCTTTCGCTGGAATGCATTTGCTTAAATTGGCTTCCGAAAGAAAATTATCAGTGAAGTATGCGACAATCTAAGAATCGCGATCGAATCTTATCAAAAAACCAATGCATACCCTACATAATTCCCCCTTCCGGGAAGACAGTGTGAAGATAAATAATTTTGTAAAAGAGGATAGTTGTAGATATATTTTTTGTCTGGGTACTGTCCCATCGCCATGAGCCAACTGGGAACAAATTTTAAAGAATTAGAAAATTTAAGGTATGATTTAAAAACTTGTAGTGTCTTTCTCGCAACACTAAATTCGATTGAATAGCCATATTCCACCTTCTTGGCCAAATTTGCAACATCTTTATATTTTTGCGTATATCTTTTTGATATCAATTTTTTTTTTTTTGTATTTTATAAACCCCTTGTTTAAAATCGAAGAAAATTTCTTCTTGGTATCAATTATTTCTGTAAAATCCATCAAGAAAAATATCGCAATATACAACTTTGATTCTATGGTGTATTTCCTATATTCTAATTTTAGCATAGGTTTAACAGAAATTATACTTTCTTCAAAAGGAACTTTACCGAAATCAAATACCTTTTTCTCATGAATCAACATTCTTACACTTCGACGCACTATTTTGCCGTTTTTAAGAAATATTTTTTTTTAAATTTTCAATGGCCAGTTGAATTTGTTCATATCCGGATAAATTCAATTTGTTCATATCCGGCACTATTTTAAACCTTCAATGCAGTGATGGGAATTCGGGAAAATGACAGGGAACGGGGAGGACATCGAAGGTGGGATTTTCACAACTACTGGTGTCTACACTGAAAACTTTATCAAGATAGGGATAAGTCAGGCGACATCTATTGGATTTGTAATAAAAATATTTAAATTTTTGATCACATTCTTTGAAGTGTTCGACTTCTCCATTTCGGCAAACATAGGCATTGATATTGTACAGATGCACAATATAATCATTTTCGTTTTGCAAACATTTGGGTTGTAGGCAGTTTATTCAGCTTTTAGAAAGTTCGTGCTCACATTTTACAATTTCTGGTAATCCATAATTACAAACATCGTCCGTGTAAGGCAATCTGATTTTGTTCAATCTGTCGACACAAACGTTGATAATATCCCATTCCTTTCTAATCGCATCATTGTTCGTACGGCAAGCAGTACCATCAAAAATCATATTCTTTGGGCCTACTTCCAAAATCCATTTACGATTACGTCCGCATCTCATATACATATCCTCGAGTTTTTTTGTTTTTGTTTACAGATTCGGAACCATCGATGTTCATTAAGTTGCAATACTGTTCGTATGTTATGTAATCGACTTGGTTCGGATTACTGCACTCACTGTACATCAACTGCAGGCCTTCGGAAATGCTCAGTTTCGGGGAGATCGACGCAAAGTTTAAGGGATTTAAATCACCGCGTAGCTGGATTTATAAATTTCAGCTACGTGGTCCATCCCGAATTTGACGAGTTGCGGTGAAAGTGTTTGCGTGTGACTACATTTTAAACATTTTTGTTTTTCGAAATTCCATTACTGTTTGTGAGGTGTTTTGTCCGATTCACAGATAAAATTCACCTCGATTTTCGAGCTTTCTGCATTCTCTGCGCCCATTGCAAAAACTTCGTACTCGCAATACGTATTCGTTTTACACAAAGTGACAAATTAAAGTTGTTCATTTTTGACTGGGTTCAACCTAAACAAATTTCTATCTGATTTCACGGGATCGTATTTTGGAGTTTTCGCATGTCGTAAAAACAAATACACCAACGATATTACAAGCGATAATACAGCTTGAACAATGATGCTAAACGTAAAGGAATCCATCAATGCATTTCTTTCTCTCTCACACACACTCTCTCTTAGGGAACAAAAAATTTTAATCAAAGTATTACTTTCAAAGCCAATGTATTTGAACTATACCAGCCAATGTCGGCTACTCCAACACAAATAAAATCGCCAAATTAACCACCCATGCAATAACATAGAAAAAATAAAAGGTATTTGTAAAAAATATTTACCGAAATTTTTTTTTTGTAGTTCAGACTCGATGGCTTCCAATTCCGATGGAAGTTTGACCATTTTACCAAATTCATCCATGTAAATGAACCACGGCGAATCGATGGAAAGGAGCAGATCGACTAGTCTAGATAAATTAAATTTATATTTGAGATACTAATCAAACCTTTTCAAAATAATCAATTTCCTTGTGATTCCATTCATGCTTTCATCCAGCGTGTATAAAACTTGGGCATCGGATGTGTAAGTTTGAATCAAAGACATTGTACAATTTAACACATAGTTCAAATGCTTGAAATTGTGCGAAGATTTTTTTTACCGGGTATCTATTTTTTTCTAATTGTCGGTCAAAATCATCAAAGAATCGAACCACATCCACTCTAGAAGAAGGTGCATAATCTCCGTAAAACCAGGCGTTTTCGTGTAAACCATACGCCGCTTGAACCACAAGTTCCGAGAAACGCTCGACGATCGTCAGTTGACGATCGTGGGGGATGTGGAAATGACATTCGAGGTGTGGTACACTGCAGCAAAAAATATTTTTGCGATATGTTGAAGTTGATCGAAGGCAAGTGTCTCGTGCCAGTTAAATTCCAACTGATTGTACCTACATTCCAACAACCGAACAATTTCCGCTCGCATGAAATTCATTTCGAGAAATGGAGGGAAAAAACACGATCGTCGTTGATAAACATGCCCATTTGGCCGAAATTCACAACCACCTTGGTAAACATCAGGTAACACAAGGGTCCCGATACGAACACATGAACATTTCTCAAGGTTTTGACATTGTTCAACAATCCGAGCAAAATGTGAGCAAAAATGCTATCGGTATTATCCGATGACAACGATTTTGATAATTGCCAATCGATCGATAATACTTTGGACATTATTTTTGTGCGGATAATCCTTGTATTTCCTTATTTGTTTTCCCCATTAAATGTAAGAGACATGTTCAACTCTGCTTAACAAATCAGAAGCGATGGTGAAGATTCCGATGTGGTTGGCGATTCCAGATACGGCGGTATGAGTAAAGGATTTCCCAATAAGAGAATCGCCAGTGTAGACGAAGACGATCGCGAACTGGCCGATAAAAGAGCAAAAAAAAAAAAATTCACAATGAAAAGGAGAGCACAAGGCAACGCAGTCATCTATTTAGATGGCACTTTAATAGACGAACGTAAAAACGAATTCCATGGGGCCAATCATTTCATAGCGACTTTGGCAAGACTTTAAAGTGGTGCTGTGGACGGCGGCCAACAAGGTGCACGCGAAAATTTTTATCGAACAGTTTCCGCAAGGCAATAAATTTGCAGAAGTTTTGTACGGGTTTGCACAGAAAAACTAAATCGGTATCTAATGTAAGCCAAAAACTTCCAATAACGACAGGCCCGTACATTTTAATATACGATTCGGTGCATAATTTGAATACTGGTGGTTACGACATACTGGTCTACATTAAAAAATACTATTACGTACCAATCACGAAAAATGAAAAAAAAAAAAAAATGAAATTTATCAATTACAACTCATTACTGAATGATTTATACGATCTGGTAGATGCTTGGCACGAATCTATCAGTTAACTCACTTACCCTCAATGTCGCATATTTTTCATAATCGTGCAACAGATTAATTAAAAATGCTTCTTGAAGAGCCGTAAGATGTAATGGCAGTGTCCAAGTATGTAATAACTTTGTAATCAGCTCCATGTATTCGTCAATGTTTCTATTCGAGTTGCTTCTACACATCCAGTTCTTCTTGTAGTGAAAATAAACCAATTTTTTGAACTCGAGAGTGTCCATTCTATTATGCTCCCTGGGAGGGAATAGACCTTATATATACATGGTTTCACACCCAATATTTATTTTATTTTATGTGTTTGCACTTGGTAATTGTAACTTTTTTTTCGTATCATGAGAAACATCAATGACAATAACAGACTACAACAAACCATGATAAATAAAAACGAATGTGTAATGAAAAGTAAAAAGAGACAACACGTGGCCAAAAATAACGACGTAGTTGTGGTTCCGCGATAATGTAGTGGCAAAATGGGAAGATTTTCAAAAACAACATTTAAATTGAAATAAAATGTATCAAAGACTTTACATTTAAAGTATTTGGTGCAGGTTCACAACAGAAGAGATAATTTGACTTAATTGCTGCAGATCAAATCTCCACATCCGTGGGCCAACTGAAGAAAAGTTTCAGTGGATTGGAGTGGCAAGATGGAGAAATTTCCTTCAATAAAATTGAAGATGACTGACAAAAAAAAATCACATTATCTATAACCATATTATATATTTCACAAAAGTATATTTTGTAAATTAAAAATTTTTATATTTTGTTTGTAAACAATTTTTTTTTTCATTTACTCGAGATGTATTAATTAGTTACATAAATTTCCCACACCTATCAAAACAAAACCAGATATTACTCTTATGTTTTTCAAATTATCAGAGTAGGACAACATTAATCCCAAAACTGTAAAAATTACACTCAGGCCTATCAAATAAGCTTTTTTTGTTTGCATTATCTTATCCCTTCACGGCATAATTATCGTATTATGGCAATGGTAAACTAGTTAGAATTCAACTACAATTTTTAATTTAAAAAATATATATATAAGTTGAATTTTGAAAGTGTGCCGATTACAGGTTACCAGTCATAAGTCAATTATTTTTATTTATTTATTTATTTATTTTTTTGGTATATATAAGCTGTTGGGGTTTTCACAAAACCATTACAACTGCAGTATCGTTGGACAGGAGATCTCTTCGGTTGTCGAATTATTTAACAGGTATTGTAAAAATGGCTCAAAAAATTCAACTTTGAAATAATAACTCATGGTGCAGTTTGGAAAAAAGATTGATTCGATATTCTAACGCATATGAACTCACGAAATATAACGTCCAGAATACAGAACTTTATAATAAAAATTTATTGAATTGAGGAATATTCCAAAAAAGGAAACGAGAACTTATAGAGAGGATTGACAAAGTTGAAACTAACCATTCGGATGTAAAAACAATAACATATTTAAAAAAAAAACCAAAATTGAAGCATTAAATTTAAAAAAAAATTAATGCTTTTGGAAAAGTACGAAAAACCTATAATTATTATAATCTAAACAGAGATACTTTCGTGGAAACAATAGTTAATTAATATTTATTTCAGAAAAAAATTCCAAAGAATTTAGAAGACTTGAAAGTTTCAGAATTGAAGCAAATTGCTAACGAATTCACAATTACAGGTCATGCATACCTGAATAAAAATAAAAACATCAGAAAATAATTTCATATGCAAATGAAATGAAAGGGAGAAATTGAAGAAGATTCAAGAATTTTAATTTAATACAAATAATTTTGAAAATATCTGTATTCTAAAATCGTTCTCAAATACCAACTGATATATAATCCTCTGTTTTTATAAGGAATTAAACATAATTTCATAAAACAATTTCAAGCGAAAGTCATTGATTAGAAGGACTCTTCAGTTGTCGAGAAATACGCATTTCGACTTTTGGATTTTCGTGGTCGTCGATAATGACGGCAATTAAAATTATGGTTCAAAGAGAAAGATATTGCATTGTTTCTTAAATACGATAATCCAAGTAAAGCAATTTAAAATTTTATCAAACCAAATTGGAAAAAAAAACATGCAACTGGCAATCACATAGCATCTTCATCTCTGGACCTGGCCTATATGCTCTGGTAACACATTCAAAATTACCAGAGGCTGAAAGGTTCACTGATTTGGTCTATGAAGATGTGCTACCTTTTCTGAGAAAGAATGGTCAATACGAAATTGATATGACTAAAAAAGATGAAGCATTAAAATATATAAACCACAGCTTACTCGAGGTGATGAAATCATTTATATTAACCAATGAAGAATTGATACTTGCCAGACCAGATTCTGAAAAAGCTAGACGAGATGCCGAAAAAGATAGACAAGGTGCCATGATGCTTTTTCATCGCATCACCAAAATTGCTCAAGATGTGATCGTCAAACCCAAATCCGATAGTTTGTTACACACATTATACATGCATGTGCTTGATGAAACAAACCGAGAAATATCCTTCACCCGATGCCAACTTCGATCCCTCACCAAATCTCTGAAACGGCTCAAAAACAAAAATCCAAATGCCTAGGATCTGTACAGGAACGGGTAGATCCCGAATGGCGTGAACATTTTTAATTGCGTGAGAGATTGGCTGAAGGAATAAAAAATACCATATTCTGCACGCAATAACATTGTGCGCATTTTGGACGCCATGGACTCAGAGCATGTTGTATCGTTTGCACTTAACATAATCACATCACCAGAAGTCTTGAATAAAATGTAATAGGTGTAAAATAAAAAATAAATAAATAAAACATTAAAGAAATAATTATTATCAAAACAAAGTTACATTTTTTTTTTGCTTGTCACTCACAATGGCGTTGGTTGAACAGTCTTTTCCACTGTCAAACTTCCACAGTTTCAACTGTTGGATTTTCATACCTGTCGACTGTAATGGAATCGAACAATTTTGATTCAAGGGGAAAGTTATAGCATAATTTATTGGATATAAAAACTCATGTAAAGTAATTTTAGACTGTGTAAAAAATAAATGGATGAGAATGTGGTTGAATTTTTAAGGAAGTGGTCGGAATCATTCCCTTTCCAAAATCCAATTTGGGTCCCCAAAATTAATACAAAGCCAAAATTCATTTTTTTATATTAATTATTAATAAAAAGATTATCTGACTCCCCTTACCCTCCCCCCATTTTTCTAACACCATCATTAGAAACCAACATCATATTAGGGTTACTTTAAATGGACACTGAGAGTTTAAGCCCCGCAAATGCTCCCTTTAAAATTCGATTTCGCACGAGATTTCGCCAGAGGGCTCAACGATTGACATTAATTTCCCCACTCCTACTTCCTACAACCAATCACATAGCTGTGTTACACTTTCCCTCCCTCTTCACCTTTTTTCAGTTTGTCCTGTATGGCGGCGAAATCTGGAAAAAAAAAAAAAAAAAAGACATTAGTCGAGGCCAAGAGTGAATGTGGAAACACCATTCCTCCTCCCAGAGCAGAAGAGGAATCTGGTAAGTTGTTGAAATTACGAGAAGGGGGGTGGGTAGTGTTGATTACAACACACACACACACAAGTAGATTATCTCGAAACTAATCCATTTTTTATAAAAATTATTTTTTTATAAATTGTTACAGCAGTTACCGATTGGCATCATCATGACTTAAACAATTTCTACAATCGCACTCGAAATGAGAGTAATGTCGTTCTCTTTCAGCAGCCATCGTGGCGATATTCAATGGCATGTGGGGAACGGATCTCTCATGCTTGGACATGAAAACATTGTCTACATTTTCCGCGAGTTTCTCTTTTCGTCTCAGATCCCAACTGCTAATGAGATAGGTTTCGATTTTTTACACTACCGGCTCGGAAACATCTCTAGGTAAAACATTTTTTGAAAGGTAATAGTGGTAATAAAAGTTTAGTTGCAGCTGCATGTACAAGTTTTGTAGTGATGGACTCGTGTTTTTCCATGGCCAAAACAAGCTCTGTAGTTCAAAGTAATTAATTAATTTAGTTTTGTAGCCTACGTTTATGCCCTTTGTTTCGCAGAGAACATAGAGACCTTTTACCGCTTTATTAGAGTGCTCCGATTCTATCTGGAACTCCGTCACTTGATTATCATAATACCAGTCGTTTAAAATAAGTTTTGCAACCAAATTTTTTAAACATTCTTTGAAATCGCCCACTCCGATGTAGTACCAAGCCCCGAAACATGCAACCAAATAGTTGAATTTATTCTCTGTAATTTTGATGGTGATGTAATCAAACAATAATTCGTTTACGTTCAACATTCCTGTATCGTTAATACTTTTTACATGAATGTGTGTTTTTTTGTAATACCTTATATATACTTCTTTAAATAAGACCATGCTTTGTATATATACATAATTATGCATCGATAAAAAACGACGAAGACGAAAGCATGTTGTTGGTCACACTTGTCGGAAATTGTACAAAGAGAATCCCTCTTTTTTTGCGGTGAAATTGCAATTTCAAAATACGTCGATATCCTTCCCCTCGATACAATTTTCGACGATTACTCGAACGTTGTGTTTGTCAACTGCAATTTTGAGGGACATGAGCCATATTCTCACAGAGCGCGTTTATACTTGTGTAGTTACATTGACGAATCAAACTTGGGAATTCTACTCTCCACACATATCTCGAACCCTGATACTAAACAAGAGTTCGTTTTACAATTCGGGTGTCTTTTACAAGTGTTTCACACCCTACGGCACCCACTGCCATTTCGATTCGATAGAGTTAATTTCCAAGATACAAAAATCCATAATCACGTTTGTTCCCTTTGACAGCGATATGCACGATGCGGAATTAATTAACCTCGAAATGTTGAAACTTTATTACCAACGCATCAATAAAACAGCCAATTTCGAGTTAAGGGATGATTACTCTATTCCGCCCAAGACTTCATGCACGTGCTCAAACAGGGAATTTGAGCACTACTTAAATCTACTCTGTCGCGAAGAGGACGTGGTCAACACCCTATTCGAATATCAACAAAGCGAGAATGCAATTTATTCACGCATCTTTACAACAAAACCTCAATTTATTTACCCAAATATCCATCTCATCGAAAGGACGCTGGCCGATTGCATGCCCCATCGAGAAATGGCGAAGTTGACGACCGATCACGATGGTATTCCCATCTCCGGCCCCTACAACAAATTGTACCTAAAACACAATGATAAAATTTATTCATTTCTATGAAGGGGCGAAAAAAGGTGAAAACAAAAAAGTGGGGAAAATATATATATTTTTTTTCAGTATGTACTTGTATATAAGAAAACATGCAACGACAAAATCCAAATAACAGATATGTCGAAAATGGATCTCGATAACCTAGAACAGAAAGTCGTTAAAGTTGATAGATGTTTGAGTAAACTACAAAACCTGTTTCTGGAAATTGTAAAGATTTCCATCTCGAAAGAGACGACGGCAACTGTGTCAGAGACGACAGAGCCAACATCGACTACAGAGGCTAGAGAGGTTCAAGTCTCAACCACCGTCGTTGGCGAACCCGTAAAAAATCTAAAACTAATTATAAACGGAAACGTCCCTTAAAAAAAAAGATGAGGGGTCGTCGCCACCAACAACCCAACCATCATCTCCGGAAGATTCCACCCAGGCCCATCATAGTGGTAAGGAAAATGGTTCCTGCAAAAAAAATTAAAAAAAAAAAAACTTTGAAAGATGCGGTTCCATCGAGAAAAAAATTCGAGTAAAACAGAAAAGCTAGAAAACAACGGTGATCATTCGACTGTCTCACAGATGGATCTATCGTTTTGAACGCATCGGAGCACTCGAATAAAAGCAAAGCCATCGATTCGGAATTGGTCAAACAGTTTCTGACTCCGAAAATTCCTACAGATTTACACATCAAGTGTAATCATCAGTACATAAATGTCGCTGCTCAAACGAAGTGGGTAGACGAGATTGAAACCAACACACTCGTATTTAAATTATGCAATCACCAAAAATAAAAACCAAGCCATGAAATTATCAAAGGTGAAGATACTCGAACAAAGTGGTGTATTCGTCACCGAATCACTAAAACACTAATTTTTAATTCCTTGTAAATATCCGTATAAAAATAGCGAATCTAGGCTGATTGAATTCCTTCAGATTCCACGAGATGTGTTGAAAAAAAGGAAAGTTTATTTTTTGCCGCCTGTCGTGAATTCGTCGAGGAAACACACAGTGTTCTGTGCAACGAATGCTCGGTCGACTTTAACAGATTCGATCTGTACTTGTACGATAACGGTACTTGTTGGAAATTTCACATTTTCGTCATGTTTTTTGTTTGACGGCAAATATCTGCGGTCGGGTGGAAAAATCAGTTCCACTTTTTTTTAATAAACATCATAAAAAATGTCAATAAAAATCATCAAAACAATGGCTATGAGAAAGGAAATGATGGCGGTGGTAATCTCACTTGCCTCATTAACAAGGGGGGGGGGGGGGGGAACCAACTTGGAATTTCCTGTGTGTCGAGTCAACGAATTGAACATCTACACCATCCCACAAATGTTTTTACGAAATGATTTCGAGTGTAACAGAGTGTTGAGAATATCTGTGAAGGATTACGTAAAGTGGATGTTGAACATTAAATTGCACAAATACAATGAAAATAACAATTACTTTGATTTCTTTGAAAATGTACAAATCTTGTTGAAAACAGATCGTTGTAATTTGACAAAGATTTTTGTAAACTTGCACGAAAAATACTTTGTAGATAATAATCCAATTAACATTGTCAAGGAAAAAAGGAGACTTAAAAAAAAAAATTTATAAATACTGAATATAAAAAAAAGCATATAAAAAAAAAGATTTTTTTATTTATTCTTTTACCTCATATATTTTAGTAACATTTTATTACTCATAACAAAGGGTTAATTTTGTTTGTATATATATATATATATATATATATATATATATATATATATATATATATATATATATATATATATAAGTAAAACAAATACTAAAGATGCCGGGGGGTTATAAATTTTGTATCTCGATCGTTTCATTTTATATTTGCATACTTGTACAAGAATTATGTTTCCATCTGGAATTGTGTGCAAGGGGAGCTTTTCGAAAAGCTCTGCGAGCCCGAAATTTTTCAGTTTATGAAATATATAATTTCCAATATCGAAGAGGGCAGAATAGAAGAATTTCTCGATAGATTTAACAATGAGCCCAAACTCGCTTCCCTACATGAATCGTGTAATAAATTTATTTCACAAATGTCTGATATACCATACGACCCTTTAACGAAATACCTTGAGGTTTTCAACGATCCCGATGTTCAGGGAGCAATCAAAACACTTTTCGCAATAATGTTAAAGGTATGTGTCAATTGCAAAATAGAAACATGAAGATTAATGGTAATGATGGTGTTGGTGAGTCTCAACTCGAATAGAGTATATAAATAAGCTTTTTAAAAAAAGAGAGAAATCACCCGATATGGACACTCAGTAGGTAAATTTATGCAAATTAATTTCCATATAGCAATCTCGGGGTAATATCGACGATGTAACCCTGTACAACTTTTACAATGAATCCGGTTTGAACTCCTATGTCACGTGGAATGAGGCCAAAACAAAATTTACGGGAATTTTCAACAACTCTATTGTTCAACAAGAGATTTAAAAATCTATCCCAAAAAACATTGCCTTGATCAAGAGTAAAATTAGAGAATTTTTATTAAAATAAAGGGGGGGATTTCCAATTACCCCTCTTTTTTTTACTCTATGGTAAAAAAAATTAATGAAAAAATCGATTTTTTTTTTTGCTTTGGCGAGTATGTATAAATTGTCGGTGTAGAAACAATTTGTCTCACGCCATGGCGCTCATTTTTCCTGCACAGTTCAAACATCAATTGGTCCATGATTGTGAAGAAGTGGCTGGGTACGACTTGAAGGCGACTCACGACATTGAAATTCAACCAGGCCAAGTGGCCAATGTCTATGTCGGCCTGGTGTGTAAAATACCCAAAGGCTATTTCGGTTTTGTTACAAGTCGTTCGGGGCTGGCATTCAACCATCGAATATACGCCTATGATGGAATTGTAGATTCAGACTACAGAAGAGATATCTTTGTGCAGCTGGAAAATCGAGGAAATTCGACATTCAAAGCTGAGCAAGTATCTCTTATAGCTCAACTACTCATAATGCCACACATGATAGTATTGTTTGTACTGGCAGACGAAAATAATGATGAATTTTACAATACACGGCGAGGCACCTCGGGATTTGGATCTTCTTCATCACTACCACTACCATCACCATTATCTACACCAATGCAAACTATCAAAGTGAATCCTACAGTCCATCGAGAAGAATCCATCTGGATGCCATTTTCCTTTCCCGAGTAACTTGTCGCCGGCCGAAATGCAAGAGTTTTTGTTGAAATCAAAATCAAAATGAATAAAAAAGTGTATGTTATTTATAAAATAAAATAAAGATTAAAAGTAAACTATAATTACATTATTTTTTCATTCAACCCATTCTCTCTCAATTTATATAAGGAATTTGCCCCGCGCACGTATAAGAAAATATGGAATATTTAATATTGATAAAAAAAAATTCGTTTCTTTTAGACAAGGATAATAAGCAATGGTTTCGAGGAAAGGATGCGGCAAAAATTTTGGAATACAAGGATACTTGTGATGCCGTTCGGAGACACGTTCCCGTAGATGAACAGGCAAAGTACAGACAACTCATAGAATCAAATAGTTTACCATCATCGAGCTATCATGGAAATTTGAGAACCATTTTCATCACGGAAATAGGCCTATATAATTTGATTATATAATCGCGATAGTCTACTGGAAAAGATTTTAAAGATTGGGTAGTGCGCCAGATTCTACCAACCACTGAAAAACTGGCAACGACATGTCGGCAGGGGAATCGAAAAACGATCGCAAACGACTAGAGGGTGAAATCAGATGATTGACAAAATAACTTCAGTTTGAAAAGAAAAAATGTCTCTAATTGGAGAAAAAAACGATAATATAATCAAAAGCTTTTTGCAAAACTATGCAAAGAAAAGATAAATCTGTATTTATAATTTTTTTTATTTGCTTTCGTACTATTCATTGTTCAATTTTCCATCCGCATATCGTTGGTGTACAGGCGATCCAATTTCTCGCAAAAATACCTATAATCTGGTATGAATTACATACACGGGTTGACTGGTTTCGGAAAACTACCGACCGTCGTGTTGGAGGAGAGTGTTTGTTCAGATGATGGCGAAATTGGCGACGAGTTGTTTCTACAAAATAAATGTCGATTCGGCATTACCTGGGCGAGAAAAATGAGCCGGTATCTTGCACCTCGATTTGTAACGACAACTCTAGCGAATTCGAATACAAGTTTTTTCCCATCGAAACAATCATCACTCACATGTATCGAGGTGCCTACTGTATGCCTTCGGAAGCAGCCGCTAGTAATCCCCATCTGGGTAAAATAATTTACGTGGATGACAAATACATTTGCCTTCTGTGCTATCCGCACTTGTTTGGAGGGATCGGTTGTACTTGATTGTCGGTTGTAATGGATCGATAGTGGATAGAGTGACAAAAATCAGCGTACACCGATTTGGTACCCAACACATTTAAGATAGAGGATGTGGACGAAAAGTTGGATGATGGAGATTATCGGATCATGTGCGCCGAACAGACACTTTACAAAATCGGTTGATTCCGTTGAATAATGGGTCGCGGATCGAGTACATGCCACATAAATGAGCTTCGATGATATTCAATGCACCGGAATATGTGATGCCCGATTATTCCACCGGTAATTGTGACTGTGGCCAGCAACTTTTTAAACTTGAATTCCGACACTAAACTTCCATGTTCGAAATGCATTACGAAATGGGTTGGAAGTGACCAGACCATACAAGAAGCCCAATATGCGTTCAGCATAGCACACCTGTGTATAAACCTAAATACCGATAATTTTGTGTACAGGCAATTAAAAATACCTTGCTCTTTCGACACGATTAGGGACCATGCAAAAAACTCATTAGAACGTGCAATTTTACTCGAGACTAATACATATTGTCCATTGGCTTTAGAAAAAATACTGAAACTAAAGTAAAAAAAAAGAACCAAAAAATTAAGGAAATGAATGCATAAAAACAAAAAGAATTTAAAAAAAATAGAAATACATAAATAAAAAACAGTAAAATAAATCGTTTTTTTTTTTTTTTTTTTTTTTTTTTTTGCTCAAGATCGTGGTTATAAAAGAGGAGGTTAATTGTTGTTACTTTACCAGTCGCTCAGAAGAAATTCGGCACGATGGATACCCCTAGTAAAACTACTGAACAACAGCAGCAGCCCGAACTACAGCTGAATCAACTCGACAATAGCGCTAATACTTTTACTAATCTCTTGGCGGAAAATCGCAAATCAGTCAAGCAAGAAAATTACGAATGTTGTGACAATGACGAAGAAGCTCAAGACATTGAATCATTTATTCAAGCAGCACTCAACCAACAACCAGAGGGGAAACCAGCTGTGAAATATCAACGAGTCGAGAACAAAACATGTCTACCATGCATTGTCGTAGATAATTACGAAGTAAAGTTTATTTCAATGTTGGGTGAAATTGATGGCAACTACTTCAAATTTTATTGCAACGATCAAATAAAGGTGAACGCGAGTAATTATCTCTCCGAAGGTGATGAAATTGCCAACTTTATCCGACTGTTGGTAAAATACCTTCAGTTGTTTAACCTCGTTAATTTGAACGATGTCGATGAGATAAAGATAAGTTCTCATATTCCATTTGTTGGAAACCAACCGTTGAGAAAATACGTATTTTTCACAATAGATCACAATTTACTGAAAAAGAGTTTTGTTTGCAAAAATCATAGAGTGGGAAGTTTCACTTCATGGTACTTGATTACAGACATGGTGATCCAATACACTCTTTCCAGTGTGGAAGAAAACATGTAACGTGTCGACCAGATGATTGAACTAAAACAAAAATCTCCAGAACAACAATGGTAAGTTTTTTAATAATAAAATCATGGATCCTGCCGGTTTAGAAATGCTATGTAAATGCCAGGAATAAATCTCAATAGTATTTGCCATTTTTCGGTATCTATACAGCAGTGGTGTGCAGCATTTAAAGTTTGAGTTCGCTGCATTGTGTATAAATCTAAAAGACAAATATGTAAAAGATATATTTTTTTGTAATTTATTTATAAATGTGTTTTTTTTTTTTTTGTAATTTATATGTAGATAATTTATTTTAAATAATATGTAGACCTATTTGTGTTTATTTTTGTATGCTATCTACAAGGGTGATTGTTAACCAAAAGAAGACATTTTTCTTTTCCGAGCACATTTTTTAAATGCTCATTTTTACCTAGAATTGTGCCCCAAATAACCAAACACACACTTTGAACAATAGCTTCATTTTTTATGCGATCAAAAGAGAGAGATGTTTTATTTGTAACTTCACTATTCACCTCTTCAAAAATTGCTACAATTTTTTCTATTATATTTTTATGTTCATCCATTTTCGACAACATATCAGGACCAAAACTGTAGATAAACCATGGGGAAACATAATCTGCATCTGAAACTGTTTCTCTTATTGTCGGTGTAGTTGTTTTCCTAATAACCTCTGCAATTTTACCGATAATTCCATTACCACTAGTCTTGTTTCGAGTAACAATACTGGCAGCTCCTTCAGTTACAACATCTTCAGTTGTATCACCGACATTTGGTTTCACGCTAAAACTTGAAACATTTTCACGTTCAGTAGAATTGTACGAGTCTGTATCCGCATCTCGCCCCAATAAATCATCATTATAGTCACTTTCCACGCTCCCCTCTATCAGTGTATTAAAAAGTGTTAAATTTTTCTGATTTTAACTAGAAAAATCATATAGTTCTGTGTTATTGGATTTGGGTAGTAAAGATAATGAAAATGCATGGTTGGTTATCGTACATAGATATAAAATACAAAGTAGTTTTTTTACAATCATTTTATTTTCAATATTCTTATATATACATATTCGTTACTCAATTTCCTCTGTAATTTCATAAGACATGTATGTTTTCAACAATCTAATAAAGGTGACGACACAAAAAGTCTCTTCCTGTAAATCTTCTGGAAGGGGAATAATCTTGTTGCAAATTTGCACAAAGAGTAAAGCTAGGTGATTGTACATGTACAAATCTTCGTGCGAATACAAAAATTTGTGTTGCTCGTGTATATCAACTGAGCCTGTGGTCGTTTGGCCCAGACCGATTTCGGATCGGGACACATGTATGGGATTTCCAACCATTTGTGTAGGATATTGTACAATATCGACTTGAGAAAATTCCGTATGTAAAAATGAACGCAGAAAAAAGATTGGTAGCTGAAGAAAGTGGTTGCGACAACAGAGAACTGAAGTTGAATATCTCGAAAAATGTTCACTAATACATTTTCCGAAACGACAGCATATAAATCCTTAACACTGCTGTGTTTATAATTATATGTTACATGGTGCGATCTCAACCTCTTTACAGTCGTCCTTTCCTATTCATCGACGTATATCTCGTTGGCCTCATCTGTTTTTCTCGTCTCGGACATCTTTTCGAGTAATGCATAATTGCAGTCGCGGTGTACATAAATCACCGCCGACAGCGAACTCGAAGGACGTTTCGAGTCCAACTCGTAGGCCATGATATATTGCGGATGGATAAATTTGTCAAAAACACGTTGTTGCGTATCCACAATCAGTACTTGAAACACGTGTACGAAGCAGTTGCGATTATGTACACTGCATTGCGTGTGAAAACCAAATCGTCGGTCGTCCAGTCAAATAGTTCAACGCCGTTAGTATTTTCAGAAATTATCATGTTTGAATTTTTAATGTTTAGCGCTCCCTGTTGCCTCGGCTCCAAGTAATTGGCGACGATGATGTTTAGAGACGAACTCGGGTCAATATCGGACAGTAAGTAATACTGGTTGATCATCCGAACCCAGTTTTCATCCGTGTTTGCAAACTTATCAGTGATTTCATCCAAATCTCGCGGGGTTTGCGGTGAATGCATCAAGAATCGAACGCATCCATCAATCGTAGCTTCGCACGATTGGATCGTCCCCTCGTCGACCTGTTTCCCTGCAAACTCTGCCGTATTTTCTCTTTCAAGTTTTTGCCATAGCATTGATTTTCGTACACGGTCATCAACAGCGTGAGAAATTGTTCCGTCAAGATCGGATCCAATCCCTTGGACATTAACACTTTAGGGAGATGGTGATTCATCAAGTCGTAAAATTCAATCTTAAATTCACTTTTCGGGTAATGTACGAACCTTTCCTTTGCCAGTAAATATGCCATTTCGAAATTTACATTACACTCGTATCCTTTTAGAAAATTGTGGACAAAGAAAAGCTTGGTGGAATAAATCAGAATATCACCGATCGGAACTTGATCACCAATTAATTTTAATAGAATATATGGTTCCAACTCACCCTCGTTTAGCAGACCATTTATCTTCAAATTTAATCGTCTTTCAGTCAGAGACCATGAAGAACTCTGAATATTAATGTGTTCTTTCCTGTGAAATTAATTCGCCTACATTTCATGCTCTTCACTCCCAGAACACTGATTTGAGACAAAAAAAATGAAACCCCTTACTATATAAATTTATTTATTTTTGGCAGAGGTTTCTTTTGTTTTCAGAAAGAGAAGATGTTCAAGAAAACTGTTTCACCACATCGTACATCATGTGACTGATTACTTCGATATTGATGGTAATCAACAATGGATTTTTAAGCAAAGAATACCTCAACAACATTTTCGGTATCATAGCAGGACTGACAATCAATTTGGATTCCATCATTCAACCCTAACATTGATTGTTTGGAAAATACAGTTACACTCTCCAATCTGTTTGATTGGATTATGCGTCGGTTGTATGGAATTACTAATTTTACAACTCTATGAACATTCCATACTTGGAAATGAAATGACGGTTTTTAGTTTGACTTGCAGTAGTTTGATGTTTATAACTTTGCGAGTTTTTGCCCGACAAAAACAAGTTGTTTTTTCTCGAAGGTACTTCGAGTGGGTGGCATATGTGCTACGTACAAACGTTGAAGAAAAGTAAAGTGTTTCTAGACCACTCTCCTTACTCGCAGTTTGTGTATGGGTTGTTATTCGATTACAATGGGCAACACGCCGACCCACATACGTTCAAACAAAATGTGTTGCCTATCTTACAACTTTATGCCGAATGTTTACATCACGTACACAAAAGGTTCCTGAATAAATTTTCCATTTTGGGTTGCAAAGACGAAATGAAATTGTGTCTTGTCACAGACATTCCATTTACGAAGGAAATGATCAAGAGAAGAAACACATTTGAAATCACCAATGAGTTCAATTTGGATAATTACATTACTAATCAAAATTTCTTGTTTGCTTGGTTTGCTTCCCTGTTTGATGAAAAAGTTGTGTTTGTGAACAAATATGTATCAAACGAATTTACAAAAGTGAATGCATAAATAAAAACAATTGTTTTATATATATATATATATTTATTTATTTATTTACGATATGAATATTCTACTTACAGCAATGATTTCTTACGACATATTGCAAATTTGGAATGTGTTAATGGACATTCGACACATGAAAATGAATGACCACATGACAGAAAAACAACCTTCAATTCTCTTTGGTAACCAATCTTGCATACAAATTGATTTTGTTGTTCTTCATTATCGCCACTGCTGCCACTGCCCACACATTTCTCCAAATCGTTGTTTGCAGAATTTGCCATCTCCTCATTCTCTTTTTGCTTAAGCCGTTGTATTCTTTCCACCCGAACTTTGTCGATGAAACACTTTCCTTTTGCAAAAAGAAAAAATTTACATTCAGAATACAAAAAACCATGATCTATCCAACGATCGTCTTCATCTTCCCATTGTATAATGTTTATACCGCAATGAAAACAAGTCACTCGATCACCGAAACCTGTGTAAAAAAAAAACCGCATTAATTAGCCGTATCGGGTCTTGAACTACAGGTGGAGGGCACTGTTTTATTTAAACGTTTTTATTCGTGCTTTACGTGTATTGTATTCAGGATAAGCATGTTGTTCTTTGCTGTTTTGCAAAAGTTGAGATATGGTATCAACATCGACATCATCGTCTGTGATGTCGATTTTACAGACATTTTTACCATCCTCGAAATTTGCAGTCATAAAAGGACATATGTTATCCTTTATCAAGTTAACATACAGACATTCAATTATCAAGTAATCATAAACATGTTCTATCCAAGGATCATCTTCTTTCCAGTGATAATATTAGCTGCCACAATAAAATCAAATAATCATATTGTTGTCCCATGTGTCAAAGAAACCAACTTGGCTAAGTTGTTTCGGTCGTTGTTTCATCGCCTTGGGCCAAAACTCGTATATTGCCAACCGCGATTCAAACAAATTATATTCGGGATAACTCGAACCTATATATTCCACGATACCCATCTCTCCAAACACGCTGTTCACAATCCCATAAATGCTCATTTCATGGCATCAGCAAACACGAAAAACCACGGTGATAATTTTCAATGATATTGATTTAATACATGATAAACGGAATAAAAAAATATAATGTTTCATGACTTGATGGAATTTATACACAATTTTTCTTTTGGATGATGCTGTGTCAAATGGACCGAGATGGGAGATGTTCTATATTTCATAATTTTACCCTACAACACAATGATGGTGAATTATAGTGGATAACTAGCAATTCTACTCCCGAAAGGAAAATCCAACAAAACCAACATAACTCGAGTGGTGAAAATTGACGATAAATGCGAGGGACAAAGGGTTGAGAAAAATACTATAAACCTTAATCCCTCGACTCTGTTAAAAATACAAAATACCAACAGATGTAAATTGATTACTTATTTGATGACATAACACCCACACAGTACTCGGTAGTGCAAATCGTCAACAGACTACTCGAACATGGTATAATAAGAATCTGAGATGGGTATTTAGAGTTTAGTGTTTTTAGTTTTTGCAGTAACAAAAAAAAATATATATATATATTTTTGATATTGCCGTGGTTTTTTATAGCCAGAGAAAACATTTGAGTGCTCTACGATAGTCATTCGTCACAAAGTGACTTGGTTGTTATGGCGATGATACCAACAACGATAGTGATGGCGGTTGCATCAGCGATGGTTATATAGTAATTAACTTACCTCTTTGTTCTTACCTTATTTCTCTTCTATTCTGGAGAGAAGGAAGGTTGGTGTTGTTCTGTCCATCTCTCGCCGTCGACTGAAGTCTTTTTTCCAGATCTCTCTGCCATATAGGCAAACTGAAAGTAGGAGCGGAGAGGGGAAATGAAATGCCGCAATGTGATTGGTTGTTCAAATTAGGAATGGGGGTAAAATTCAACTTCATTTATCTCGCAAGGTGTGGACGACAGTGTAAAGTATGTTTAGTTCAGAGAAAACTTGCAAATGTGTCTCTGATCCTTATACAGATAACATATATATATATATATATATATATATATATATATATATATATAATATATATATATATATATATATATTTTTTTTTTTTTTTTTTTTTTCCCACAGAGATGCGATACTTTATACCTGAAATTTACAAGAGAAGCGAAAATGAATTTCCTGTTAAATTTCGAATATTATTTCCCACAATACCTTCGTATCTCAATAAACAATCAATTTAGAAAAGCACACAATTAATTTTCCAAGTGTTAAATCGGCAATTTGAAACTGAAATCTTTATGCACACAAATAGAAACGATTCCAACATGAGCATTATTCAATTCGCCAGATGCGACCACAGAGATGGAGACCTGTTCGAAGGCGAAGATCCAATACGCGCACATGCATCCCTACCTCAATACAAAGCATATGTTTTGACAAAG
Organism: Dryococelus australis; assembly: GCA_029891345.1. NCBI lineage: Eukaryota > Metazoa > Arthropoda > Insecta > Phasmatodea > Phasmatidae > Dryococelus > Dryococelus australis. The sequence continues at coordinate 139,407,395 of CM056998.1, read as the reverse complement.
ATAATAAATGGTCCTATCTTTTTTACCAACAAGTACTCATTCACGAATTAGGTCACGTGCTGGGTTTATACGATAATAAAAGAAAAGATAGCGTGATGTACGATCCGATTAAACACAATAAATTTACGAGCTTTGATGTGTAGAACATTATTTCAATATATCAGTTTTTGGGGAAAAAAAAAAAAAAAAAAGTAAAGTAAAATTATATATATTTTTTTTAAATTTTTTTTCTCGAGTGTAAAAAAGAGGGGGTAGGGCAATATATATGTGGCTACATTTAAAACAGAGATCCGACCGCGAGAACTCGCGATAAACAGTGCATCTGTAAAGTGCTCTTACCAATGAGAGCAAAAAAAAAAAAAAATGGAGAAGTTATTGGATTTGAAAAATCATCATTTCTTGTACAACAACTACAAAATTGTTTATCTTTTGGATTGAAAAAATAATCCCGGGTTATTTGGATGCGAAAACAACACGGAAGCTATTACGAATAATGTGAAAGAGAAATATAGAAGAACTTTCAACGAACTGGCAACAAATGCAACTTCAATTATTATTGTCACCGAGCAGCCCCCACACCACCTTCATCAACGAACCGGGTATTTACAGACTGATTATATATTCCAAAATGCCTTTGCGGAAAATTTTCAAGATTTTATTTACAAACACATTCTCCCATGCATTCGCGAGGGTAAACAATGCATGTTTCAGAATCACATCGAATATTTAACAAAACAACTCGGAGAAAGAACCAACGGCATGGAAGTTATGAAAAGACAATTATTGGCTCGAGCTACAAAAGAAGTTGTCGTTGCCAATAACACCAAAGAAAGTACAGAAAAAAAAAGCAGCTGTTTGAAACCAAATTTCTTGGTGTTGAAAGTGAATGAAGACAATTTTGATTTCCCACACTATGTAATTTGCGTACAAAAAAGAAATTTGAAGAGGCAACTCAACTTGATTCGAAAGTAACATCCCAACTGCAAGGAATTGCTGCATTTAGAGTATACTTCACCGTCTCGAAAACATGTACAGCCGTGTCAAGAACGTATTGAGGGCTCATTTGAAATTTTTCAAGAATTACTTTATGATTAAAAATACCGAATTTACAGAAAATGGAATGTTGATTCAAATCGGTGATATGGAAAAATGAAGTGTGTAAGTGTGTGTCTATATATTATATATATATATATATAATATATATATATATATATATATATATATATATATATATATATATATATATATATATATATATATATATATGTGTGTGTGTGTGTGTGTGTGTGTGTGTGTGTGTGTGTGTGTGTGTGTGTTTTTTTCGAAATTATTTATTAAGTGAACGTTCGATAATATTACCCAAAATGCAAACTGCGAGCACGTACTTATATTTATCATGGACATTTTGATAAAAATTTACCTGGTTTTGTGTACATATTACACAACAAATTTAGTTCTTGGAAATAACGCTCGGAGCTTAGCGAATTCAAAATGTTTTCTTGAATCTTTTGAAAAACTCTGTAATTTTGGTCGGAATATAGATTGATTTTCGAAATGATTAAATATTAACCATATACTATTTTGAGCTTCGAAAAATAATTTATCTGCGAAAATTCTAAATTACTTTTTTCTGGATAACCGAGTTGGGTGATTAAAGTGTCGGAAAATAAGTCGTGATTAAATGTCATTGTGTCTATCTTACCGTTTGGCATAATTGACAAATCCTGCAAACCCCGATAAATACTCGAGCCTAGAGTAGATATGGGCCCGGCGGCGAAAGAAGATGAAGTCGACATATTATCCACAAAATTATCATCGAGAATGTGATTTTCCTCATGTTCGTCGCCGATTTTGGGAACGTTTTGATTGTCGGGTGCCACCATCACCTGATCATCATCACCATTCATTTTAGGCATTGTCATTTCGGGAGATGTAAACATCTCATCGCTGTGGTAACTGTCGAAGTCGCTGAGCGATATTCGATGAAGTAATCGTCTATGTTCTTGGTATTCCTCTCTGAGTTATTATTTGATTGATTTAACCGTACGATTTGGTTTGAATGGTTGGTGTAAATGATTTTCAGATTTGTCGTCGAAGATTTTGGAATGGCGTGGTATTTGACGGTCGATATAGGTAATCCCACACTCTCTTTTTTATCGTAACCTTCAGATGGTAATTAATTACCCTCGTCCCTTCTGGTTTCGTCATCAGCCAGTCAGCCATCATCGTCATCACCGTGATTCGACTCTTCGTCAGTGCGAGTTTGTGGAACAGACTCGAATAAGTTTGTTGTCGAGACACCATGATGATGCGGGGATTGTGGGCGTGGTGCGAGAGTATCGGGAAAAGTGATCTTAAGCCCCAGTGTATGTATTTGGTTAATCTTGCGATTGTGGGCATCTGGGTGATGATCGGGGTGGTGTTGGGTGTCTGGGATGAGATTGTGATGCAAATAGAACATTTTTCATAAATATTTGCGAAAGTACGACATATGCAAAAAGTATTCTAACATCATTTTGATAAATTTTATTTTTTTCCATAGGATTAAACACCAACATAATCCTCTCATCATTTTCAAGTTTTAAACTAGTCGATAGATTCAGATCGACATAAAACAAGTTGGCTACTTTGCGAATCACCATGTTGAATATAACGGCACTGAAAGTTGGTAAATCCATAAATATTTGTGGAGGTAATATATGTGGGTCTTTGTAACGAATTTATGAATTACAATTTTTAGATTCGGACGAAAACTGTACAATTTTAAAATAATTGTAATCTGAATTTTTTTCTTGTGGCTAAAGTTGCAATGTATAACTGAGATGAATAATCATTATTTTTTTAGGTGGGTTATAACTTATATTGAAAAAAAAAAGTCATTGCATTTAGTTATTTATTTTATAAATATATATTTTACAAATACATTGATTCATTAATGACATAAAAATATTTATTTACATATATACATACAAAAACAGATTAATTTAAACAATGCAATTATTCCTTTTTTTTACACAAGAGTTGTTATACCGAGAATTAAATTTTCTGACAAGATAGTTCCAAATAAAATCTACATTTATAAGGGAACATCTTTGTTGATATGCACTTGGATTATGAAAACTACACATCCCACATTCGATGGGAAATGTCCTCGTAGCTATTACAAGTTTCTCGGCAGGCACTCCCAACTGCATCACAAAGTGTATTTTTTGAGCACCTCTCGCGACAATGTGTCGGATCCAACTTTCGTTTACGATTTTGCGAATTGTTTCAATGTTTATAATCTGATGATGTTCATTACGTGGAAGATTCCAAGGTATGCCATGTAATATCTGGTAAAGGTACAAATTTTGCCCAAAATCACCCAATATACTTTTATGTAGGCGTGATAATGGAACTGGTCTTTGAATATGAGCCATGCAAATGCCCTTTTTTGTAGCACATCCTAATTCTAGGGGAATGTTTTCAGCAGCATAAACGCCAAATTTAATGTCGACAAGCATCGTTTTATCCAGATCCAAATTCACTTCATCCGTAGATAATATTTTGATGTAGTTTAATTGTGGAATTTCGTTCAAAATTGTTGCTTGATTGAATTTTTCGAGAAATTCCGGCGATGACAAATTTTCTATAGTAGCTTCTTTCCAGAAGCCAATATCGTCATAGTCCTCGGCCCACTCCTGGGGTGATTGTGTTTTTTCAATGTCCATTTTGATACGAAATGAGTTTTGCATTTTCCTTTATATACACACTTTCTTATGCACAGAAAAAAATATTTATTGCAATTATCCATTGCCCTTTTCACATCTTTAGTAGCTAGATCCCAAATCAACCGAACTATGGGTAGGGCACAGACTCAAGGCATTTTTTTTTTTTTTTTTTTTTTTAGAATGGCATTGGCAAATTTTTCCATGTCCGTTTGAACCACTCATGTGGCAAATGATTATTTTCTTCCTGGGCACACTCATTTTTTCGTAAATATCTTGCCTGCTCTTCATTTGCTACAATTATAAATTTAATCCATGCTTCCTTCAAAATTGAATGAACTGTTTTGAGTTTGATGTTTTTCTTGTTAATTTCCCAAGGTATTCCATGCTCTTTCATGTACAAATTACGATTTTGTTCGAGATCATTAGACATACCCTTTACCAAGTGTATGTATGGAACAGGTCTAGATATATACAAAATGTTTGACCCTTGTTGTGTAGCATATCCTAACTCCAATGGATATTTTTTCCCATGATATCAGCCAAATTTAAAATCAATAACTAAAACGGAAGCTAGATTAATATTTTCCAACAGGTTACGTTGTTCTTCTGACCTTTTTCTACTCATAGTAGGTTTTTTGTCCTCTTCACTAGAGTCACTTTAAGACCCTGAGCACCCATCACTACCGCTGGTACTTCTTTGTCTTTTCCTTTTTAAACTAAATTTTCGCACTTCCTTTATATCAAAGTCTTGTTCTTCTCTTCTACGTAACTTTTTCTCTTCTTTTCTGTTTCGTTGGACACTGTACTCTGAACAAGACATGCTTTTCAAACTAATACTAACTTATTTGTGTCAGGGTGCTACTTTCAGTCGGCACGACTGAGAGGCGTTAGTTGTTTTTCCAGGCTTTGAAATTAATTCCATTCAATCAATTTTATTGAACAGAAAACTGACTTTCGAGGAAAAATTATCTATTAAATGTGTAGGCCCTGATAGACCACATTTAGAAATTACCACAGAAACTAAGAAACAAAAAAACGTGTATTCAACAAAGACGTTTACAATAAACACAACTGGTTATGTGGGTGTGCTCAAACAAATGCTTTGTTTTGTTTTCCATGTCTGAAACGAATGAACATGTAGGGAAAAAAATTTTTTACCTGCGAATTGCAGCGCTTATTGTAAGCCAAACAGATATAGGGGTGAGAAATGGATTGCATGAATTCAATCAAAGCTTGTAGTGCATTTATTTAATAGGAAAGAGCATTCGTTTTAGTTATCTATATGTGTGTAGCTTTTTCAAAACGAGTATGCACATTCCTGTTAGATGGTGTTTGTACTCGTAACATATACATGTTACAAGTTTGTACTCATGGTAAAATAGCTGTTATGTGGGTGACATGTGCCTGAATTAATACCATTACCAACAGCAGACACACATTATAAAAAATAATCATCTAGTTTAATAAAACAAAAATAACAGTTTTTAATTATTATTTTGTAATAAACATGCTTCATTGAAGTAGTAATTAATCATGTTGTGTTCAATGTTTAATAAAATAGCTTATTTACAAAAAATAAAATTTTATTTTATTTTTGCAGGCTTGCTGGGTAGCATTTTTAATATGTTTACAGCTTGCATTATTATTGAGAGGTTCTAGAACGACGTTTAAAAATTGCTTAAATAGAACCTACCTGACTAACACCATTTATTTGCCGAATGCTATTTTCGGCAATGATTAAATATATACCTGTGCTGTTTGTGTTAGATCTGCCTTTGAAATATTTCGTTACCTCCAATTGTGACCAACAGATTAGAATAAATCTTGCACAAACAGTGCAAAAAAAATTAAATATTTCTAATCATTTTAATAAGTAACTAAATGAGTAACCGAAATGTATATAGGTTAAATCAGTATGTCTGAGATACAAAACACTCATAGTTTTGACTCAAAACCGAATTGTCTCGTAAAATAATTAATTATAGTGGTAAAATGTCTATGTTGGTGTTTCCACTGGCACTTACTTCAAATAACTCGATTGTAAGCCCTATCTAGTGTCTCCCCCCTATGCAGGATGATATTTCTGAAATAAAAGTTGTTAAATATGTTGCTCATTATAATTATCGTTATCATCATATTGATCGCAAAAGATGCACGTATTTTCACGCACATTACATATCAATTCCTATTTTCGTATTCAAGTATATTAAACACAGAAGTGGCCGGTGATGCCAAATAATGGGTGTTCACACACACCTACTCTCCTTCCCCTTCCCATGCTAATAATTGGGTGATCCGGGAGTTCTCCCTCGGGAAAATTTAGATTTCAAGGTGTAAAATGGTGCTATTTAAGCAGTTTTCGCATCTAAACATTGAATATACAGCTGGTAAAAATACTAGATTTTTTTTAGGATAAAATTTTTTCTGATCATTCTCTGTCCTAACTCCAGGCATATGTTGACGCAATTCTTAAAGAAACCCAGTTCAGAATTTCTACCCATCTGAGTAAAATTAAACTGCTTGCGTAAAAAATTAGTATTATTATTTTGAAGTTATGCAATTCCGTTTATTTTACATGCAAATAAAGTACATGTTAATTACATGAAAAATATATGTATAATTTCTGTTGAGGTAATGACTTCAAATAAATGCTAGTAATTGCATTTGACATTCACTCTATAATTGTTTTAGCTCGTCAAATGTGCAAAAATATATGTGTGAACAGTACATGACATGTAAAATATTATTTATTGTAAAAACAAATCTGAGAATATGAGAGGAACAGAAATAAAAAAAATACATCCTACCTGTTACTGTTTTTTAAGCCCAAGTATTATGGCACACCATCTGGGTTGGTAGGGTGCTGAAACAGCCGTAGGTGTCGCGATGCCGGCCATTGTGGCGTCTGCTGGCAGTTGCTCTTCTGGAGGTGCAGGCACTGATTCCAGTGCCGGCTGTCGAACGGCGTAGCTCTCTGGCCCCACGCCATCGAATGCTGTATCCAATCTTTTCCAACTATTTGTGTCTCTTTATTAAAAGAATGGGTTATACCATTCTTTTCGGCAAGTCCATATGCTAATTTGCACAGATCATATAGGGTTACTCCGAATAATCTTTCTTATAAAAGTAACAAGTGCTGAAAACATTCTAATTCTCGTTTTTCTGAGAAAAAAAATGTTCGGTACCTTCCCAGTTGCTTTTCTGCTGCCGATTCAGGTGTGAGATTTTAGAGACGAGCTTTCTTCATCCTGTATTCCAGTGTCGTCTGAGGGACAACAAAAGTTTCGGCAGCCCATTTGACCCCATACACCCCTCCACGACTTCTTCAATAGCAGACGACATGGAGTCCTGTGACCAGCTCTGCCTGTTGGTCGTCCATTTATAGTTTCGTAGCTTGGCTTCCTAAACCAAAAAAATGTAACCATTATATAGTAAGTCTAGATGTCTGTGTACGGAAGGTTGGAAAAAGGGGTGGGGTGGTTTTTTCTTCAGAATATAATGTAGACAGTATTGTCCCCCTTGTTATGAAGGGCAAATGTGCAAAATTTCATTAAGATCAGATAAAAACTGTAGATTTGTATAAAGAGCACACAGATAGACAAACACACACAAACTTTCTTCTTTATATATTAGAAGATTAAGATTTAACCTACAACAAATAATTAGGGTAAGGAACATACTTACAAATATTTTGCTGCATTTTTTTAAAACACTCGCCTAAAACTTTCCTTTGTAATCAAAACAATGAAGGAGATGGAGGAACGGGATCGCCACACCTAAATAAAGGCTGACAGCTTGACGAGGGTTCTAGTAGGAAGGGATGGTTGCCCTTGTTCGTGTGACATTGCGTGCAGTTACCAGTTCTCGCAGTCATTTCTGTGTGGACACACAAACCAATTAAGTTTTAAATGCTATAAAACAGCATTCAAAGTTTAGAAGTCAAGGAAAATAATGTAAAAATTGTATGTTTAATTATGCATGTTGATTATCTGCAATTTTGCATTATCCTCGGAATTCGTGCCTGCGATTGCTGTGGATAATCGGGAGATGACTGTATAACCATTTTTTGTTTTTTGCTTGACTTTATCTATAAAATTTTTCATATTCATGTCAATATGCTCTAGTTTTTTATCTTCTAAAGCAAGTTGCTCATTTTCAATTTTGTCTTCTTGAGCTTAAATAGTGAGTTGTTCAGATTTATGTTCTATCATTTTTATCTGCTGGTCTTTTAACACAGTGATTTTTTTTGTAATTTATAAGAGCCACATTTTCTAATTGAAGGAGTAGTATCTTTAGTAACCTATTTTTAAAATGATTTAGCTTCTATTTTAGAGGCTAAAACTAAAGAATATAAACTGGATTCATTAATAAATATGGAAGAGTTTTCGTTTCTTATGAATAGCCCCAAATCGGGGTGATTCGAATTTGCTAAGGTAATTTTGTCTTCATCATCATTGTGTTTAAAAGCTTATTCTGATCTTGAATAGTCTAATATAACACACACCTTTTCCTTTAAACCAGGGTTCATAATTCTCGTGTAGCACAACAGTTATATACTTATCATTAAAAATTATATTATTTAAATCAAATGTAGACTATTTATTATTATCTTCTAGTTTTAAGTTCTCTAATTGTGTTTCTAGAGATTTAGCCATCTTGTAAACAATAAGTATTTGTAGTAAATAAGTTTTTTTTTATTTATATACAAAAAATTTAATAGGCTGTAAGAAGACTAATCATTTCAAATGTAACATTGTTTAACATACATTAAACACGTTCAATGTCCCTTCATTGTTTGTTCATTGTTCGTTCATCACACATTTGACCTATAGTAAGCTATATTTTAAGAAATTTCCAAAGGTTTACGGTCTGTTGTGACACACTAGGGACCTCCCATTTTAAGGGGTTTGGCGATAGCTGCTCCCCCAAGCCCATTTTCCCAACGTCGCTGGTGGCCACTGCAGGGAGTAACACTCTACTGGACGCTGATGCACACCGGTTAAGAAGTTTCCCGTATTGGCTACATGGGAATTACTATCTCATGAGGGTGGTGAACAGTGCTCACCAGAGTTCTCATGCAGAAAGCGCAAAAGCAGAGCAGTGTAGTGAAAGTACAGTGCTGACACATGCACACTAGAAGTAGAACTTGTGAAATCAGGGTTATATTTATTAGCAGGTAATTGAAATATGCTCAAGGACAGATGTCCACGCAGCGAGTCTGCATGGAGCCCTAGCATAATTTAAGTGCCCTATGGTCTTAAGTGTATGTGTTACCATATTTCTGTCATTCCTCTTTTTCACATGTTTCACCCTCATTTCACATCGTACAGTGTAGTTTGTGTAAGACTAATTTGGTTTTAAGAAACGTGTGTATGTTTCTGCAGGATTTGTGTGTGTAGGAAAGTAGTTCGCACGGCCCTCTGGCCCACCCAAACTGGCTAGCGCACTGCAACGACAGAGTTAGTCATTCTACCATGTCTCGAGGAGCTGGATGTGCGGACCGATGGGGTCGTGTTTCGCATGCTTGGGCAGCACAGCAAAATTTGAACTAATCATTTCTCAGCAATAGACTCGTAGTTTACCGAAATGTTGTGTATTTTCGCCACCCAAGATTCTCCACTCTTCCCTCCCCCAGGAATAGCATTTCTGTGGAAGGCTTTATTTTTCATGTTAATTAATTGTGGCCATGTGCTTTTTGTAGGTGTGTAACCTTACCGGCAGGTTAAGCCCGGCAGTTTTATTGTCAATTGCTTCCAAGAGGAACATTTTAAATAAACCTCTTTTGAATTAATGTGTGGAGTATGCCTGTGGACTATAGGGGCACGGGCCCCACCTTTCCCATGTTTTATTGCATTTACTATGAAAGTGTTTCCAAAGTGTTTCAGAGTGGTTTTTATCTACGTGTAACTAAATATGGGTGTGTGAGCCGCCCAGAGATCTCACTGTGTAGAACACATAGTACAGGTGCAGTATTTTCTTTTATTACGACGGTCGGAGCACCGGGAGGACACCGTCCATTGGCCGTCGGCACACAACCTGGAGAAGAGGAGTCTTCTCTACTGCAACTATAGTTCATTACCGACTGGAAGCAACTTATGAAAATCAACCTTTGAAATAACACTCTTAGGCATAACATGTCAACCTGTTTTTTCAATTACCTGTATTCTGCAAATATATGACTTTAGAGTACTGTGTTATTGAATAAATCAAACTTCACCTTAATGTCTTGTATAACTTGTAATATTGATTTATTTGTAAATATGAATTAACAACAACAAGAGCAGCGATGTGTTGGCAACGACCAGTGAGAAATAGTTAACAGTTAAAAGATTATTTTACCTAATTTTTTAGTATACTATTTGTAAATTAAATGGTCCATATTGAAATATTTAAATGTTTAGGTAATCCCAAGGGCAACATATCTCATTTTTACAGAGGAAAATATTGTGAGTAGGCCATAATGGTATAGTGTTGTTTTAACGCGTAAGAAAGCAACTGGAAACAACTGTCTGCTGGACAAGGGCCGTCTCTCTCTCTATTTTTCTGTATCTTTCAAACTTGGGAAGTTTCACTTCGCCAATAATCAGAACATTTTATATGTTTTCAATTGTAGCATATTTCATACTTATTAGAGCAAAATAATGATTTTTGAATTTGTAATTTACAACTGAAAAGAGATTTTAATGTTTGAATAGTTATTTTAATATTTTTAGATATGGTGGTGGGGCAGTTACTAAGTGAAGTTGGCAGATGTGGCTAGCCATGACATGGCATGTTGCTTTTTGCCAAATGAAGCGTAAATTATTCTTACTCAGAAAAATACTTCAAGTTACCACATCACGCTTGTTTGTAGACATTGTATTTTTTAAACCTACCTAGGCAAGTTACGATGTTGGGATAAATTTGAGTTTCCACAGCAGTAATAAATATACTGTAACGTGTGTTTCGTTAGTCATTGCATCTGTGAAATGGCATGCCTTTGTGCATCGTGGTCGATGGGTGATTTCAAATATTTGATTAGCACTATTTATATGTTTTAACTGTGAACTGTTTTAATGCCGAAGATAATTATTTTCATCCACGTCTGTTTATTCATCACAATGCTGTACCTTTGCCCTAATGGGTTTCAAGCACAGTCATGTAACGTAATTAGCTACAATCCCAGACGAAAAAGACTAAGCCCCGCCCGACAAATTTAAATAAATCTAATAAACAGTAAATAACAATATATAGAATTATGAGCAGAATAAAAGCTATCATAGGCTCATTTGGGTGCATGCTTGCCACTATACTTTAAGTTTGTGTGACAAAAAAAATGGGCAATACAAGTTGCGTGCTTGAATTTAATGTGCTTTATTCGTTTGACAGGTTGTTCCTTCGTTTTAATATTTATTCCAACTGAGGCCGCCCTTTCAAAGATATAATCCAACACATATCAGTACCAAAAGGATAATTAGTACAGTTCTTTACCTCGCAGTTGTAACAGTTGCGGAATTGCGGAAAAATACTAACGTATATTACAATTGCGGAAAAATACTAACGTATATTACATGTCCTATGCCATGGACAACAAATATATTAATGTAAAATAACTGTAAGAACTGTCGTCAATTCAGGCTATTTAAGACGTCAAAAAGGTGACCTAAATATTGTTAGAGGCCTAAACTGTGAATATTCGTACAGAATGATATTTGGAATATAACAGTATTCTTTGAAAAGCTGTAATCAGAACACAACATTTTTGACAGGTAAAAAAGTAGAAGTCGCATTTCAATGTTTATGTTTAGGTGTAATGAAAGTATACGAACACATGTACACACAATGGCATGTAAACATTGATTATGACAGATGCTAAATGGTAGTCACATGGCAATGTTTGTTTACATTTGGCTAAAGGATACGAAATAGGCCTGCAAGTTTATATTTAGCAGGGCTCCGAGAAAGTTGCTAAAAATGGGGAATCGACTATAGTTGGTATTGCCCGTTTGCAATAACTGGTGTCCACAATCTGTCAGCAGAAGGTTTGGTGAGAATCTATGGTACATTACCTACACAACTCCCACCCTTAAAAGTACACAATTTTACTCCTCTGGTTACCAATAAATGTTGCCCGAACATGTGGCAGTATCCTAACAGATCCCCGAACATCGGACTACCATCAAATGTTGCCCAAATTAGGGGTGCTGTCCTTCTGCTAAAACTCCTGTTTCAAAACCCTGCAGAATTAACTATCCAGAATTTGTCTAGATTTTCCGCAATTTTCCACATTCAATATCTTTTCATTGCCACTTACACTGACCTACGCCAATATCAGCAAGGCATTAAGTAGGTTTGTGTACGACCAGAGCTGAGGGATGCCATCACTATGCCCCAGGATGCAGGATGCAGGAACATCAACGCATGCTGTCAGTGCAGAAAAACACGTGGAAATTAGGAAAGCACTACCATCATGGCAACCACGAGATGGCAATGAGAAGGGTAGCAGGAAGCTGCCATTTTGGAGAGCTGCTGTGACATCAGCCATGTGCCTGCTAGGCGCCCAGCAAGACAAACTGTTTGTGACATCGTTCCCCTCCTCCACCTGTGTTGCATGCGCTCGAGGAGGACGAGGATAAAAAGGACATTGGGAAGGAGAAACGAAAATGTCCCCCTACTCGCACCACCAGATGCGCTGGCGACCAGCTGTAAGCCATGCCGACCATTGACCCCTGCCTCATGACACGCTCGAGGAGGCCTGTCATACCGTGACATCACCCGTGCCGTGCCACGCTCTTGCTTCATGATCCCGTTTCGTGCATCTGCATTGGCTCTTCCGCGACATGTGGACTTGTTGTTAAACATCATGGCTAGCTGGACTGACAACACACCGGAGTTGTTGTATATGCAGTGCCTACAGTTACGATCTCAGGACTGGATCACAAGGTACGAGCAAAGAACGGCACATTGCAAGTGCGAACGAAAGACGAGTTCAGCACACATCTGTGTCACAAGCAACCGCGAGTGTAACAGATATAGTACACATTTTTCGGATCAACAAATCAGTAAATGTTTCTTGAAGAACTGTCAAACAACTTGGTGCAAAAATTGTTTAAGGACTGTCAACAGTGTACATCAACAATCCATTCCTGATTTGTTGACAGGGATGTGAAGGTGAGCTACGAGAAAATTTCGCACGTCAAAGTTTTCACCAACGAAATCCATCAACAGAAATTGGACAGCAACAAGTGATAATACAAACATTACAGCCAACATCACAATGTGAACAGGACACGCAGTCAGTATTGGCACAAGTTTTGGCAGCTGCAGTACATCTGTCCAACAGAGTGTACCCCGGAAAAGACATTCATTTCAACCAAATCCCATTCATGCCTGTTTGTTTAGTCTAGTAGTAAATGCATCATAGCCACACGTGTTTGTTGACATTTGGCACACTCGTAATTCAGTCACACGACAGGATGCGGGCGGCGAATCACACCTCATGGCTCCACGTAAACACGTCATTCATCATAGGGAACAGGGTTGGGATGTCATCCCCTTATCCAACCCCTATTCCCAATCAGTGGAGGGTTCGAACTTCATGTCTATCAACATACCGAATAAAACAAGACTGTGCGCGAAATCGTCATTCTCCACCTAGACAGCAGCACGTCCATCGAAATGAGTCATCACATATAGCACCGCAAGATTGAAAGAAGTATTGTAAATAGCAATGCAAGTATGAAGGGATGTTTATTGTATCATAGCAAGTAAGAAGAGAGGTCATTTTATTATTATCATAAGTATGGAGAGAGGTCTTTTTATTAATAAAACAAGTGAGGAGAAGGTAGTTCATAAGGCAAGCGATTAAGCAGGATTTCATGGTGCAAATAGCAAGCAAGTAGGAGGAGCTATACCACAACATGCCACGATGGCATAGAGGCTGACGAGCCCCTTGGTGACGTCACAGCAGGAGAAGTTGGTGCGGCACTTCAGGCCAGTATATCAGGAGAGGATGCATGGGGTACAGTGACACCCGACACGAAGGTTGGGGTGAGCCTGGTAACCCGGATCGAGCATCCAATGGAACAGCGCTGTCCAGTGCAGTGGTACGAGTGAGAGAGCTGGGAACATGCATGTGTGTTTGTTGACAAACAAACCATGACTGGCACGACAACTGACTGTGTGCAGGCACTGAGGTATATTGAATGCTTATGCCCTATGGTAACTAATGAAAACTCACTAAATTTTAACAGTGTCAATTGTCAATGCAGCCGCAAGACCAGCCCAGTAAGTAGAAATGCCAGTGACAATCACATAACAAAAGACAGTTGCAGTGAAACAGTGCAGGACAGTAAAACTTTCGTAACACAAGTAAAGTCTGAAATTGAACATTTTACAAATTACAATTTCCCAAAATACCGCGATAATTTGCTGTGTAACGGACTGGGTACAGTAGTAATTCATTTTATACGGTGTGACATAAAATATCACAAGGAATACCTCAGTGATACTGAGCAGAGTTCAGTTAGAGGACTTACATTTGTTTGTTTATTATTTCACACTTTGTCAAATAAGTTCAGATAGGGCGTAGTTTGCGCACAAAACGAAACTGTGATCAGGTGTTGGAACATTGGGTCAATGGGACAATGATGTGGCGGTAAACGTGAACAGTAATCTTTCACAGATCGTAGTTGCACAGGACACTAACAATGTGTCAGACATTGTGGCACAAGGCAAAGGAGAGAAATAGCAGCAGAGTAGGGGAGGAGAGCAGAGTAAAGCCGAGACGTCGCGCACTTCTGCCGCGCACGTGGGAAGTGTAAACAAACTCTCGCTACCCGAATGTGTACCCACCATACACACCATTTTTCCTGCCACTACCACACATGTTCTCCACGCCTGTCTACTCAACAATAGTGCTGAATTTTTAATCCACTTTTCCAAATCTTCTGTACGTAACAATGACGCCACAAACACATACTGGAAAACACAGTCCGAGGCGGTACCACCAACGGAAGATCCGGCAGCCGTTGTTAAAGAATGTGTATCTCATCTCATGAGATACGGGGTCAGTCGTGATGAATGGGCCAGCTGCATCGGAGCGAAATTCTCCGGAGACACATGCTCTTGGTGGGTGTCACTCAACCACTACAGACTTCAGTGGGAGAAGTTTCGACGTGCATTCCACTGCAGGTTTCGAGGTGTTTTCACATTTGTACAGGCCTGGGGCAGGTTGACTCTTGAAGGCCAGCAATTGAGTGAGTCTTTAACTGCTTTCGTAACACATAAAAACCAACTTGTCAAATGTTTCTATACAAATTTGCTGGAATGTGGAATATTAGAAGTAATTGCAGAAACTGCTCGGCCAGAGTTTAGAATGGCTACAATTCCTTTGTTAAATGGAATACTTGAAGATCTATTGCATGACACAATCATTCTAGAGAGAACTCATGAAACATCCCACCGGGATACAAATGGAACAAAATGGAGCCACAAGCCAAAAGATGAAAATGTAAAAAATCAAAATACTGGCTTGTCAAATAATTTTCTAACACATTCAAATAATCATAGTGCATCAATGCATGGTAAACAGTACAATAATACATGGCATGGGAAGTGGTACAAGGTGCAAACAAATGAAAGCATGTACAAGCAAGAGCAGCAGAGGAGCGGAGAAACAGGGCCGAGTGGTCAGAGACCACTGAATCGATAAAGAGCAGGTAATAGTAATCTCCCACAGCAGGGATGGAATCCGGATTATCCACCCCATCATCAGTGCAAAGTATTGTCCAACGCCGCAGTAACATTGGCATATCAAATGCTTGAACAACACCCACATGAAATAAATCAGGGAAGCAGCAGAACGTAAACAACAGGGAAACGGGTTGTAGGGATGAAAGGGCCAGGCGCTTCCGACAGCCCGCCCACAAAAATTCGAACACCAAACACAAAATTAACTCCACAGCAAGCATTCGTACAAAATATTAGAAGCAGTCACGCACCATTTATTCATATCCTAGTTTCCAGTAACGGTCAGTTGTGCCATGCATTAATTGACACTGCAGCCTCTCAGAACTTCATAAGACCACACTTGGTATGCACGCAGGATGTGACACCTACAGACCACATAATTCAGTTGGCCATGAATCAGCATTGTGTATAGTCATAGGACAGGCTGTATTGACAGTCCAAGTATGTGACATTGAGACGACTGCCATTGTCATGCCATAGATACGTAAGGAAGTTATTTCAGGGATACCTTGGTTAACCGAACAGCACACAATAGCGGAACCAGCCGCAAGAAGGATACATTTTGGCACGAAAGAGATATGCACGGTGTACAATTTGGATCACCACCTGACAGGTAGTCTAACTGAAGTCAAGTTAGGAGATTTCGACAACCAGATCCCGTGTGAGTACCAGGCCGCATTTCACGTGTACTTGACGAACACCATGATTTATTCGGAGGGAATGACGCACTGAAACATACGACTGCAGCGGAACACGCGATACCGCTTGTAGACGAAAAACCAGTTCACTCTAGTACGCGAGGCTATTTTCTCCACCAAACACAGATTATCTAAAAGCAAATACAGGAAATGCCAAATGATGGCGTAATGGAGCCGATGGGCAGTCCATTCGTTTCCGCAATTACGTTAGCTCCGAAGAAGGATGGAACATAGAGATTTTGCGTAGAATTCCGACCGCTAAAGTAACGTGCAGCGCACTTCCGCAGTGCTTATGGTCTCTGTAAGCAATATCATGGAATTTACATACTTCATCTAATTTATTTATTCTTGTATCTCCTTTATCTAACATATCATCTAATTTGATAAATGCAACACAATAATTATACCCTGGCAAATGCATTTCAGACAAATTTAAATTGTTTAATGCCCAATTTATTATTCCTTTGCCATGATGTTCTGAATTTAAAAAAGAATGCAGAATTACATTTAAAACCCTCATAAGATAGGTATGGAATTCCTTTTACATTATTAATAACAAAATCAGAAAATATTTATTGTTCAACATATTCTTTATGTTCACTTTTTCATTGTAATAATTGTTATTACTAGCATTTTCTTTACCATGTATAACTAATCATTTTTCAACCAATTTTCTAACATCATCCATCAAAACATATTCTTTTGGTAAATTATTGAATTTTTTTACACCTTCTCCAGATCTAGGAGTTCTTGGAGGAATCATTCTTTCTGGTGTGTTTGGTATTGATCTTGAATCTTTTATATATTTTTCATAAATTGGTCTAATTATAAACTATACTTGAACTATGATTATTCCTTTTCTTATAAGGAATATATTTTTGAAATACAGCATTGGTTAATAAAATAATTTCTGTGTAATTTTTAAGATCATTAACATTGTAATTACCTTCAAGTTCTTCTGCACTATTTTTGTTAATTTAGAAAGTCCTTCTTTTAATTCATATTCGTTATCTTTGACAAATAAATATCACTATCTATATTTTCTTTTGTACCACCGATAAAAAAATTATTTCCTTCGCCACGCAAACTGTATTTTTTCTGTAATGTTATTAATATCTTCAGAAATATATTTTCCATGACTAATAGGTGACTCTTTCACAGGTATTATACCCTAATTTGGAGATCTATTTTTAACAAATAATTCTCTTTCAAATGATATTTCTTCAAGAATAGGTGGTTAATCTAAATTTTCTTCTGGAACTGGAACTAGTGTTGTTATTAAATTTTCATTTTCTTAATATATTTGTTCTTTTTTTTAACCAATATTTCGTAATTCATTATTAAAGGTAGACATTCCTTTTCATTTATTTCATAATTTGCTTCATGATTCTTTTAATAATATCTGAATTTTTCAATGACTAATTTAGCCCAAGATATTTTCTTTGATGGATCTTTTATATATATAAAATAAACACACTTACAAACACACACTTGCGTGCTCTATCTATCTATCTCTATATTTATCTCTCTATCTCTCTCTCACTGTTATAAAAGTATCAAGAGTTTTGAAAGGCAAACTTTTCACCCAACTGATAAAACTAAGGGGAATTTAAATTTTAACAATAATAGAGTTGATTATGATATTCCTATAGGTGATGAATTTTCTGTTCCAAACGATGCTTATGTTTTTGAGCACTTTAGGTTACTAAAGAGTGAGAAAGAAGGTGGTGAGGCAAATTATACAAAATTAGATAATATTCATGTTTGTGCTAACTTTTTTCCTTTCCAGATTTCTAAAGTAAAAATCTCAAAACATGGACATATTAATAAGGTGGTTGATAACCCAGGTTTAATTTCAACAATGCTGAATAATTTGTTAAGATATCCACGTGAACGAAATTATTTAGAATTTACTGGTGTTGAAAATAAATATAACATAAAATATGTTCGCAGTGATAAAACAACTGAAATAGCATGTCCACTGAGATATCTGTTTACTTTTATTCGAGATAGCTATGAAATTTACTGGAAAGGAGGTTAAAAAATTACTTTTCTCGTAATTTGTCTGGTAACAATTGTTTACGTTTATGAAACTAAGAATGCAGGTGGTGCAGTTCAGAAAAGTTATGCTGATCCAGGTAAAATTGTTATTAAAAAATTAGATATTACGTGGCCAATTGTTGAATACAAATCTAGCACATCCATTGCAATTAAAGAAAAAATATACAACCATAAAAAAATACCTATTAGTTTTAATTATTGGCAATTTTTAAAAAAAGAAGTTCCTGCTGGAACAACTGTTTTTTATTTTGATATAAAAGATCAGTTTAATAATTTACAATTTGATATGCTTGATTTTGTAATTGTAGGCTTTCAAGTAAGTAGAAAAAATGCACAGTATGTAATTGCTTCTATGTTTTATCACTGTAATTTCAGAATGGTAGAAATGAGATCTTTCCTAAAGAAAAATGGACTCTAAATATTGAAAATGGTCTTTGTAATAAAATGTTTCTTGCTTACAATGATTTTGGAAATTCAAAATCAAAACTAGATACTCTGTATAGAGATAATGAACTTTATTATAAACAAGATGATTAGTATTCATTTTTGGGCCAGAAACCATTTTTTTTTATTGTTTGATTATATAGAAACCCAGGCACAACACACAAACCTCCTAAGATTCAACAGAGTATAGCTTGTGAACAAGACAGTTGTTTGTAAAACATGCTCCACATAGCAAACGAGCTGGTGTGTATATAAGTGATGCATAGGGAACCACCCCACCCCCTTCAAAGATGCCACTAGGTAATCACCGTCGTGCAAGAAGTCAGCACCAGAGTCGACCATGTAGCAGAGGGCATCACTATAGACCAGGCCTACAAGAGCTCTAGGCCATACTACAGTTTGCTATTGGTGAGCATAAATCTGTGTGGCAGTTAAGTGTAATGTTATTTATCGAGTCATCATTACACAGTCAACCTAAACATAATATATCTGGCAAGGTTAGGCAACTCACTTAGTCGCTTGAGAATTAGAATAACTTGTAATTTCATGTATTATTGCTGAAGAGTAATATTCTTTTCAATTCCTATATATGTGTTAGTAATGACTATCTCTATGTGTAGTTAATTGTTATAATAAAGGTGTTGTGTTAAATTAAATCTGGTTTACCTATCTATTTTAGAGTTACATAACTCCTGAGTAGATTCCCTCCTAGACTCTGGCTGTAGCCTGCAGCACCCGCAGTGGGGTTGCACACACAATTTCGGATCGAGTGTGCACATGGTCGCCGGAGCAAACAGGCGCAGAGCAGATGCAAGGGCATGCTAGTGCAAATGCAGCCGGTGGTTGCCATAGTAACACAAGACACCACGGAGGAAAACAATTAGGCCATTATATTAAAATGGGCTATTTTAAGGCCTAATTAAATACATTGTTGTATTTTTACAATTAAAGTATTGATAATTTTTTGTGTTTATTGTTCCATCATTTCTATGCAAGGTACTGTGTATTAATTTATTTAATTTTTTTCCATCAAGTGCTTTGTTCATATCATTTTGCAGGGTTTTATGTTTCAAGGGTGGTTATGTAATTTTTAACACGTCAATTTATTGTTAACAGTTTAGTTTTTGCAAGTCATGCCATAAAATAGTCCTGTTTCGGTGCGAGCGCAAGCTGTGGCGAGCCCCCAGGTCGGGCAGGAGAGTCAGTCAGCACAAAGCATCCATCGGAGGTGGCGGGCGGGTGGTAGGCACCAATATTTTCCCACGTATGCCGGGCGACCATCATCTTTTGCAACTGGATATGTAACTACAATAGACTTTAATCATCTGGAAGATTTTTCTCATCTCATCGCCCGGTAAGCCACCCCCCCCAAGTGGATTAGAATTGCCTTTGGGAGCTTAAAGTTTCACATAATGTTTTTTTTTTTTTTTTTTTTTTTTTCGGAAAAAACTTTTCTGTTTCACCACATGGCCAGTCCTAATAGTCAAAAGTGTAATTCATGTCAAGTGCCCTCATCGAAGGGACATAGTTTACTGTAATAAATATGTGGCATTTACACTCGATGGCATAGGGTTGTTCCATTATAAAAGAATGCCAATAGGGTTAAGTACATCCCCACATTACTTCCAAATGATCATCACTACACTATTAGGAACATTATGTTGGACAGCAGCGATTGCTTACGTCAATGATATCTTCGTCCTACATAATTCAATTGAGGAACATATTTCGAATATAGATAAAGTTTTCCAACATCTATTTATGTTCAAAGTAAAATTCATCACAAAGAAATGCACTTTTGCTGAACAGACTGTGAAAATATTAGATCTTATAATTAACTCTAACAGAATTTCTACAGATCCTGACAAAGTATGCGCTATAGTACAAATAGCATCTCCAACAAATTTAAAACAACTCAGTGCATTCCTCAGCATGATGCTGTACCTGCGGAGATACATAATGTATTTAGCAACAATAGCACAACCACTTATTGAGCTGACAAAACATAGTATAACATATAAATGGGAAGATGTTCACCAGCAAGCATTCCTTAATTTAAAAAGAGCTATATTACAGACCTCTGTATTGCATAAGTTCTACGAGGATAAATATATTATCTTAGCTTGCGATGCGAGTAATGATGCAGTAGGTGGGGCATTTTTGCAGGAAGACCTGCACAAAAACCACGATAAATCATTGCATTCGCTTCGAAAAAGTTATTGGTCCAGGAATCACGTTGGACTGCGACAGAACAATAACTTGGGCCTATGCGATACCTTTGTAATCATTTTCGTAATTATTTATATGGAAGATGATTTAAGATTGAAACAGACTATGCCAGTTTAAGATATTTACACTCTATAGTGGAGCATAACATTAGAATACAGACAATGGCGATAGGGCTCAGTGAATATGATTTTGATGCACATAGTGTAAAAGGAAAATTAAATTCCCACCCTGGTGCCTTAAGAAGAATCACTACTGACCCTCATGTACAGACAAATAAAGTCACCATTAATAGTAATACTTACGAAGTTACAGAACAAATGATGATGTGCTCATCACTATACAAAGCTTTCGCAGAAGCCATTTTACATGCTGGTCACAAAGCAGACAAAATTAAGAGAAATATTGTTGAATACACAATAAACCATTGGGATGATATAAGGAATTATATCAAGTTAGAGTTACAATCTCAGGATAGGCATTGGAAAATGAAGACATCTTCCCAATGCACATCATATGAAAAATTATTACCACCTTACACCAAGTGAACGTTCTGACAATTAAGGAAATAGTACTACTCAGTCAGAGACAACATGTATTGATATTGTGTTAAAATGTAAGATACGTTTTATAAATAAATCAGATAAACCACATTTATTGCCTGTATACACATGACCACAAATATAGTTAAATTGATGATAATTCGATTTTTAATTTGTGTCCCATCGTTGTAAACACCTCACCATTTGTAGGATAATACGATAGTGACCCTCACATTAAACAACTTAAGCTACTATTACTTAATCCTGATCAGGCTGACAAGTACCATCGATTGAGCCAGCGATATGGGATTCCAGCGAACAGTGAAATGTTTTTAAAAATTAATATGACTCAGGGTCCCTCCAAGTTAACTCTGGTTCCACAAATTTATGTCACAGAAATTATCCAGGCACATCATGATGCGATATTCGGAGGTCATTTTAGAACTTTCAAAACCTTTTAAAAAAATTAAGCGATCATTCTACTGGGATAGCATGAACACCGATGTTAAGAAATATGTATAATCGTGTCCTATTTGTGAGAAATAAAAAGCCATTAATTTTAAACAGGCTTAGTCTTTGTATGCTAAAGAGGCCCATCTCCACCACTGTGCATAAAAATAAATACATACTTGTTATGACAGAGTATTCTACTCCATATGTTGCCACCAAGACTGTATCTCCAATTGCTGCAGCCATGTGTACGGAATTCACCAAACAGGTTGTTCTATAATTCGGCTGCCATGAGAAAATTTTAACTGACAAAGACACAAGTTTTCAGAACAAATTAATTAGTCATTTTCTAAAATCTCTAGGAATAAATAAATTGAGGTCTACAGCCTATAATTCTAGGTGTAACGTACTTGTAGAAGCTTCCAATTGCTTGCCCAAATAATGATCAAGCCAATTGGGATCTTTATGTCGGTTTCATTTTTTTCAATTATAATACTAGTATAAACACGACTTTACCCCATTCTACTTATTGCACAAAGCAGAAGTAGCCCTACCGGCACAAGTAGTAACAGGCCAACATTCCCAAAGGGTGCATGACTGGTGCCACAAATTATTTGAAGTACGTGAAACAGCTAAAGTGAATTTACTTCATACCCAAGGATTGCAGAAAACTTAATTTGACAGCTCCCACAAAAAAGAACACATTGCGAATTAATGATTACATGTGGGTTCGAAATAGAGGTAGGCAGAAAACACTCACAAACCGATATCGTTGTCCTTCCAGAGAAACTGACATGCTAGGAGAATCTACTATCCATGTACAAACAAATAAAACATGACATCTCAAATACGACACAGTGTGTACTAGACATACTATGCTTGCATTTTTGCACTAATCGAAAGACATTTTGATGGCGATTCATTATTACTTTTCTAGGTGCAGTGTTTAATATAGACTTTTAAAATATGTTATAGTATTTGTCACTATCTATATGAGCGAATCAAAGTGTCGTGAAAATGCTGTGGATGCCATTCACAATGCCGCCAGGAAGCCTGTTCTCACTGCAACTGGGATATGCATACAATACCTGGACTCAATACGTGTCACACGCAGCAGGAATCAGCCAGCACGAGGCACCCACTCAGCATTATTGTCTGTCGCCACACCTCTGGGTAATTGCTGATTGACCGGGGTGCTGCACCACTTCAGCAGCTGCAACATGCTGTTCTTGTTGTCAGATGCTGTTGGCAGCAGTGCACAAGTGTGAGTACGCTATGCGCATGTGTCAACCGTTGCAATGGCGACACCAATATATGGCCGCACCAGAGCAGAGAAGTGGGGTGCACTCCCAGTCTGCCTCGCCTACAGTGCAGCCAAGGTCACTGTTGTGGTATGTTTTGTTTTCTCAGCTGTCCTGTCAGTGCCCACCACCTGCCAGACGCATGCTGAGATTTACTGTTCCCCGGCAACCTTCGATTTTGTGTATGAACAGAGTATACCACTTATTTACAGAGTTAAACTACACTTTCTCACAATGCCTGCATCAATTGATCAATATTTGCATGTTGTCTCTGCTGACACAAATTCAACAACATGTGCTCATGGAAAACTTTTATATAGTTATTTACAAGCAGTGGAAAACGGTGCATTAAGAGAATACCATAATGACGTGAACACATAGGTTAGAGGAGAATAAGACTTTCAGGTAATTGGTGATGTGGGATACTGGTGCTGTAACTTGCTAATAAACACACACTTGCATGTCTTGCTAGAAAACGCTGCAATGTTGAACAAACAAATTAACACCCTTGCCAGTAACATTCACACATCCAACAAAGCCATTAACATAACTTTGAAGGTGGTCAATGAAATACGGCATAAAGTAGACGCAAAAATCATTTTTCTCCCCTAGTAATTAATGGCATTTCTAATGTTTTGAAAACCCAAAAGTCAGCCATGAGTAAACTTGAAATCATTGAGACCCAATATAACTTGTCAGTCACAAGTATTTTGCAGTTACTCAATAACTTGGCAATTAAAAATTCAATTCAATATTTTATTCACTCATGCCACTTACATAAGTTACCGCTTAATGAACCAACCATGGTTGTCACACGATCTGAGTAAACTAAATGTACAACTTTTGAAACTGAATATAACACTAAGCATTGGTGATTAAGATATTTTTAAATACTATTTGCATGAGTTGACAGAATGTTCATTCTTTGAAAACCAGCTAGTAATTAAACTACAAGTGCCTGTTACAAGAGTTCAGTCCTCATGGAAAGTTTACAATCTAATACCAGTACCCTACCATTTTGCTAACAAATGATGCACAATTCATATACCATCTCTTTCCATTGCAATTGACCTTAAAGCAATCACTGTAAAGGAAATCTCTATTTAAAAAAAAAAAAAAAAAAAAAAAAAAAAACCGATGTTATATTAATCCCAGAGGAAACACTTACAAGTGATAATTTCAAATGTGTAAAGGAGGCAATTATGTTGTCAGATGCTACATCATTATTTTCTGCATGCAAATTTCGCTGCTCTCATTACACATAATTTTCAATTTTGCATATATTTCCACATCAATATGTTTTTAATAACCCCCCCCCCCCCCTTGCAAGCATGGTTTTACTGTGTGCAAACGAGTCATTCAACTTAAATGTTACCAGTCATAGCATAGGAACTGTCGAATTACATGTGTCTTGCAGCTGTAAGATTGCAACATCTGATCACATTATTGTTGAGGCCATGCACCTGTGTGATGTATGTGCACCAACCATTCTCCATCACCAAACTGTCGTACCTGTTCACTGGCTCACTCAACAGTCCTTTAACCTACAACTACTTTCCCTCACAGCTGGGATACCCTTGGAAGAGTGCCACACATCTCAGCCCTAGACTGTTCACCATGTCTGAAGGAGCAACCCACCAAGCCAGCTGACCACCACCGCCTGCACCACGTACAGCCAGTGTGACATGTACGTGGTTTAGTTTGATTAAAAGGCATGCAGTAGAAAGTGTACATGATGTTTGTTTGCATCTGTTTCCGTGGCCCTATAGCATTTGTTTTTTACTTGTTTTATTTCTTTCAGTGTTAAATATGTTAACGTAATTCCAGACCATATTTCAGATTAAATATTATTTGTTGTCATGCTCCACAGCGTGACGTCTGCACGACATGTTCTATTTGTGTGCGTGTTGCTCGTGCAATGAAGGGACTATGTATTATTATTTAATGTAAAGGGTTTTGTAGTGATTTTATTGAATGAGGTATATTGACATGCACAATGCACTAAAACATAAACAAACCACGAAGCCCTGTGGTAAGTCTCCATGCACATGAAATATTCGTATGTAATTTTCAGTGCCCTTTTATTTTCTTGCATTTGTTTTATTTTATAGCTTTTAATATGTCATAAAGAGGACAGTAATAATCAGCACCAATACTGGACAACCTGTGTTCTGTGTTATGCCGGCTGCAAGCCATTGGACACAATACGTAACGCATTACACACATGCCAAAATGGAGCCAAAAAATGTTGTCCTTTATGAATGCAGAGGAATCCCGGCACATGCAGGGCCATACACCGGGGAAACATAAGGCATCAAGTTGAGGTTAGGGTGCCTTATGCATTATGGTAAAGTATGTTTTTTTTCTACATATTATTCAAATATGATTTGCCATGTAAGGTTTCAAGTGTTTCATATTCATTTAGGGCCAAGTTAATCACCTCCATTTCATTTGTTATGTATTTTTCATGTAACTTGTGATTACGTGATACAGCATGGGAGGTTGTGCTGGGAAGGCGGCAGCCCACCACCATGTTTCAGTAGTCGCCTCTTGGATACCGAGTGCCACATGCCATTCCTGGGCACTTCACTGCTTCAATACTAATGATGTAGCTTACAATAGTTTTAACTTAATTAACTGGAACCTCTTAATTATTTCCAGCTCGGAGAGAGCACTGTTCCACAACTTGGTCCATTTGTACATGGCCGAGACATGATTAAAACATAATTTCACATAGGCATTTTGCCGCCCTTTTTCTGCATCAGTGCTTTAGCAGGGCAAGTTTTGTAAGTGTTTCTGTTGAAGGTCTAAAGAGATAAATATTCATGTCGTGAATTGCCAGACTGGCAATTCTTTGGTCACCTCTTGATTACGTAACTCGTTTGAATATTTCCACAAGGAATAATGCGGCCTACAACAACACGGGAGTGAACATGGGCATATGGGAACAGCCCTAATAATTCCCACTGGATGAGGCATTGGATATGGAAATTGGGATACAACTTCTACAACTACAAGATTGAGACGTCGGACAGCATGGAGAACCCCGTTCAGGCCGTCGACCACATGCCCGAACTGAACTCTTGCTCTCTGCTGAGATACTGGTGTCTTCCTGACAACATGGTGATAATTTTTTAATCCTCTCCACATAAACTCTTTTCCTCCTTGATGGCCCATCCTAAGATCCAGACACACGCCAAGTGGCATTTATAAATGATGCCATTGTCTAGTGACATCAATTTTCATAACTTAACTACTGTGTTTGATACCAACTGGCACATTAATCACAGAGTATTGTAAGTACCCCAAGAAGTAGATCCAGTTGGCTCGGTAAGTTCAGAGAAACCAAACTGTTTTCGGAATTGGATCCCAACCACTACGATTATATATCAAAGGCAATACTTGTTCTACTTAGGTTTGTCGTTGTCACGCTTCATTTAAAGTTAATAAAGCTCTCAGTTCTGCTGATACGGGTAAGCCCACCCCAGTAAGTATACTTTTGCCTAGTACCACTTAATTACTTTTGCATTTTGCAAACAATTTTTTTTTTCACATTTAATAACTTATAGAAATGAACAAACTAATTTCAACCACAGTGTTATTTATAAGGATTATTGAGGACTCAATTCTAGAAATCATTTAAGTAAAAGAAACTTGGTGTTTTGTTCATATATACATTAAGGTCACAAGACTAAAGTCGTGACAGAAACTTTCTAATATATAAGCTAATTGTAAGTAAAATATTTCTTACGAGCTAAGCTGTTGTGGGATGAACATCGTGTTCATGGCTGCTCGCTCACAACACATCGCGTCCCCACATTCTGGGGTGACTGTGAATAATCAAACACCATCCTGCGAA
The DNA here is from genome assembly GCA_029891345.1 of Dryococelus australis. Taxonomy (NCBI): domain Eukaryota; kingdom Metazoa; phylum Arthropoda; class Insecta; order Phasmatodea; family Phasmatidae; genus Dryococelus; species Dryococelus australis. Next base: position 139,380,374 of record CM056998.1, on the reverse strand, counting down.
CAAACTGGCCGGTGCGAAAGCGCCGTCTTCGTGGACGTCGGGAACCTGGGCAGCTCAGTACGAGATGACGAAGAGCATCTGCTGGAGGTGGCTCAACGATCAAGGTGGGGAGGGGGATCTCGAGGTGCTGAAAAATGCGAAGTGTAGCGATTCTCACTGCTGTATTCTGCGGGCGCATGATGAATGGATTGGAATGCATCGGACCTTGGAAGCACCCCTATGGCAGCCTTCACTCCTGGGCCAGCGGATTCGCCACCACCACTGGTAGGCCCCGGATGTCTCGTGTTTCCCAGACCGATTGGATATTTGAGGAAGGGAAGGGGGTGGCTCCCCGAAAGAACTCTCCCCACCTTCACCCATGCATTGGAGATCCTGGCATTGGCACAGAAGGGCGAAGATGGAGTCTGTGTGATGACTTAGCTGTCGGGTTTTCCGATGCATTCGACGAGAAGCAGCGGGGCTCTGCATCCTCAGTTACTGTCGGTACTACAATGCTGGTTCGCATACACGGCAGTATTGACAGCTCAACTTCAAGTGCCTGCGCCCACACAATGACGCATCGGCGCGGGGAGTGTTGTCCCCTGCATTATACACCACCTGCGATCCGATTTCATTTCATCCTGCATCAAACCAACATAAGTTTTTCTTTGCGAACTAACAAATACCCTACTTTATCCAGCTCTAATCCAGTTAAAAGGAATTATTTTATTTACCTTTTTCGACCTAAACGATAATATACACAAAGTATGAGTGCATTTGTCTCAGATAACTAGATCTAAATTTCGCCGTTAAATATATAAAGTTATGAATTATTTACATTTAAATGGAAGTGATGCATACAGTGTTTTGGTCGATTTTCTTCCCATTTCCTGTGTATTTGCTTTGGAAATATTCCAGGAAATAATTTTCTGACGACTATATGAGCTTTTAAAAGTTACGATAAAACCTTAACCGTACTAAAATCTAATATAGTACACTATTGAAGTCGTCTACAAGTGCGTTACAAGTGAAGCAGTCATGCGGGAGAGAGACAATGTTTGTTTACATTGAAATGGAACAGCCTTGCGAGTGCTATATGAACTCACTAGTTGTTCCGAATTTTCTCCAAATTTGTGTTATTCTTGCATTTGTGAAATGTGAATTTGACATGTAAACACGACTTAAAACTATAATGTATTTTTTATTTATGCGGCAACAGACGAAAATTAATATTAATGTATAAGAATGCGCACGAGCCGGGCCATGCGAATTCAGTATTTTATTAGTGTATTCGTATATACCGAGGATACATCCGTGAAAGATATCACACAATTATTGTGAGTATAGGGATGTTACCTGCGTATGTTTTTAAATTAACAATTGCAGAATGTGTTAATTTTTGCAAGTGCGGTTGTGATTACTAACATGCCATGAATTTAAGGTCTAACCTGTAAGTTGCGGACTCATTAGTGGTAAATACGGGCACTTTTACAGAACTGCAGATATGTATTTTTCTACATGCCGATTTGCTATTTCAGTGCTAATGGAATTCATTTTTTAGTAATGGCAAATCATCTCGTATACCAATACAAGGCTACACCTTATAAAAACTCCAGTCTTACAATTTTTTTTTCTCCCCGAATATAGGCCTACAACCAAATCAGTTATATTTTTAATAACTTCTGAATGTAGCCTTCATGATTTCTAATTTCCATGGTTTCTTAAACTCACTCCATGCAATTTCTTGGGTGACTCAAAGACAATTTGATCAATTTGATATTTAGACTCAAAGACAATTTGATATTTAGATGAAAATGTTAAATTCTTTAAAAGCCTTCTAGTAAATGAAAAAATGGGACGACGTTTATACATTAACTGAACAAAATGTTGCCTGGAACAGTTTTATTAATACATTTCTTTGTCATTTCAATCGTGCCTTTCCACTCAAATATGTAAAATATATCAGTAGCTCGAAAATATAATGGATTAATAAAGGTCTGACAGTCTTACGACTGAGGTTAAAAAGATAAACAATGCGTAAAATTCTAAGAACCCTGGGGAAAAACAAAAATTATACTGTAAGCAATACGAAAAATTATGTAACAAGTTACTCCGAGTAGAAAAGCAGAAATACAATGTGTGGGGGGATGACTCTCCTCCTCAAATAAAACAAGAGCAATGTGGAACATTATTAGTAATGCATTGAAACTTTGACAAGGACATGTTTAACTTTCCTTGAAAGTTAATGGTATTAAAATCGAAAATAGCAGGGAAATATCTAATAGTTTTATTGACTATTTCACAAGCATCCCACTAAAATTGCAAAATGAACACAGAACTACAAATATCAGTCCTGCACACATACCTCAAAGGCATAACACTTGGAATGCTAACACACTGTTTTTCACACCTATCTCTGAAGAAGACATCATAAATGTAATTAGAAATTTCAAAAGTAAAAGTTCCTGTGGAGTAGATGAGGTACTTAGGACTCTGCTAAAAATAAGTGTTCTTATTTAATAAAATTGCCTTTGACCTACATTTTCAATGAATGTCTTGCCCAGGGAATTTTTCCTGATGACACTCAAATATGCAAAAGTAACACCAATATATGAAAAAGTGATAAGGCATTGATGGATAACTATAGGTCTATTGCTCTTCTTACGTCCTCTTAAATTTTTTTTTATAGAAATTTATAGCAAATAAATTGACACACTTCTAAATAAAAAACAAGGTTATTTCATCAGTATGTCTTTGTATAGGGCAGATCTACAAAACAAGCTATTCATAGTTTTACTGAAAAAATACTAACTTCTTTTGATAAAATGACAATTCTCAACAGGTATATTCGCAGATCTTTCAAAAGCTTTTGATTGTGTCAACCACAATATTTTTTTTTGCAAAAACTTGAGAGGTGTAACCAATAATATGTTTAAATCATATTTTTAAGACAGAAAACAGATCACCTCCATAAGATATTATGACAAAACTCACATTACAAATGTTGTCCAATACCAGAACTACTTGAGTAAAAGTATCACAGGAATCAATACTGGGACTAATTGTATTCTTAATATTTATGAATGATTTTCCAGAACAAATAACCAATGGCTTAGCTATAATGTTTGTGGATGAGACAAACATATTGGCAACTAGTTCAAATAACACTGTTCTTGATGAAAATATAAAACAAACAGTGGCTGAGATGTCCAGTTGGTTCCAGTATAATTAATATTAAATGTAAACAAATGCGTGTTCATGAATTTCATGCAAAGAAATAAAAATACAATGCATGATGGAAGATGCGCAACAATAGAAGAGATGGGTTACAGACAGTAAATAGTAGGCTACTAAATTTCCAGGGCTCATTGTAGACAGTAATTTAGAATGGAATGAGCACGTTGATAGTGTCTGTAAAAAAATTGAGTTCAATGTGTTTTGCGGGACATACCTTAGAAATTCTTTGTAATAATAATAAAATACTTGTATACTGTTTCTCAAATATTCAGTCCATAATAAATTATGGAATCTTATTTTGGTGTAAATGTACAAAATGGAACACGGCTTTTAGATTACAGAAGAAAATAGAGAGATTAATAAGTAATAAGGAAATATAAGTTATTATAGGCCACTATTTATAAATAAAACTCTCACTCTTCCATCCATGTATAAAACAATAATACATACATACTCGCAATTAGGCTACTGCCCGGTGGCGAAGCTCTCTCATCTCTCCTTCACACAACCAACTCCTTTTCCACTTCCTTCCTGAACTTACCAACCCCTCTCACAGATACCAATTCCTCCCTCAACACATTCCACTCAGTCACAGACCTCACAAGCATGGACTGCCTACCCTGCTTCGTTCTCCACTAACCTTCTGAAGCTTCTCACTGTTGTTTCCTATTTCTCTAAATACCCCCTTACTTAGCTTGCAGTGTAGTCCTCCCCATCCTCCCTCTTCATTCACCACCCTGTACATCCTGACTAGTCATTCAACTTTCCTCCTGTCTCTCAATGAGCTCCACCCCATTTCAATCATCATCGCTGATGGCCTATAGTTCCCTCCATCTACCCTTGCTGCCCTTCTCTGCACCTTTTCCAGTTCTCGCACCTCCACCTCAACATACGGATCCCACACTGCTGCAGCATATTCTAATATTGGTCATACCATTGTGCCATACGACTACTCCACCTCACAGCCGACTCCCTTCAGCACCCTTCCCAACAATACCCAGAGTCCCCCTTCCCTTTGCATCCACCCTCTCTACCTGTGAGGTCTCCCTGCAGTACAATCCCTAAATACTTATATTCTGCTGCTTCTTCTCTCTCTTGTCAATCCCATCTGTACATGTCCCTGCTTATCAACTTCTTACTTGTGAACCTCACCACCTTAGTTTTTCTTACATTTATCTTAATTTTATTTTTCCTGGTCCACAACCACATCTTGTCAATGCCCTCCTGCAACTTTCCGCTCCCCTCTCCCACTTCAGCATACACACAATTGTCTGCAAACAATCATATTTTTCCCCTAATCCCCAAACCCATGTAATTTACCATTATGGTAAATAACAAAGGACCCAGCACACTTCCCATAGTATTCTTTTACATGGAAAACATTTGAAAAGTTAAAAATAGTGGTATACACCATTACTACACCAGACAAGCCTATTCTCCTACAGAACCTCAAAATTTACATCAAATCCATACTACGCTAGGGCAAAACTAATAAATAGCCTACCCAGTCATTTGAAGTAAATTAATAGTTTACAGAAATTGAAAAGAGCTGTTAAATTATACTTTTTAGATAAGACCTTCTATTCCGTAGAAGAATACTTACATAAAGTTGAATTTATATAACGCAGAACAAGACTGATATAAGGAGACTTCATGTAATACATTGGGTTTCAAACTAATGTAGACTTTACATATTTATGCTTTAATATTTATCTGTACATGAATTGTAACAACTTGTACTGCAACCAAATGTAGTCTTAACATGTTTGTAGAGCTGCTAGAATTAATACGTGTGTAAATTATATTATTTATCTGTTATATATTATGTTAATGTAATTGTGTGCAAATATTCACATTGCATAACAAAAAAAAAAAAAAAAAAAAAAAAATTGAAAGTCCTTTCCAAAGTGTATTGGATGTATATGGGATGCAAAAAAAAGTGTGCTACGAATATTCTAGCCACCAAACCACCAGGGCCTTCATCATCTTAAGACGAGAGGAGTTGAGAGAGGTTTCGTGGTTTTTAACAACCCAGGCATTGAGAGCCAATGAGGGTGAAATATGGCAGATATGGAGCAGCATTGAAATGTACAGGTGGGGAAAACCTTGAGAAAACATGCTAGCCAGCAGCATCAATCAGCACAATTCCATATGTGAAAATCTGCGATTAACCTCACAGGGAAACCAACATGAATCACATTGGTAGAAGGCAAGCGTCCTACCACTACGCCCACCGCAGCATGGGAAGGGAGGAGAGGAACCTCATTTCTTCAGCGATAATACTTTTTCTTACAGGAGTGTTTGTTTGTCAAGTTTCTGTAGCGTTGTTTCGAGATACTGAAACTGAATAGTTTTTAATGTATTCAGATGAGATTTTCACACTAAAAATAATAATTGCACAAGTTGGTAGGTAACAACAAAGAAATTTTGTCACAAGTGTGTGTGTAGACCACTTTGGCAGTGGTTAGTACATGTGCTCTTGTTATCGATATCATTGCGGTGCATGTGTCTTCACCCTTTGAAGTTCAACAATGTATCCTAATCTAATTAAACTACCCAAAGTAACCTAAAATGCTGGCAAATAAGTTTTCATACGTTTAAACCTAACCTAAAAGCATATTTATGGAAATAATACCCTATTGTGGTTTTCTCTACCAATGTGAAATTTTTTTACATGTTAGGCTGAATTAAAATTGTGGCTACTGAATGACTAAGCCCTTGGTACTAAATTGCACTTTTGGAGAAAGATGTAACACAATTTTTGTAGATATAGGGAATAAAATTATCCAGAAATGTCTCCTGTCCCTCCTCCCTTATTTTCTTCTGAAAAATTTCTGAACTACTTGATTGTCCAGTACAGACAATTCAGTAACAAAATTTAATTTCAGTGTTTTAGTTCTGTAGCAAGGGTACTTAAACGTGCCCAAAATTGTAGATGTAAGAAACCAAATTGTACCCTACAATAAGGGATAACAAGTATAACACTGTATCATAACAGAGAACTAATGTAATGTAAAGAGATGGAATAACTAAAACAGGGTTTGATTTATTTACTAAAAACCATTTACTATATTGACATTAAGTATGTATAAAGGAGATGAAGAAATATTGGAAACAAACCTCTCGAGTCATTGTCAGTGTTAGGAATTTAGATTTAAAAGCCAGCAAATAATTATTTATTCGTGGCTCAGGAACATGTGAACTTTGCCTTCCAGAAATTCAGTTAGGCTGCTGGTCGCCGTTATGTTGCACTCATTACTGATACGCAACCTGCAAACACATTACACGATGATGGTAGAATGCTTGTTATACTTTATTTAATCATTTATTCAAAAAATAGTTTTCCACTAATCCTGATTTATGAGCACCATATCTAAAACATGTGCTTATTGTCGCACATAACCCAATACTGGTCTGCGGTACACACACTCACGATCAGTAGTTTTATGATGAAATTATTTGATTGCACAACTAACACAAGCCAATAATAAACTAGTAAAACTTCACACTTGAACTGTAATATATATTTATTTATTCATCATCTTTGTCCAACACAAAATACTTCGAATGTAACCTTTCTCTCAACGTCATTCTAATGTAAAAACAATGTTTTTGTCTACAGTCAAGATGGCGGCTAGAGTCCATAGTAAAGCCGCCTAACTCCAGAGACTTCACCTACGTCACAACATGCCATCTCCTGTATACTCTTAACTCAATGCCATTTTACTTATAAGCTGTTCATTATAGCTATATTCTTCTGTGGTAAAACTGTCCAAGTCCTATTCTGACCAATTATTTAGATACTGAACTACTGCCAAATGATTAATTCCAGAATATAAAGTGGTTCAAAGGTAAAAATGACATCTGTCTGATCAATTAGCCGAATGCTATTATCTGGGTTGTGAAATGTGTTGCTCATGCCCAAGCCTTCGACTAATGACAAACTGGTAGAGCGTACCAGAGAGACAGAACAGAACTATGCAGCACAGGCTGCACTAGACAAGCCACGAACTGTGAAAACTCCTGAGTCACGAACTCCATCAACCAAGACACAAAGGACTTCACCTGATTCCACGCCACGCATCTCATTCGTGCTAAAGTACTGGTTCTGTCCCGACAGCCATTGGATTAAGGACTGTCTGCGCAAACCTACCGATCAAGCCACCTCGAGTAATAAGCAAACCACCTGGACAGAAACCCCGAACAAACCTCACATGACTGTCAAAATGCCCTCAACTCCCACGTCGGGAATGGGAAGCAGGCTGCCACCACTGGACAATAAGGGCCCACGATACAGCGCTTAAATGAGGAACCTACTACACCTATTACCCCCCCTCCCCCAACACATTGATGTGGAAATAAATCGGGAAAAGGGTTCTAGCCCTATTAGATTTGGCCACAAACAGGAATTTAATCTGAAGCAATTTGCTGAGTCCAAAGCAAAAAGCTACCCTTCGACCACAGTCAAATGTCATACGAATGGCACAACCAGACGCCACCCTCAAGGTCGACGGCCGAATCACCCAGTCAATTTATACTGACACTCCAACCCAGCCAAACTCGTGGTTTCACTCATGTTGACAGAAATCTTAATAACTTGGTTGCCCATGGGATAAGTACTGGGTAACGGTGAAATGGGAACAGTCCCGGAGCTGTTTTACCCAACCAGGTTCAACCACGAATTACGAGAACTGGAATTTAATGAACTAAAACTAGTTCTGGAAGAACACACCAGCGCTTTTGGTCACGGAGGTTTGCTACGTAAAGCTCCCATTTATAATTGACTGTTCAGAGTATCAGCACGACAACGTAACTTAATAATGTAACAGTGAATGATATGAAGGAACAAGGCATCGTATAGCCATCCAACTCTCCATATAATTCCCACGTGGTATTAGTACAAAAAAAAAAAGGGTTGCAAACTCAGCTTTTGGGCCAATTACAAACCATTGAAAAACGTAACTCATCCTATTGCTCCCCCAGCCATCAATTTTATCCATACCCTGCAAGACATTGGAGAGGCGAAGAATTTGAGTACCTTGGATATGGAATCCGGGTACTGGCAAATTGCTGTTCACCCAAACAACCAAAAGTTTACTGCCTGCATGACGCTGGAAGGAGAAACATTTTAATTCTGGGTAATGTCTTTTGGGTTACATGCTCACATCACGTTCCAATGCCTAATGTCCACAGAGGTATTGACTGGGTACATCGGCGAGTTTTGCTTCGCCTATCTTGACAAAGTAATAATTTATTCCAAGACCTGGAAGGAGCACCTCGGCCACATACAGAGAGTCCTGGAGTGACTCGAACTCCACAGGATGACATGCAAGCTGTCCAAAAGCTTTTACGGAAAGTCGTCAATTGACTACCTAGGCCATGCGGTATCCCCTGAAAGGAACTTTCCACAGCAGGGTTCAAAATGGGCAATCAAACAGTCCGAAGAACCTACTTAACAAGAAACAGCTACGATGGTACTTGGGTCTGGGAGACTACTGGACTTGGTGCCCAATATCGCCCACCACATGGCATCCCTTCACTTGCTCCTTGAAAAGAGCACCCTTTGGAAATGGGGACCAGAACAAAAATAGGTTTTTCACGATCTGAAGGATAGTTTTTGGTAACACCCAACAACCCGAAGGCGATGAACTGTTATTTTTGCAAACCGATGCTTGCCAAAACAGTCTTGGGGCAGTCCTGTACCAACAGGATGCCGGCAGCCAACCACATGTGATGGCATATGCTTCGACCTGGTTAAACGAAACTGTGCAATGCTATCAAATTAATGAACAGGAGTGTCTGGCAGTAATTTGGGGGTACAGAAATACTGTTATTTCGAAGGGCAACATTTCATCCTACATACAAACTTGAAGGCCCTCAAATGGCTGAGAGAGTCACATAATGCCAAGACTAAGCTCGGGTGGTCAGGCATGTTCCTAATGGAATTCGATTTCAAGGTGCAGCACTGCCCGGAATTTCCTGCTAGATGCCCTATCTCGCTTCCCAACAATAGAAGAGGATGAAAAAGCCAAGGAAGGTGAAAAATGTCTCCTACCCCTCTTCCAGAACGCAGTCTGGAGGAGAAAATTTGTGTGTTGAAATTCCAAATCACCCACCATCAAATTACGATAAGCCAACAAGACCCTGACATCCATCGCCTCCTGCGAGAACAGCTTAACTTATTTGAGTTGAGAGATGACTTATGGATCCGTAGCGGACAGTCTACCGCAGCAGTGTGGAAGACATGGGTTCCGCAAAACTTACGGCCAGATGTCTGTTATCATCACGACCACCCCCAAGGACACCCGGATACCAGGGAAACTTGATTGGATATCAAAGCCTGCTATAGCTGGGATGGAATAAGATGCTATGTCCGGCAGTATGTCAAAACTGTGTCACGTGCTGCCACGGCAAGGCGTGCCCTGTACTTCCACCTACAGCCAAACTAAGGAGACCCAAGACGGCATGGACCCATTTAGTCACCAATCTGATGGGTCCGTATCCTCAGAGCACAAAGGAGAACAGATGCCTACTGGTAGTGACTGACCAATTTTCACGGTGGGTAGAAGCATTTTCGCTACCCAGCCAGGAAACCACCCTGATAATTCGGAAACTGGAAGCAGAGGTGTTTCCACACTGGGGATACCCACAAGCCAAACTGACACACACAATGGTACGCAGTTTACCAGTTACCAGTGGCATTCAACATGTCAAAGATGAAGGGGGTGAAGGAGGGGGGGTGGTAGAAACCTGGACTACCTCTCCATACCAACCCCCCTCCTTGCCAGCCCCACTGCGTGGTGCCAGGAGAGATTAAGAAGTACCTCTAACTCGATGATTGCAATGACCATCGATACTGGGATTCTGTTTGTTCTTCATCGCTTAACTAATGAGGCAGTAAACACTAGTTCAAGTCAGCTTCTTCTGGGTCAACCACTGTGGTGACCAGGTCACTGGCAGTACGATAGTGAACCCACAGAGATGCCACCGCCAGAGGATGTCCGATTAGCCACACTGGCATGTACTGCTAACACCCAGGATACCTACATACGTAAGAAATATCCTCATCCGAAGAAGGGAAGACATGTTTCAACCTCGGCGAGGCCATCCTACGTAAGAGCCATCCCCTCAGCAAGACCAGCAACCAATTCAGCGCTGGTCTTGCTCACAAATTGGATGGGCTGTACGTATCGCATAGTAGGCAAACAAGACAGTGTCTACTGGGCCAAAGACCTGCGCGGACATATCCGAAAGGTCACCCGAGGTCAAATACCCCCCCCCCCCCATTTCCGAGCAAAATACCCAACATAGAGGATGGCACCATCGCAGATGAACCCCCATGGCATTTCGAAGACGAGGACTACCCAACGCCAATCACAGCACTGTCCAATATCCAACACGGAGCCAAGCTATTCTCTACCCGGGAGAATAGATTACCACCATGCCAAGGAGCTGTCTCCGTTCGATCGCTACCCTTGAAGCCTACCAGCAATGCCACAGAGTCACCACCAGACATGACCGGGCCACTCCTAGCTGCAGTGAAGTGTCTTGGCAAAGTCCCAATGATAGGGAATATAGCCAGACACCTCGCCAGTCAAGCCGGATATCCAAGAGATCAGAACTGCCACAGGTGAGGGAGGTAGAGGCAACCAGAGTAACTTCCCCTCCACCTGGTACAACTCCTGAGCCAGAAATTGACGGTGTGTTGTTTCGCTGAACTATTAGGGGGAAGGAAGGTTATGTGGATTGGAATGATCTATAGCTGATGTACTCCAGTAAGGGCGCCAGTTCAAAAGGTCGGTGAATAATAAGAGACAATGATGGGTCATGCGGCTGACAGCACGCATGGCTGTCCTCCAGATCAGCTTGCACCATAAATGAATATATAAATTTACAGGCAGAAGAAAAGTCTCAACAGGAACACATCACACTAACAAAATACTTGTTAAAAATAAATGGCAAAAATTGCTGCCTGGGATTGTCAGAGCTTGTAAATTTTACATATGTTTAGCATTAATTTATGTCCAAAACCCTCTTAATTAAGTCATGGAAAAGTGTACGAAATTCAACATTTTTTCTTTCATTAATTGCATACACCCATTCTTTTGTACAGCCCTCCTCATTTCCTCTTCAAAAGATGAATCAGACAAACTCATGGCACACAGTATAGAAATAACCCCAAGTATTGACACACCAGGGCAGATGGCCAGTAGTGGGAGGCCAGCCGAGCAGATTTGTGCCTGTGTAGTGCACGGACTGGCCCTCCAGATTGCCGCCAGCATTCTGCGCCGTTGCCGATCCAATAATGTTCCAAAGCTTCTCCAGTGCACGGGGAGCTTTACACACCGCCTGCTTGTTTCCCTACTGTAGTTCAGTGCTGGCTTCACACATTGTCCAGGTCAGTATGCACATGCAATGGCTGTTCACGACATTTCAAATATTATTCTACTTGCAATAACAAGGCACTGAATGCTACACATATACACACTTTTCACAGTACAGCTCTCTACTTAGTACTTGGTGCAATAAATACAAATAAATTATACGTTATGCCACTGTTAAAACCTGTAGGCCAAATTGTCATAACAGAAATTTTATTATAATGTTTTGATTGAAGAGTACAGAAATATTACTGTAGTTAGGTATTCTAAACCATCAAACTTTAAAGATCACATTATATTTAAACTAATCAAACTGACATTAACATTTGAAAACACTTCATGACTTGACAAACAAATGCTGTCTAACACACGACAAGATTTTCAAAGATAATGCATTAACGGAATAACAGTAGATACATCAGAGAGTTACAGAACTGGAGGGAGTGGGCAGTGGGATGCGGGAGTATAAATGTGTTTATGTTCTGTTGCATTATGGAAAAATATTATGTGAAGTATGTATTGTTCAACAGTATCTTATCATGCTTCTGTTACTAACCATGGTATAGTCGTAAAACTTACAGAACTTATAGTTGATAAGGTTACTGTAAATAATTTTGCAAACCATAATTAGAATGAGGTGTTGAACTACTTGAATCTTATGCGAAGGAACAGAAGAATGGCAGATCTCCAGAGATAATATCAATGATGGAGAATTAATTGCTCAATCACGTCTTGTTGTTCGTGTTCACTTTTTAAGAGAGACTGATGCTGCACTCTCAGCTTCTCAAACTCCATCGTCTTCTCAGTAATACAAGCCTGTCAACATGAAAAACATTTTCCATTAAAGAAAGACTTGCTAGCAGGTATTTTTGCAGACAATTATTATATCTTTGTTGTGATCTGCTTGGTCACAACGGGTCCTGTAGTGGACAACCTGCCACCACTCCCCTCTCGCTAGGTCTTGCAAGGAGTGCTATTATAAGAAAGTTAATGGTGGCCAGGACCCATGCCTGGGTCATTGGCTTGCCAAGCAAGGTCATTCCAAATGAAATCAAATAAAAAAAATGGAAACTGAACTATTTTTGATTTTAATAAACATTGTTTCCTTATCCTCAAGGTGAAAGAAAAACCTTAATTTAGATTTTTACCTACAACAAGTGAATGATCGCAGCCATTTCTGCACACACTGCAAGCAAATTTCACAGATTTTGGAGGTTTGTACAACTAACTGTTACTTTTTTTTATTAAGTCACCTATTGTAGAATTTTTAGTGTCATTTAAAAAGTTACATAAGATACTATTACACTGTATATTTATATTATAAAATACATTGTGTATTTTCAAGATGGTGGCCATCTGCTTTCAGCATTCAGATGAGTGTTTTCTTCCACTTTATATCCCACCCTGCTTCACCAAATTTGCATTTAGAAATATGATCTTTTGTGTGCTTAGTATTTACTTGTAGAACAGTGTGCAGCATCAAAATTATCTGGTTGAAGACGTTCTTCCTAGAACAAATAGTCTCCAACTTGGGAAAAAAATGAAAATTTTCTGTTTTCGAAGCCAAAAAAGTTATGTGGGGAATTAAATACAAATTTGAGTTAATGAAAGATACTATTGATGAATACTATAGGGCACAAGTTGTCCCATTCTGTTATTTTCATACCTGTTGAGTACATAGAAATGTGTAGCAAAAAAAAAAAAAAAGGCAATTTCTAAATTTAATCTATTGTGGATTATATCATCCTACTTCATTCTGAATGTGAATAAATTATACAGCTGTCTTTTTTTTGTACTCAAATTTACAGCCACTGTTTGTACACTCATACTAATATTTACAAATTTACGAACTCCATATTTATGCAGCAATGTTACTGTACAGTATGTGCCATTTTCTCTATGAAAATCACTGGTAACATTTCACTAAGTTTGTTGCTTATGTTATGTGTTCTTCCATTATAAGTTACTACCTCAAGTGGTGACAACGTTCTTAAAATATTTACTTGTTTCACCCATACCAAATACTTTGTAAGTTTGAAGCATTTAGGATGAAAAAATATTACTTTGTACTCTTCTCCCTCTAGTTTCTTTGCCTGTAACAATTCCAATCCACCAGTCACCATCGTAAATAAAACACACACAATCATTCAGGTCTGGCAAAACAGCTTGTTGTGGTTTGGTGATGGGTACCACTAAATAGTTCTGTAATGATAAGTATTGGTAGAAAGCAAGATTATTTTCTTTTAATGGAACAAAACCTTGATTTATTTTTATTTACTATTGTACTTGCATAATTGTGGATTTTTCAATTTTTTATATTGCACTACCCAAACAGTGTATTAACACTTTGTACCACTTGTCATCCTAATGTTAATCACATTAAGAATGAGATTATATAATGCACAACAGACTAAATTGAAAAATTAATTTTACCCCTCCCCCCGCCATAAACGGTCCATATACTCAACAGGAATGAAAATAACACAATGGGACAACTTTTTCCCTATAGTTATTCATCAAAAGTATTATACTCAAATTTTAATTTTGTCGCCCACATAACTTTCTTTGGTTTTGAAAAGAGCAAATTTCATTTTTTTCCCAAACTGGAGACTATTTTTGTATAGAAAGGAAGTCTTCAACACACACGACTTTGATGTTGCACACTATTCTATGTGTACACACTAAGCATACAAAATATCAGATCCCTAAATGCACCTTTTTTGAAGCAGGGCGGAGTATAAATAAAGAGGGGTAAACAGGAACTGATCAAATCCAATATCATATCCTCTTTTGAACTGTGGTGTCTTCTATGTCATTATTTTATTGAGTCCTATTACATGATCAATAATTGATCTATTCCCTCTAGCTAACCAGGTAAACTTATATCATTTTTTTTAAAGTGTTTCATATAGTTAATTAATTTTAAGTTGCAAATCCAATTAGGTTTTCCTCACTTTGAATTTATTGTTTTCTGTCTTTATTTTCCCTTTACATTAGCTATACTAACATCATCCACTCTTCAATTCATATCTCCAATCAACAGAACTCCATATTTTGAGTTGTATATAACTAAAACTTTTTTTAATTTATATATATATATATATATATATATATATATATATATATATATATATATATAAAAATCCATTGTGCGTGACTAAACTGCATCATCATTGACAAACCACTGGACCCAATTGAGATCATATTCCACACCATATATTATTGAGGTGACGAGTAAGGTTTTTAGTTATGTTTCATTCCGATAGGTGGCGCTGGAGTCTGGAGTCTAACTTCAATATTTATGGGCAGATTTTGCTTATACTTGCAGGAAATGTTTGGGCTTTGCATTTGGCAGGTTAGGTTTATACTAACTGGCCATAGAAGTATATCTGTAAACTTAACCATTTTTTCCCTACATACAGCAGGAATTTCATCAATTTTAGGTGCAGTAAATTTTATTTCAACAATTAATATGAAATCACCAGGAATATCTTTAGAACAAATACCACTATTTGTTTGATCTGTAGAAATTATATATATTTTAATTTTACTATCACTACTGGTATTAGCTGGTGCTAAAATAATATTGCTATCACAATATTATTAACTGACAGTATATACTTCATTTATTGATCTATCGGGGGGGGGGGGGGGGGGATCCAATTTTATATGAACATTAATTTTGGTTTAAAAAAAAAAAGAAAAAAAAAAAAAAAGAGGTGGAACAATGTTCGCCGGGATCAACTAGTATTTTCATTAAATTGTCCTGTTTTTTTTTTTTTGCCTACTTCTGGGGCATAAAAATCAATTGCTACTAGTTAGCCTCTTATCATATTTTCATTTCATTGTTATGTATTCTTTAATTTATATACTGATATTGTTTTATTCTCGGTTCCCACTTTTTGTCTACGAATATATTCAGTGGCATAGCAAGGTTAGGTGGTACCCGGTGTGGAAAATTATGTATTGTACCCCCCGCCCCCTTTTCGAATTTATTAAAAAAGGACACATAATATACTTACAGTTGCAAGTGTTTTTCTGGCTTATTTACTAAACATTGTTAGCATAAGTATATACACCCTTTTTTCCCTAACTTTGTTCCCTGCAAATTTTGAAACCACAGTATAAAAATCAACTCCTTTCATTACTTTGTTTTCAATTGACAAAATTACTAAGCCAGAGAGCCTAAGAACTCTAAGGACTACTCTGACATGCGCTACAAGTGCACCATCGCCTCTACGCACAGGGCGCTCAACTTGCGTGCAGTGATCTCGTCCTGCTGCATGTACCCTATCATTTTATATGTAGAGAGTTTGTAGCAAGGTTCAGTACATGCGCCTAGAGTAGTTTTGTGTGTGTAAAACACGTATATTTTGAGATACAGAGCTTTGAAAAAATCATTTTTAATTACAATGAGGTGCTTTGAAATGGTGTTACCAATGTGTGTGATGTCTTAAAAGTAATCAACAGGCTTTTTGTAGCTTAGCACATTGGACACTTGTTTTATAGTTTCGTAAAAAAACCCGTATTTCAAACAGACTGCCTCACAGTTCGGGTGCAGCCAGGCAGACGGGCCCTTTAAATCTAACGTCAATTGTGGTACAGAATCTGAAAGTTCACATTTAACAATAAACTCTAAAAATCTTGAAGACCATTCCAAAGAATCTTCTTTCGAAACTTTGGCAGCTTGTAGATGTCTTCTTAGCCATGGAATCTTTCTAAGGAGGCCATCTTTAAAAAGTTAATCATAGTGTTACATAGAATGCCTGAGGGGTGTATCTGAGTTCAAGAAGGATCGAGGTATTAATAAAAATAAAATAACTAAATTTTAGTTTTAAGTTTTCCACACAGCTATTATTTACAGTATTAAATTATTTTGTCAGTACTATTTCTCTTTTAATTTAACAGTGAGCACAATACTTAATGTCTATTTCTACTCTAATCAATGTCCTTCTAAATGATCTCTATTTGGTTACAATCAATAACTCAAACTCATTATTAACACGTGTTCAGTCTATGTGTTGCCACCATTTATAATCTTTCACTCAAACATCTAGTCCAATTTTTGAGCCTGCCAGCCGCACACTCCACTGCTTGATACTCCAGTCGCAGATTTCCCTTCCGCTGGTCACCTTCTTCACTGCTAGTCTTCTATCGCTAGGAACTCATTCACTCGTCAACTCCTTTGCTTGGAGACCTCTCTCACTTTTATACTGTCTGCCCTGACCATCTGGAAGGTTCAAAATACCTTGAGTCACACTGAACGAACGAGGTCAGTAATCCAGAGCATTCTTCAGAAAATGCAGAAATCAAATCAACCAGTTTCAGCAGCACACACCACAAAAAGGATTATTGTGTCGGCTCACTTTCTGTATCAGATACGCCGCCACTGGCCTGTTGCTTGCCTGGTCATTCAGAACTAACCTTTAACTTGCCACCGCTGCTATCATAACTGCTGTCCTTCACTTCCACTCGCTCGCATGGGATGCTAAGCAGCGAACACGTAACAATAGTTTATGACTAAGTTTTGTGTTAACTGCGGAAGATCATCTTCAGAAGTTATGATCAGATTCTTGGACTCAAGAACTGCAAACTGAGCTAATACTACCCATGTATTTGCAACGAGTGTCTGTTTCTGAAAAACCTGTCAATGAACTCCTGATCTTTTCAATTCCTCATTCAATGTGAGAGGTACATTTTGAGCCTTTTCTCCAGATATCATTTTCTTCTCTGTGATGGTTTCCCTTTTTTACTAAAGGAATGTCTCTCTTCACAAGTGTTTGTTGCAAACTGCAATTCTAGCTTCACGATCTCATTTCTTTTGAATGTCAAAAAGATCTTCAGACATCTCATTTTTATAACATACTTCTCAAAACTGATTCCAACATTCTGTAGGTATTTAGGATTGTGATTTACTCATTCTAAGACATTACCCCACAAATACAAAAAGCATAAACAAGAAAAATCACATACTACTGGCAAAAGTGTTTGCACTGCGCCTCTGGTTTCAACAGTTTCTGTGGGATCACATAGTTCTTGTGGCATCAACAATCTTCTTGAAATTAGCATGTTCAACTTTTACACCTTCATAGTGAGCACTCCCATCTTATATCTGAAAGTCTCTTGACTGTAACTCCAGCGTTAGTTACAAAGATCGTCCATTTGTATGTGGAAACTGAGAAAAATCAACACAGACTTTCTAAGGTCTCGAAAACGGTTACACATTGTGAAATAATTGCAAACGAATGCACTCCACACAGATTAAGGGAATGATTTGTACAAGCAACAAATAATGCTGAGGATTAAGTTTACACATCCTCATCTGGGCTCAACAGTCAATGTCAGACGAAGTTATTAATGCGTTTAAGATTACATAACACAAAAAATGTGTTGTTAGTCCCAAAAATTTTATTTTTGCAATTTTGTCACCCCCCTCAGTGATGACACCCGGGGTGGCCTGCACCCCCTGCCTCCGCCACTGCAAATATTGGAACTCCCTTTGCTACTATGTTATTCTGGTCCACCTCACTACAAAACATAGTTTCCAACACATTTAGATCCTCTTAATTTCTTTTCTTTCCTGTTACCACTGCAAGACTTATTTTCATATTTTCAAAGTTTATTGCCGGTTCGAACTCCTTATTAGCTATTCCTCTTACATTCCATGTTCTGACTTTGAGATAATTAATGAATCATTTCAATTTACTAGGTTTTTGTGCTGTGGCCATCATCATTTCAGTTGATCCTTTTCCGAGCATATTTGTGCACTACAAGAAATTAAATTTTACGTGGGTGTGTTACAAGCACTTTCCACACAACCTCCAACTGAGGGCAGGGATTTTATTTTGAATTTTCCTTGTCCTAGGGAGATGGCCTTCTCTGCAGCTACAAAGTCTTCCTCCCCGTAGAAAAGAGTGGTTTAAAAAAACCAGAAAGAAACCTACCACCCTCAAATAATAGTTTCAGTGCCGAAGATACAAGAGTTGGCCTAGGGTGACCAATAGGAAAGCATAAAGTGAAGTGTAAAGTGATGTCAGTATGAGTAGATAGTTGAGCAGCGTACCAAGATTTGGGCAAGATATACTGCACGTTCAGTACTAGTATATTAAAGACAGTTTTGCATAGTCAGTTGTGTGTTGAACCCTGTCAAGTCAGATTAGAGTGTATTTTCATGGATTTGGAGCCATATGTGGTGAGGCTCGGCAGCTTGCCACAGACAGAGTGGAGGTTAGCTTGGTGTCTTGGCTGGGAGAGACCATTCCGAGCATTAAATGGGACCATTTGAGCAAAACTACTTTGTTCTTTTGCCACTTCCCACCCTCCCTTCCGGTGGTGTTCTAGAGCTGGTTTGCGTGGCTCTCTGGAGTAACAAAGTAGAAAAACCCTTCGAAACAACCCGCCTGTACCCAGCCTTTGCGCAAGGATGTACCGCTGAGGGGGTCTTGAAAGGTAAGACTCGCCAAAGTAAAGCTGCTCTGCTCTTGAAACACCCCTGCGCCATGTCAAGCCCTTGTGTTAGGGTATACGGATGAGAGGGTTTTGTGGACAAGAGAACTATCTTTGATCCTGATGATGTCAATTGAGGGGAGTGGCAGACAAGCTTACCATGCCAAATTGTATAGCAGTCCCAAAACACGCCTGTTCCGTGCCCATCCTTCGGGATAAGAGTGTGCGAACAAGTGTGTTTCAGTTGGTAAAAGGGGGAGGACCATTTCCCGATCATCCCTCCAAGGTAAAGGACTGGTGTGTGTGAATGACTTCCATGCCATGCCCAGTCGTACCCTGACCTAGGAAAGTTTTCTCTACCTCATGTATCCCAATCCCAGCACCTACCCCTACATATACCTTGCAGGAAGAGAGGGGACAGTGGCATATGAGGCAGTATCATTCAGAGCACTGAAAGACACACAGCATAGTATTGACACCTGGATAACCTGAACCCAAGACAATAAGCATCGTCTTGGGACTCACTGAAGTGGGATATAGACACCTGGATAACCCGAACCCAAGACGATAAGCATCGTCTTGGAACTCACTGGAGTGGGATTCACACCTCCTCCACCCAGGGTGAAGGACCCCCTTGGGAGCAGCAGTACACTGGAACCACCTGCAGACTTGCCAACTTATGAAATTCTCAAATAGTACAATAAGTTAAAATGTTTAAAAAGTGTGTAAGATGCTCCCTGTAATTTTTACACAAAGTATCTGTAAATAATTTACCAGTTTCCAGAAGGACTGGCACACCTCATATCAATGGTAACAGGACCTGCTTAGCAGCTCCTTATAGCAAACAAAATTTATGAATTCAAATTCAACATCAACGTAATAACGTTATTTCTTTAAAGGATATCATCCAGCTGAAAAAACCCATTTAAACTATAAAAAAATAACTTTCTATGAAAATAATTACTTGGATAAAACACAACTTGTAGCCTATTTTGGTTCTACAACGTAGTGTACAAATATAAAACACACAAAAATTAATGTTTGTCAAGTAAACTCACTAGACAATAATTAAAAATGTGTAAAACTCACCAGTAGTATTTGGTTGAAGATTAGGTGGGTTCTTCATTAAAGATACACAATTTTAAGTATTTACATTCTTCAATTCACAAACAGTACTAATAAATTAGTACAAGTTGACATTTAATTGGTTACTTTAAAAAATTGGTTAAAATCACTGCTTCTTCAGGGAAGCTGCAGTAGCTTTCTTCGCTTTCTGTAAAAATGTAACAGAAAATTCCTGCTCATAGGAAACACCTGATTGGTTGCATTTCATAACAAGCAAACTTTCTAGAGACTTGTCTGAAAGCTGAGCTCTGAACTTAGCTCAGTTCTGGGTCACGAGACTGAAGACCCGCTCACATTCTGCATTGCTGTGAGGAATCGTTAACACTGACAGCATTACTTTTACTAATCTGTCATATTTTGGCAGTCCATCAGCACCTACAACAGAAGATAATTTAGCACACTTCGTATCAATTCTGTCTTCGTTATCAATAATGGAAGATACATCACTCCAACTGAAGTGAAATAAACAGTTTTTGAAGCTCGTCAATTGCAGAGTCATTATTCTCATTTCCTTTTATAGGCAATATAAAGGACATTTTACTACAAAAAAGGTTTCATTAGAAAATGAAGCATTTTCAATCCCATTAACAGCTACAACTTCTGTTTTTTACAACACTTCATCTCTTAGTGGAAACTTATAACATGTAGTCGCAGGCAGTCATCAAATATTTTTTGACTGCTGTGAAAAACATGGTTTTGTTAATTTCACTTAACATGCCAACAGCCCTTGAAGTTTGACAATCAACTACTATTTCAAAATTTTCGAGCTAGTTTTCTTGTCTGCCACTGGTTTGACAAATTTAGAAAAGAGTTCTTGACAGAGACCACAAAGTTATTTCCTGACATGTGTTTGGAGAGACGCTGACTGCAAAATCACATTTACTTGACCAAAAGAAGGAGTCACATGAAGCAAAAAGTAACAGAAGACTTTGTTCAGAGGTGAGGATAAAAACATAAATATTTTTTCTTCCCTTGTGAGATTTGAATTTCTGTTTTTCAAGCTCTGTTTTGCATTATCCGGTGAAGCACAAGTCGAAAAACTATCCCGATTTAAGTTCAAATTCCTCTTCTTTCCAAATGCATTTGAAATGCCTTGAAGATCTACGTCACACTTTCTTGCACACAACCCAGTTTTTTATTTTGAAACTTCACTTGTTTTAGGTTTACTTTCCCTGTCATTCACAACCTTCCTTACATCAAAACTGCACAGGCCTACTGTTTTACTGGAAGTGGCAACTAGAAATGATGAAAACTGTGTTGTCGTTGAGAGGACATAAGGTGCAGAACCACTACAAGTATTTTGTTTAGGAATTTTGTACGTCTGAAGTGATGAATCCTTCTTCTCAGTAGTAATCTCATCTTTAAAAACACTTAATAAGGGATCCCACTGTTCCACAAAACGAAGAAGGCTTTTACCAAGTGATAACCACCTGGTGCACATGTGTTTAAGAATCTTCTGTACTTATGCAACGTTTGAAACTTCTGTAGGTTTTCTTTTCTTTTTGAATTTTTTTCGAGACAGTAGTAGATATCTATCAAAATGTCATGGATATTACAAGGGAGGCTAGCAGCTGCCTTCTCTGTTGACAAATTATTTAGATGACCTGCCAAGTTACTACATTATCTTGCACGCAATTACAAGTTACCAAATTCGGCATTGCGTTGGCGGCTTCTGAACTGACAACACACTGACTTGCTTGAAGTTACACACATCCAATCTTCCAGTCACACTACCAACCTAACAACATGCACTTACACTATAAGTCATCTATACATAACAGGTTCCCTCCCTTCTCAAATGTCACAAAATCCTGCAGCCTCCTGGGAGGAATGCTGTCTCGTGTGGAACAGCGGCGTGATGCAGGGGCCTTTGCTAATTGAGGGCCTTTGGTGCCTCCCTGGTCTGGTGAAGATCCTCCGGCACCTGCAATATCACCTGTTGGTTGACTTGTCACTGACTGGCGCCAAGATAGCAGCATAAGTGCCAAGCGTGTGTGCCAATCCCCCCCGACTTAACTTCCACGTTTCTGTTTAAACGTTTTTACATAACGTTCAGCCTGATCTGAAAGCAGTTCCATTATCAGCTGAAACAACATCAGGCAACCCATGGCAACTAACTATGTCACGTAATTCTTGAATAACAACATAAGCAGACATTCTGGCCATTTCGAGTAGGCATTTACGACAACCAGAAACAGCATTCTCTGAAATGGTCCAGCAAAGTCCATATGTAAACAAGATCATGGCTTCTCTGGTGGTGGCCATTCTGCTGATTTTACCTTAGGTGGGCCATTATGGCAACCTTGACATGTACCACATCTCCGTACTACATCCTCAATTGCTGTGTTAATCTTGGACCACCATATATAACGTCTGGTCACAGCCTTCATGCGCACCATTCAATTATGGCTCGCATGAAGCAACTTCAGGATCGCTGTATGTAAACTGGCTGGTATTACAACTCTATTCCCCCACAGCAGGCATTCCCTGTGCACAGACAGTTCGTCACGTCGTAAATAGTTAAGGATGCACATTATCGCCCTTCACAAAGTTTGGCCATCCGTGCCAGGTATAGTCCATTACTCGAGACAAAACTCCATTTTGCGCAGGAACTTCAAATTCTGGACTTTGGAGGGGCAACCAGCTAAGAGCATCAGCATGACTTATTTTAGAACTTTGCCTATATTCCAGTTTGTAGTCGAGCATGGCCAACATCACACTCCACCTTAGTAATCGAGAGGACAGTGTCCCTGGAATGGATTTCTTTGGGTGCAGTACTCTGAGAAGTGGCTTATGATCAGTGACTATCTTGAAAGACCTGCCGGCCTGGTACTGCTTAAATTTGGTAACCCCAAAAGTCATTGCTAGGGCCTCATCTAATTGTGAATAATTGCGCTCACTTTTTGTAGTGTTCTTGATCCAAACACAAGTGGGGCCTCCACTCCATCCCCCATATCATGAGCGAGAACTGCCCCTGTCCCATAATCTTAAGCATCACATGTTAAGGTCAGGGGCTGGCTGAGGTCAAAGTGTACAAGCACTCCATTGGACTGCAGTAACGCTTTTGCTTGCTCAAAAGCTGCTTGTGAATTATACCCATTCTCACTGCACCCCCACATTGAGTAATCTATACAATAGCTCCAAAATCTCGTGACCTGTTTTTTAAAAACCTCTCATGAAAGATTAGAAGCCCAAGAAATGCCTGAAGTTCCTTCTTATTCTTTGGTACAGGCGCACCATGTATAGCTTCTACCTTAGTGTCCAATGGGTGGATGCCTTTGCCATCAACCTTATACCCAATGAATATGACAGAATCCTTTGCGAAACAACATTTTGACTTTTTTAGTTTCAGCCCTAACCTCTTAAGGACAAGACGAACATGGTCCCAATGTTCAAGTTCATTATGCCCTGTAATTAAAATATCCAACAAAACTACTGTAACAGACACTCCTGCTAAAAGTGTGCTTATCAAGCACTGGAATATGACTGGCCCACTACTCACTCCAAAAGGTAATCTCCTTACCTTAAAAAGCCCCTTCATTGTATTGACTGTGAGCAGCTTTGCAATGGCATCATCTACTGTGACTTGAAAATAGCCCTCTTCTAAGTCCAATTTACTGTAGATCTGTCCTCCATCCAGCACAGCAAAAGCTTATGTAACCGTAGGGAAGGGGTACACATCCTTCTCTGAAAAACCATTAAGCGTGCTTTTATGATCGCCACATAACCGCACATAACCATCACTCTTGACAATGGGTACCAAGGGTGTTGCCCAATTTGAAAATGCCACCGGCTCTTACACTCTTCGCTGCACTAGACGCTATATCTCCGCACTAACACTTTATCACACTTTCTTCCTGAAAACTGGTCTGCTCTCTGGGCTGATAGTTATTGTTACTGGTGGTCCTACGTACTTACTGAGCTCATCCGCCTTAAACACAGAAGGATGCAGATGTTTTAGCCTGGCTACATAGTCCTCCTGAACTTGGTGCAGGCCCACCAGTTCAATTCCTAATGGTTCTAGCCAATCACAGTCAATAAAGCTAGGCCCATTTCCTTTCACAACCAAAAGCTCATGTGGAACCAATATTTTGTGTTTTGGTTTCACTTCGACGTCCAGCACCCCCAGCACAGTTAAGTGTTCTTGTGACCATGTACGCAAAACTACACTAGCTCTCTTCAAGCGAGCCTCGTGGAGCCACAAGTACTTAAATGTCTGCCAACTTATGATGGTGGCCTGCCCCTGTATCTATCTCCATGATAAGACGTTTGCCATTCAAGTCCATTTCCATGAACAAAGGACCTCTCCGGTTATTTGCCCGCAAATTGTACAAAGAATAAACTACCAATTCGTCTGCTGGCGTATCACCCTCTGTTTTCTCGTCTGCAACTGTTGTGTCTACATAGATGTTGTACTCCAACGACATTATGTCGCTGCTGATCTTTGCCTGTTGCATCTGCAGATGACTGAAGCTGCTTCTTGGATATACAAGTATGTTCAATGTGTCCACGATTATTACAGAACCGGCAAACTGTCTTGCTATGGTAGCACTTTTCTGGGGATGGCTTCTATTACATAGCCAACATGGCCGTATTTACAGTAGTTTTGTCTGGCTTAGGGACTTCAACTGTTTTCACATTTTTTGCATACATTTTGTGTATTTATACTCTAGGTACCTCGCTTGTAGCCATGGAATTTCTTATTTCTGTCATGTTCTTCCCCGTTGCCTCTGCCGCCATTGCAATCTCCACTGCTTCCTTGAAGTTTAGCTTATTCTTGCCCAGAAGCACGTGTTGAACCACTTCATCCTTAATGCCACAAACAAGCCCATCTCGCAGCATGTTTTCCAGGTTGGGAAAATTACGATGCATGCTTAACCTCCGCAACTCTGCTACATACCCAGCAATCGTCTCCCCTTCCTGCTGTGCCCGATTTAGAAACTTGAATGTTTTTAATATTTTGCTGGGCTTTGGCTCAAAATGGTCACTTAACTTCAAAAATATCTCGGCAAGTGATACAGAATCTGTAGATTTAGGGGACAATAATGATGCCACAAGATTATACAATTCAGCGCCACACACTGTAAAAAAAACTGAATGCTTTATGTCATTATCCTTAATCTGGTTCGCCACAAAATAAAAATGCAGTTGCTCACGATAGGATTTCCAAGACTCTTTGTCCAGCGCGAACTCGCCTACCGAACTGATAAAAGCCATAATTTTTGCTTGTTCATCCTAGTTTTAATCCTTGTCACCAATTTTATGTTCCTGCCAAGTTACTACATTATCTTACACACATTTACAAGTCACCAAACTCGGCATCGCATTGCGGCTTCCGAACTGACAACACACTGACTCCTTTGAAGTTATACACATCCAAACTTCCAGTCACACGACCAACCTAACAACATGCATTTACAATGTAAGTCTTCTATACATAACAAGTACATTCAAATGCTCCAATTCCAAAATAATTAGGTTGCCAATATTTTGGCCTGTGGCATTTCCCTGTAAAACTGGCAACAAAAGCAGTCTTGAAACTACAGACTTCATATGTTCATCACACCAAAGGATACAGTTTTGAATTTGAGTCGTTATTGCGGTCCGTTGCTATCGAAAATGGTACCGACTGCAATGAACAAACAATATTCTTAGTGGCAGATGCAGCCACTTCTTGCATGATAGCTGCCAATTTACTTCTACTACAACCATATTTCTTAGACGTCTTGGAATTCGGGAACATTTTTCTGAATAGTGGGCCGGCATGATCGGAAACGATTAACGGAATGTTACGTTCCATAAGAAAACTGGTGAAAAAATATTCTGCACTTATTACAGCACTTTCAGACTTTTCATTTCTAGCATTGTAATCACTTAATTTTGTACTCATCTCTTTATTCCTAACATTCAAAACATATTTTGTACATTTTAAGTGCACTTATATCGCTTTTGCCACCATGTCCAATATTTGTGTCACACCTACAAATTGAGCAAAACGTGAAGTTTACTCCTTTGTTAGATTTAATAATGCATGGAAAATCTATCGCATATACATAAAGGAAAACATACAAACACTGGTTTTTCAATTTTGGAGGCATTTTCCGTCTGATGCGTTTTCACGGATGATCACAATAGCACAGCACAAATCCAATATTTTTATATCTAACTGCAAAAAAAATCTTCATGGGCAGTGAAACCGATTTAGAAGCGCTGCACAAAAGAATAACTTTCTACATCTTCACAAAGAAAATATACCTATATCACAAACAAAAGTAATGCACATACACTCATGTATAACCAATTATTATTTCTTATACACCTTGACGATCAACATAGGCACACACTTGCGAGACGCCATGTTGTTTACTTACCAACTTGGTTGGACTTGGCACTGCGCAACCGTTGCTGCGCATGAACAGCGATGACCACCCACAAATGTATACAAAGTAAGCAACAACTGATCCAAAAACGCTGTTTTCATAGAAAGATTTGTATTGGTTGGTGGGGAAAAAGTTACGGCATGGCCAACAGCAAACTACATGGAATTAATATCATTGGTTAAATGACATGTGAGCGTGTGTACCCTTTTCACAAACACACACACGTAAACATACCCAAAGAAAGGAACAATCCAGAAGATTGTAACACGTCCCCGTAAACCGTACAAGTACATAGTTTTCCATACATTGTACAGAAATATCATACAAGTTGGCAAGTCTGCACCTGGTGTTACTCTCCAACAGAGAGCCTTGCATGATACAGTTGCCCAGCAGAGGAAGGTCTTCCAATAGGATTTGGATGCCTCCTTTGTCTGTGAGGGGCCACACTGAGAATAGCTTACATGCGCATACCCACCTCGCTTCCCCTCAATGGAGGAGAACCAGGCTTGCCCACAACATGAGCAACCTTACTATTATCCCCCAGCTCTTTGTGTATGACACCAACTGCAGCCCCCTAACTCCGTGGTACTGACCAGTGTGGTAGTAGAACAT
This sequence comes from Dryococelus australis, assembly GCA_029891345.1. Lineage (NCBI taxonomy): Eukaryota > Metazoa > Arthropoda > Insecta > Phasmatodea > Phasmatidae > Dryococelus > Dryococelus australis. The sequence goes on along the minus strand of CM056998.1, from coordinate 139,353,214 downwards.
GGCAGATTCCAAAATGCTCATTCCCGACTGGACATGATGAGACAACCAAGCCCTTAGTATGGTATATGTCAACTGAGAAAGGGGGTAGAAGAACCGAGTGAACAGCAATACAACATTTATGGCACCAACGTGGGGCCTGGTATTGTTAATTAATAACCCGACCCACAAAACTTCAGAAGTGTGTTTTTTCGAATATTAAAACACATTGAGCATAAGACTTCCAGGAGTCCTGGTAAACACCCGGTGGCAGCCAAAAGTCTAGTCTTGTGTAGGTCCAGTTAAAACGAACAATGACTGATGAAGCCAGATCAGTGGAAGTTGAGGATAGTGTGGAAGGATATTAATGTAAGGCCACATTGTACATGGGCCTTGGAGACCATTTTATCAGTTGTACGACAAACGTAGGATAGTTTTTATTTCCAATTTATATATGTATGGCTGGCCTAGGCACGAAATTGGGAAGGACTAACTTATAAATGTAGGGAGGTGGACCAAAAGTGTGCACTATATGAGTGCCCTAGTAAGAGTTAACATAGGATAGAATGTTATATATGTGGGAAATGCTTCCACACAATATGCCTAGGGTGGAGAGTTGAGGTGCAAAGCATCATTTGATTGACTTTCCATTGCCCAGGCTGTCGAATACACAAAATGAATAAGGCCCAAGCAGCAGCTAAAACAAAATGAACCAGGAATTCCATGTCGACAACCCCAGATGCGACTTGTCCATATAGGATGTTCACGGTAAAGTGAGCACTTTTTAAGGCCCTTCCAAATGGCATTGACCCCTAATAAATATATTTTATTGCAGTCTCAGACGTTAAATTTTGAGAGTGATGAAATGTATGCACTGTGTTTACTAGTCATAAGGCAATGTTTACGTTAAAAAGTGCTCACTTTACTGTGAATATCATATACCAGAATTCTCAGGAGAAGGGATAAGGACCCAATGAAGTTTACCAGTGCCTGTGAGAAAGTGTTACAAGGAACAGATCTGCATAGCACTTGGTGGGTGAACACTGCATACTGGCAATGGGCAGGGAAAGCATTATGCTGATGGAAACATAGGAAAAGTAAGGAACGACTCCACGAAGACACTAAGACAGTGGCTGAACTGACCCACACACTCTACAGTCAATCACAGAGTGAAGAGGAAGAGGCAGAACTATTTATTAGATTAAAAATACAATGATATTGCTGAGTGCATGCATCCTGATGAAGCAATATGAAAATGCATATGACTAATCACGGAACCACTGTGAGCTGAAATGTATAAATTTTTCCATATCCCTCAACCCCAGAGGACCCAGTGAGACATGCCAGGGGTACCGAGAGGGCTTGGAAGCTTAAATATTATACTGTTCCTTCAGTCCCAACCAGAATGCAAGGGGCTTGTGCCCTGACTTCCTCTCCGCTATACCCTGCCATGCTGCTCCAGTAAGGCAAGGATAAAGGGTAGCATAAGACAAGCCTATCTGTTGGCAATGCCAGGGCACTGGACAATGGAGACGAGATTGCCCCACATTCAAAGGGACAATGACTGCAGGAAAAGAAGGGACAATGTGGACAGAAATAGAAAGAGGGAGATGCAAAATAAGATAAGAGGAAAAAGGGACCGAACCAACAGGAAACAAACACCCCATGCACGGGAAGAACCTGGTCAGCCTGAGAACCAAGAGCCAGAAGAGGCACCTGCAAAAGGATAATTCCATTAAATTTAAAAAAAATGGGCACCCAGAATTCTAATGGAAATAGCAGGAAAAGATACATATACCCTGTTAGACTCTGCTGCCTCAGCAAATTCCATTTGTGCAGAAAGACTTAACAGATTGGGGGAACGCTCGGATTAAGCCAGAAACAAGAAAAGTTCAGATGACCAGCACCATGGCCTTACTGGAGATTAAAGGGAAAATAACTCCGCCAGTATCCATAGACAACACCATACAGGGCAAGGTGTAATATCTAGTCACGAAAGAACTTCAGGAAGAGGCTCTTCTCGGAATCCCCTGGAGGCCCCGCAACCAGATAAAAAATTCATTTTTAGGTAGAAAGTGCAACATCAGCTACAGTCGAACAAGTCAAGGAACTTTATGAAATACTCAAATACTATGCCGATGTGTTTACATCCAGGGAGGCATTGAAGCAGACCCCCCCCCTCCCCCCTCAAACATGAAATCCTGTTGAAAACTAACCAACCAGTTTTGTCAAGGGGAGAGGTGTAACTGCATATAAAGATAATACATGACAGCTGGACAGTGGTATAGACTACTGCTAAAAGTTCTTTTTCTATCTGTGCCCATTTCTTCTCTGTCTCGGTCAGCTACGGGATGCAAACACTATTGGTTATCCATTCTGAAGTAAACAGCAACCCAGACCCTCTTAGGATGCATCACACTGGATCGTAATAGGTTTTTCACCATCAAATGTTCCTAGAGCTAGGGCATAGCTAATTGCTGATTTGATGGCGACAACACATTCAGAATGTCTCTTCATCCAGTGTCAGGTGATATCAGCCTGCAACAGTGCTCTAAGAGGTGCTGTCAGTGTTGCCATATTTGGTATGAAAGGTCGTAGATAGTTGACCATTCCAAGTAGTCTCTGTAGTTCCTGCTTGTTCTCTGGGTAAGGCAAGCACCGAATTGTTATTCTTTCAGGGTCAGGTATGAATTTTGCTGTTTGAAAATAAATGCCCCATAAAATGGACTATTGCTACATTATAATGAAGCTTCTCTGTGTTGTGAGTGTACTAGCCATTAAGTAAAAAATTATAAATATTAATTTTTATATATTGTAAAATTCAATTTAACAAAAAAGGCAGTAAAGCATATTCTTTCAGTGTTCGTTCGTGTTGGGAAATTATAAGCGTGAGTCAAGCCAGCTGCTCGTGATGCACCAGAGCTAGTGGAACAACAAGTTGTTCCTACAGATGAACGTCAGTGGTGATTTCACATCAAAAAGTATGTCACAGGAATTTTCTTGAGAGGGTGATTTGTGCCCGAGGAATCATGCAGTGATCAAACAATTCATTCTGGAAAGCCGATGAAACATTTGTATTGTCAAGTAAGAGAAAATAAGTTATTCTGAAGGGGATCGTTCTGGTCACTGAATATAAGAACTGGACTAGGAAGGAAAGGAGGAGAAGATTGTCAGTAGCGAAAGGAGCAGCATGTAACTGCAGAGCAGCTGAAGTGCTAGAGATAGGAAGTATGTAGAATTTGAAATTTAGCAGAGTATCTGACGTGGTATGAGACCAGTGTGGTCACAATTTAATAGTATGTACTACAAGTTGTAAGACTTTTCTATAAAGACAGTGTTAATGTTGTACATATGAGAAAAGAATAGTTAAAACTAATAGTAATTCATACAGTGGTTAGGTTATTGCCTTAATCATTCCACTCACCCACGAAGAGTTGAAGTGTGAAGATACATTTCCATCCGCTCAGAATATGACAATTTGGTGTCATGTGGGGTAGAAATAATAACTATGCTAAGAAAAAGAATTACGACTGTTCATGTTAGGTGGGAATGACCACTATGTCAGTAAATGGAACAACAACTGTTCAAAAAAGATTTTTTTATTTAATTCTTGGATGTAAAGGAAAAACTATGCAATACGAAAATTATGGAAGCCAATTAAAGAGAAAATTCTGCAGTCCATGAAACATTGCCTGAAAAACGAAACCAGCAGATTGAAGAACTTAGTAGCCAGAAACAACAGAGGAAAGTTCAGTGGGTGAGTGTCAGCGGCTACTGGTAAAAGATTAGGATGGCGCACGACTTGCGGTCGACGGGAAGATCAATTTCTGCTGACTACAATGCGAAGGCATCTCAACGCAGATATAGAATATACACGGCAGACACAACAGTCCAGCGTTCATCACACACAGTCAAAAGGCGAACGGAGAAGGAAGATTGTCAGAGGTGGCACTTTAAGGTGTTGCCGATCTTAACGGCAGCAGCGATCTGACAGGAGGCCATAGGGCTCTCTTCCATCCCAACAAGATGCAACGAATCCTTTGTCATATAAGGTATGTTTAAGGGAAAGGTTATGAAGGTATTAATGAGAACAGCTTATTGAGAGTTGAATCGGTGTTTTGAATAATTTAGAAAATAAAAAATCTGGGCTAAAGCAAGAGTTAAAAATGGCAGATAGTGCAGAAAGGAGCGAATTAGGTGGCCAATTCATTTCAATCACCGACACATTAAAGTTGATTCGTCAACCTTTTGAGGGGAACAAAAACCAATTAAGAGAATTCATCAGTATATATACTGCATTGATCCTGTAGAACATAGCATATTACTGAAGTCTGTTAAGTCTGAAATTGTAGGAGATGCCAAGGTGAAATTGTTAGTAAGGGAACAAATTCCTGGAAAGACGTGAAGGAGATCCTTGGGGAAAATTATTCTGTAAGGAGAACAATTGACTTTAACGGATATAAGCCGAGTAGACACAATGGTAAAAGAATTAAAGGAAGCAGCTTTGCAAGTATGCACTACACAAGAACAGGTTGCTATAGCTTTAATTCAGCACTTAACTAGAGCATGTTTCACTCAAGGGATAAACAATGAAAGGATTGAGACAGTTTTAAGGAGTAAAGAGCTCCCAGACTGAAACATTAGATAGCTGCTCGAATTGCAGGAATAGATCAGATGTTTCTTGAATAAACCGGTTACACAAGGGCACAACACAGGTAAAAATGTCCACTTATGTAGATCACATGAATACGAAAGGGTAGGTTTACATTCTTCAATAAAAACCGGTAATACAGAGAAAACAAAAATGGTGTACCCAACTAACTATACAAAAACCACAATGATGTGATATGTTTCTCATGCAGAAAAAGGGAACCTGTTGCTAGGTCATAATAACGAACAAAAACAGGGCTTAGATATCCTCATTCAAGGGACCAGAAACACATTAGATTTCAAAATGGCAGGGGACTCCCAAAAGAAAATTACGAATACAGAAATGATGGGGACAGACATAAATGGAGGGATGGTAACAGAGGGTACTACAAGGGAAACTAGAGAGAGAGAGTTAGGCAAGCAGCCGACCTTGAACTCTCCCGAGCAAAGCTGCTGGAAGCAGATATCAGGTAAGTGTAGCGGAAAACATGTAATACAAGATAATGATCAACAAAGATACAAATAACATGAGCAAAATAGTGTGCTACAGGTAAAGATGAATGAAATAGGAAGGGAGATAGAATGTTTAATAGATACAGGATCAGATCTAACATTGATAAATGGGAATATCTTAAGGGTAAATATTTTATCACAGATCAATCCTGATAAAAAAACTCAAATAAGTGGTCTAACTACGCTGCAAATGTGCACAAAGGGTACAGTAAAATTGACTTTTAATTTGAATTCGCTAGAACGAAAACAGAAATGCCAAGTGGTGTCGGTCTGTCCATACGACTGTATATTAGGACAAGATTTCCTGAGGTCGTCGGAAGCTGTAATAGGTTTTAGAACTAACACAGTACGGATAGGAAAAGAGTTATTTGGTTTTAAGCAGGAACATAAAAGAGTACGAACTTGGAATGTTACTGTGCCTGCGAGATGTGAAATGATAGTGCGATACACTACTACTTCAGAAGGTGTGGGAATAGTAGCAAAACGTGAACTAGTACAAGGGGTACATTTAAGAAATAACCCAACGGAAGCCAAGAGAGGTACATGTGTGTGCACAATAGTAAATACTAATGAAAGAGAGGTAGCGCTAGAAGTCCCTACTGTCAGGTTAGAAAAATGGCAGGCATGTTAGAATGAGTACTACATAAGGAACACACAAAAATAAAGATCAGAAATAGTAGAATCATTAAGATCGGAGCACTTGCATCATAAGGAAAGGGAGAATTTGATAAAATTGTCAGGAATTTAGTGATATTTTGTACCTTCCAGGAGCATTTGACATAATGAAGTACACAAGGAGGAAGTTAGGCGACAATAAAAAGATATGTTAGAAGACAAAGTCATTGAACCAAATAAGTCTGCAGAACACACCCATTATAGAGATCTCTAATGTGGTAAAATATGTAGCTTCTCCCAGTTGATACCTACAGATTAAGATGAGGAAGGAAGATAAGAAAAAAAAATGGCCTTTAGTACATCTACAGGCCACTATGAAGTAAAATGTATGATGTTTGGATTAAAGGGAACCCCGAAAAATTTTCCAGGTCAATGAACATGGTACTTTCCGGTCTTGTAGGCCTTAAATGTCTAGTCTATTTAGAGGATGTAGTTATTTATGTATAGTCCTTAGACATAGGCATACATAATGCAAGACTGCGTGAGGTGTTTCAGAGACTAAGGGCCTGTATTACCACTGTTTGATAAAGCCCTGAATAAAAGTTATCAGGTAAACAGGCCAAAAATTTGTATTGCGACTCGATTATACTGCCTATTTGACAGCCTATCAGCTGATAAAGCTATCAAGGTACTTGTCCACCTGATAGCTATCTATCAGCATGTCAAATTGTGTGCTTGAGCAATATGACGGCAGGTGGTAGGAGACAAATTGTATTTGACAGCGATTCTGATGAGCAGGTTTTGGATGAAATGCTTCGGTGCGCTATAAATTCAAAAGGCGACACATACTTCAAATAACTTACCTTTCCCGTCCATGTATTTGCATAAATTTTTTTTATTTTCTACATTGTCTTTTCTGACCGAATTAACTTTACTAGTCCGGTGAAATGCCACTGCAATTGAGTTCTCTTCCGTCAAAATGTATATGTATGCGAGAATTTGGTGCTAGTGTTATAGAAATATTATATATTATTATTTTTGTATTTCATTAAATGTGGATCATCGTAAGTGGCTTTTTCGAACAGTCGCCTCAGTGAAATGAATTGACACCTGTCTGCCACTTTGTAAAAGTGTTGTGTGCTGACTTATTCAATTAATGTAACACTTGAGCTATTTCTTGAAACCAAGAAATTTAAACTTCACAATGTAAATATATTTTTGTGTTCTGTTCATTTTATTGGTGGGGAACTAAAGTTTTACGTCTTTCGTGAGGCGTGATTGTTTTGCGGTTCTTCTTATGAGAGAGTGGAGATTCAAACTCGCATTGTTTTGATGAAACAGTGGAAAAGTCTATTTGTACGTAATATCATTCAATTTACTATAACTCAAAAGTTTTTACTTCATCGGAAGAACTGTATGCAATTAATGTGTTGCTGTCTGTACATATGCGAGAAATATTAACACATGAATAACATTGCAATTTTTATGTAATGAAATACACTAAAAGGGTGTTTATTTAGGTCATATGCATTTGAAAGCATCCCTCAAGAACAAAATGCAATAAATACATCACTGGTAAACCAATGTACAAAATGCACAATGTAAACATGTTCAACAAATTTAACTTTCCACAAATTGTTAGAAAATCAGTACAATAAATTAGGGTAAAACAAGGTTACTTTAACGCCCAAATACATAGAATATTTTAAGACCAATTTAAGAAAACATTGTTTAAAAACACGCAAATCTTCTTTGATGCTGTAATTCACAGACACCACTCGGTTTTGCTGGAAATCGGTCTTTCCCAGTAACCTCTCAATACGTTTAAAAATATTATAACAACAATTTAAGAACACATTATTTATAAAACACGCAGTCTTCAATGCTGTAATTCACAGACCCCACTCATTTTTGCTGGGAATCGGACTTTCCCATCGTGTCTTACCCAGTAACCTCTTAAAATGTTTTTAACAGAAAAAGCACCTATAAATTGTAAATATCACTTTGTCCATAGAAAACTAAAACTGTCCCTGTCACCAACACAAATAACCCAACTGTTACAATATTTCGAGTCCTAATGGTGATTTCTATTGGCAACAATCAGAAAAAAATACCAGGTATCGCCCTAACTTCCTGATAACTTACTGATAGCTATTCGCGTGGTATTAGGTGGGCGTAATACACAAGAGCTGGCAACACACAATACTGATAGCTTTGTCAGCGGATAGTTATTCAGCATTTATATCAGACGGTGGTAATACAGGCCCTAAAACTGCATAACCTCAAATTACAGCCCGATAAATGTGACTTCTTAAGAAAGGAAGTCACCTATCTAGGCGTGTTTACATATATACATACACTCGCAATTAGGCTACCGCCCGGTGGCAAGCTCTCTCAACTCTCCTTCACCCAACCAACTCCTTTTCCACTCCCTTCCTGAATTTACCAACCCCTCTCACAGATACCAATTCCTCCCTCAACACATTCCACTCCCTCACAGACCTCACAAGCATGCACTGCCTACCCCGCTCCGTTCTCCTCCACACCCTCTGAGCTTCTCGCTGTTGTTTCCTCTTCCCCTAAACACCCCCTTACTTAGCTTGCAGTGTAGCCCTCCCCATCCTCCCCCTTCATTCACCACGCTGTACATCCTGACTAACCTTTCAACTTTCCTCCTGTCCTTCAATGAGCTCTACCCCATTTCTTTCATCATCACTGATGGCCTATAGTTACCTTCTTCATCACCATCTTGCCCCTGCCTTCTCCACCTACCATTCACTCATCTTGCTGCGTTTCTCTGCACCTTTTCCAGTTCTCGCACCTCCACCTCCACATACGGGTCCCATACTGCTGCAGCATATTCTAACATTGGCCGTACCATTGTGCCATATGCCTTCTCCTTCACCTCACAGCTGACTCCATTCAGCACCCTTCCCAGCATACCCAGAGCCCTTCTTCCCTTTGCTACCATCCTCTCTACCTGTTTTCTCCACCTGAGGTCTCCCTGCAGTACAATCCCTAGATACTTATATTCTGCTGCTTCTTCTATCTCTTGTCCCTCCCATCTGTACATGTCCCTGATTATCGTCTTCTTCCTTGTGAACCTCACTACCTTAGTTTTTCTTACATTTATCTTCATTTTATTTTTTCTGGTACACAACCATATCTCTTACCAATGTCCGTCTGCAAATTTCTGCTCCCCTCTCCCACCTCAGCATATACAACACAATTGTCTGCAAACAATCTGATTTTTCCCCTATCCCCAAACCCATGTCATTTACCATTATGGTAAATAACAAAGAACCCAGCACGCTTCCCTGTGGTACCCCTGAAGTAGCCTCCTCTTCCTCCGATATTGCCTCCCCCACTTTCACCCTCTGCCTTCGCCCCCTATCCATTCCACTACCCTCCTGTCTGGTATCAGCGCCTCCACTTTCCTCATCAATGTTCCATGGGACACCTTATCGAATGCCTTCTCAAAATCAGGCATCCACCTGCTTCCCCTCATCAACTACCTGCACCAGATCCTCTAATAACCCAGCCAGCTGAGTCTCACATGAGTAACCCCTCCTGAAACCATGCTGGGACTCCTCCAACCAATTCCTATTGTTCATTACCCTCACCACATACTGCACCACCAGCCTCTCCATTACTTTTCCTGTACTTGATGTGAGACTCACCGGTCTGTAGCTGCCAGGCCTCCCCCTATCCTCTCCCTGCTTGTGTATAGGTACCACCATAGAATCCTTCCAATCTTGTGGTAACTTACCCTCTCCTAAGGACTTTTTATACAGCACTTCTAAATATTTCGCCAACTCCTTGCCACCAAACTTTAGTGCTGCGTTTCCTATCCCATCTGGTCCCCCTGCCTTTCTGCTCTCCAAATCCCTAATTACCTTTTCTATCTCCCACTCCCTCATCTTAAACTCACTAAATACCCCCCGAACCCGTTTGTCCCCCTATTCCAACCCTCCTTTGCCTCAAACACTGACAAGTACTGTCCTTGCAGCATCTGCGATTTTTCTTGGTCTCATGCCTACCACCCCTTCCTGTTAGCAGAGGGATCCCTTCCTCTCCTCCCCTTAACCTCCTAACATACCTAAACAATTTCCCTCATTCCTTGCCTTTTCCTTCTTCCACCATGTTCCCCAGAAATACATTCTTTGCCTGTTTGATCTTCCTTTCAAGCTCCCTACCCATTTGTTTCATCATTTCTTTAGATCTTATCATCCCTTCATTTCTCCACTTGGCATGTAATTTTCTGTACTGCTTCATTTTCAAAATCTCTTGTCCATAATATGGGGGATCTCCCCCAGCCCGTAATCTTTTCATTGGCAAAATTTCTCCAACATAACTTCCATTAATCCTCTGGGCCATATTATCAGTGACAAGGGTGTTAAACCAAATCCTGTCTTAGTAGAAAGGGTACAGAACAGAGATGTGCGGGATCCCAATGGTAGGGAAAATTCCTGAGAAAATTCTTCTATTTTTCCTTCGGGCGGGAAAAATCTTTTCCCGAGGATCTAGGGTTAGATATTTTACAGTTAAACCTAACTTTGACACAAACTTTGAAGCAGTAAATAAGAACAAAAAAGAATCATTTCAATATAAGTTACGAATACACCCAAATAGCACATGAGATAAGGTTAAGTCAATGTAGAAACACACACTTGCAAAAAACAAAGTACATAGCTTTTAAACATTAAGCCACCTGAAGCTTTACGTGTACCGATGTTAAAATTAATTCACATTAAGACCGACAAATAATTTGTTATATTTTCTCATCACTTAGACATACTTTATATCAGTAATAAAAGTGCTTTACTTGTGTAAACATAAATAGAACATAGTAAACACAAAGTTGCATAGTCACCAACCTCTGTATTACCTACTGCAGCATATAAAATGGGATGCTTTCCAGTTTACGCTTGCAAGCCAGATATCGCAAATAGTTTAAAATCGAGGCAACTTAAAGCAAATAAAAACTGTGCCATTTGTGCTTTTATGTTGGTGAACTCTTATGACGAGCCGATGATGCATTATACGTCCGTCGTCAGTCAGTTATTTTTCCATTCTTAATCTAAAATTCGCAATCCAAATTGAGCGTTTCAGTCGCAACAAGTCAGTCAACTTGTCATTTTTGTATCCAGGTTTGTCATCTGTCATGCCTTTTTCCTTTGTAATACATGCATTATATTATATTGCCTCATGCTTGTTTCTTGTGTGTCAAACTCTAAACACAAATTGATTACTTCTGTAATTGAGTCAGCTAAAAATTTTTTCCAGTTTCTTCCCGATTGAAAAAATTTTCCCCGGAGGGTAATTTTGCTTTCCCACACACCTATAGTACAGAATTATCCCAGATCCAATAAAGCCAAGAACGTAAAAATGTTTTGCGGGCTAGCATCTTATTATAGGAGATTTATCCCCAAATTTAATCATATTGCCAACCGTTATACAACCTAGTAAAGAAAAATGTAAAATTTGAATAGGATATAAATCAGGAAACAGCATTTCAGATGCTAAAGGAGGCTTTGCTCTCTGAACCAGCCCTCCAATACCCCGTTTTTTCAAAACCATTTTTATTAACAACTGATGCTAGCCAGGTAGGAGCAATTTTATCACAAGGGGAGATAGGAAAGGACAAAAACTGATTGCATATACAAGCAGAACACTGAACAAACCCGAGACTAAACATTCTACAATGGAAAGAGAAATGTTAGCAATTGTATGGGCAGTGAAACATTTCAGACCTTACTTGCTAGGAAGACATTTTGTAATACTAACAGACCATAAAACCCTCCAGTATTTAACGTAAAGGATTCCAGCTCTAGATTACATAAATGGAGACTAAAATTGGAGGAATACTCTTTATGAGATTAGATATAGGGCAGGTAAGACAATTACGCATGCAGATGCACTGAGTAGAATACCAAAGAGGGAGGTCAATGAGACAAATCTATGTGAGGTAAAGGGTAAAACAGATACAGTAAAGGAGAAATCAAAGCCAGATACAAAAGGTGAGGAACAGGTAAGTCAAAGGACATCCTAAAGAAAACAAGGGATAGTTAAAGAATTCCATGATACACCTGTAAGACACCAAGGAATGACTAGAACATAAAAATGAATTAAACAGTGCATAACTTCGTCAGGTATGAAAACAGACATTGAAACATACATTACAAAATGTGACTATGTCAAAGGAATAAATGATTAAAACCACAGGTAAAAATGCCACTAGAATTAACACACTCTCCAGAATCTGTATGGGAAAAGTGTAGTACGGACATTGTGGGTCCATTAGTAGAAAGTGAAATGAGTAATAAATACTCACTTACATTTCAAGATCTACTCTTGAAATATACTGTAGCAGTACACTTAGTGAATCAATCTGCAGAATCGGTGGGAAGGGCATTTGTTGACGAGAGTTTTGAAATTTGGGATTCCACAAAAATTACTCACGGACCAAGGAAGCAACTTTACTAGTAAACTGTTCTGAAAAGTTTCTAAAATACTGAAAATTTCAAAATAAAACACTAGCTCGTATCAGCCACAAAGTAAAGGAGCTATTGAAAGATAGCATCTTCATTAGCCAAATTTCCAAGACACTTCATAGCATACAACCAGAGTAACTGGGACAAATGGGTAAACTTTGCCACTTTTTTGCATAACACCACAACCCCATGTGGCTACAGGAATCACTCCTCATGAAATCATGTTTGGCAGACTGCCTAATATACCAGGTAGCTTACAAAGGGAAACAGTTGAGGTTAAATACAATTATGATTATTTGAAAATGCTAAGGGAAAAACCACAGGAAACCTGCGGTTAGTATGTAGACTAGCTTAAAAAAAAAAAAAAAAAAAAAAAAAAAACAGTAAATATACTTTTCATTGAACCAGGAGATAAAGTTCTTATGAGACTGTTAGGAGAGGAAGGTCTAAAAAACTAAGTATCCGATATGTAGGTCCATACATGGTAATAGAAGTAGGAGTAAATGTAACTTTGTTAAGGAAAGGAAATAAATCCATTAGAGTGCACGCAAACAGTTTGAAACCCTATTTTTAATACGGTACAGAAAGGCTATCAAATGAATGGTGATCCTCTTTACCAGTACTAGCACATCTGATAAGGACACAGACATCAGTGTTCAGAAAATAGAAGATTCTCCGGGCCTATATTATGAATATGTTGGAGAAACCCGCTCTACAATACTCAATGGAGATTGGTGACATACGTAAACATAAGTAGATTAGGAGAAAACTTTAAAAGACTGTCAAGGTATGTGCATTTAACGAGTAATCTATGTGGAAGGGAACATTTGGAATTTACAAATAAAACTCTCTGCTCCAGTAGGATAAACAAAATTATCTCAAAACCTAGATTCAGTTAACAATTACAGGATATTATAATAGATGGAAGTTCATCTAGCAAATCTGAAACAAGGAAATCATGAAGTATCTTTCCTTTAAAAACCATAGGACAGTTAAGCAAGGTATTCTTCGGCATGCTTGATGAGGAAGACGCATACTATTATAATGATAAAATATCTAAGCTAGAAGTGGAACAATTGGAATTTCTTAGCCTAAGTAAAGAACAGATTTTTGTTGTTAAATCCACTCTAGAAAAAAATAACAGAACCACTAATGAAATATTGTTAAGGCAGAACTCAATAAAAGAGACACTAGAAAAGATAACAGAAGAAGTTAATAAAAGTAATGGACATACTTCCACAGTAATGTCCAATCACGAATTAAGAATCTTAGTAGATGATACTGTATTCCGAGGTAGAAACATTGAGGAATCAATACAAGTTGATTTTAGATGCTATTCTGAATGCGGTTAAAGGAATAGTGAACCAGCATATTGTAACACCGAAACAGATAATGTACTACTTTAAGCAGTTTCAATCGCATCGCAAAAGTGAATTTAAATTACCACTTTTGGGGGTAACAGGAATATATAACCCACTTTTAAAATTAATGGAATTAGATGTATTCAGTAAAGGAGATATTTTGTGTTAACATTTATAAACTCATACCATTACCGGTTAAAAAGTGGAAACCACAACAAATAGATTTGTATTCGTAAATCCTAAGAAAGAATATTTAATTATGCAACATTCCAAACAATATTATGCAAATTTAAGTAAGGATAGGATAAACAAATGTAAACAGAAAACTAAGGAGTACAGAGCTTGTAAATAAAACATTTCCTTTAATAACCATGTCCCCAAATGAGGAACGTGAAGCACAGTTTTTATATACTGGTAGTTCAATACCTTCTGATTGTTTAAAATATGTTGTAGAATTAAAGAAAACATTATGAGTCCAGTTGGATGATAATGAATGGATCTATGTAGTTCCCAATAAAGAGAAAATGACAGCCTGTGATAACGGTAATCAATCTTATATTACAATTACAAATACAGGAAAGATAAAGTTTTTAAGAAAATGTAAAGGATATGGAATTAAAGTTCTTTTAGTTTCTCCGAATATCCTAAGTACAAACTCAAGTTCTAAGGACATAATTTCAAATATTAGCATAGATTTTGATTGTTGTGAATTAGAGGATTGAATTACAGTCGACTCTCGATGTATCATTATTGCATGTATCGATAAACCACATCCACCAAACATTTTTTGTGGTCCCGGCAAAATCCCTACGTAAATAATGTCAACATAAACTGCTTGTATCATTTATCGCTTGGAGTATCGGTCAAAGAATATTTCAGGTCCCTTCACCTAATATCTCACACAACTATAATTTTTAAGCTGGTTGTTTATGCAAACGTCTAGTAATCGGATATGAAATATGACATGCACACCACCGTTTATAACTGATCTGCGGCGCGCTGTCTAATGTCTTGTCTTCCCAACACGTCTGTTGACACTGTGGAGTGGTACGGTGAGCGAGGTTGGCTTGCTACTTCCCCTACATGCCTCCAAGAGGGGAAGTGGTTACCTATAGCAACGAGTGTAGCGACCTAGCGTCCTCTCTCTTACCCTTCTTTCTGTCTGTCTCAGTCACACCCCTTCATTCCACCCCTCACAAGCCTAACCTCCGAGAGGGGAAGTTGTCGAGCAATAGATAAAGCACGTCCTCTCTCTCTACCACGCCCACTTCACTTGCCTTCCACACACTGCCCGCCGGCAGCAGAGCAAATCAAGTGTGCCTAGTGAACATAATTTTATCAAGATTATGCGTCGCTCAAAATAGTTGTAATCTTGTATTTCAAAGCAAATGTTTTCACTTTACGCAAAATATTTTAACAAGGAATTATTATTTGAAAAGATGTTTTCTTTTGCTATTAAAGGTGGTTTTTCCCCCCATAAGGTTGGTGTTTTATTGTATCTTGCATAAAATTAACATGATTTTAAATTGTAATATTTATTTAACTCAAGGGGCAGCATCGTTGGAAATAAAATTACTGCCCAGAAGCATATACTGTACTTGAACTCCCCTTGTCATCAAAAATTGTTTGAACATCGAGTGACTTTTATTATAAGTGTAAAATTCATTTTCAGTAACTTCTGCAAGGAAATCGGAGGATTTATATTAATTTATTTCAATAGATACGCGCATCCTTTGAATAAACTGATAAAATGTAAGGACCTACTCGACACCTTTTGCCGTCTAATAATGGTAAGCATGGAGCAGAGTGCAGTGTAAATTACGACAGGGAAAATCAGAGAACGTGGTTTTGAATGATTAATTATTAGACAGTAAATATATCAATTATAATCACCTTATTAATTTTTGTCTCAAAATTACAAGTTTTATTTGCAGTAAAATATAAAATATAATTAATTACTTTAAAAGACAGACATGTCACACGTGCAAGCAGTCTGCATTATTTACAATAATATTTTTTTCTAAAATTCCCATTTTTATTGTGTTTATTAGCTAAATTGTATTGACATATAATGTACAGTTATTACTATACTCAACATAAAGTTTTATAAGGTTAGAAGTTGTATTTTATTGATGTACATGTCTGAAACCGCATATACTGAAATCCCGCATGTATGGACCTTTTTACCTCTTAAACCCATTACCAACTGACTCCATAAGCATATCCAGTCATATAAAATATCTTGAGGTAGAACACATGATTCATGAACAAGAATGGAAATTACATAATGCAAATAACTTGTCAAGAATGCATTGTTGTATAAAATTCAATTTTATGTTTTTATAGTTTTAATATATATATATATATATATATATATATATATATATATATATATATGAAAAATGGAAAGATGGGGATTGTTGCAGTTTTAGATTTATTTGTTTTAGGCCTACTACTGTTAATACTATTGATAAAACTACAGATGTTGCATACTATAAAAGAGGTAGAAGTATATCTCGAGCTTCGAGTGAAAACTCTGTGTGGCTATATAGAATTAAACGAGACATCCTTAAGAAAGACTCTATATACGAAAAAAAAAAAAAAAAAAAAAATTGCTGAGGTGTTATAAAAAATGGTGGATGTATATCAGATTTAGAAACAATTTCTATGGAAATTATTTCTTTCCCAAGGAGGGAAGTGGTGTGTGTACTAGCCATTAAGTAAATATTGCAAATATTTATTTTTATATATTGTAAAATGCAATTTTAGAAAAAAAAAGTAGTAAAATATATTCTTTCAGTGTTCGTTCGTGTTGGGAAATTGTAAGCGTGTGTAAAGCCAGATGCTTGTGATGCACCAGGGCTAGTGGAACAACAAGTTGTTCCTACAGAGGAACGTCAGTGGTGATTTCACGTCAATTAGTACGTCGCAGGAGTTTTCTTCAGAGGGCAATTTGTGCCCGATGAATCATACAGTGATCAAACAGGAAAGGAGGAGAAGCTGGTCAGTAGCGGAAGGAGCAGCATGTAACTGCAGAGCAGCTGAAGTGCTAGAGATAGGAAGCATGTCAAATTTGAGACTTAGTTGAGCATCTAAACTGACATGAGACCAGTGTGGTCACAATTTAATAGTATGTACTACAAGTTGTAAGATGTTTTCTGTAAAAACAGTTCATGTTGTACATATGAGAAAGGAATAATAAAAATTAATAGTAATTCATATAGTTGTTAGGTTATTGCCTTTAAACATTGTATTGTGTGAATATACAAGAATCTATAATTACAGTACCACGTAATTATTTAAGAAGACTCCTTACTCAACAACATAACATGGCGGAGTCGAAAGGATCCGGCATTGGTCAAGAAAATAAAAAATTAAGTGAGGCGAGGATATGGAAAAATAATGGCGGAAGAAAGCGTCAGTAAAGAGGCAATTACATCTACAGCAATGAGTACACTCAAGCAACCAAATTCGTTGAGATTTAGTAGAAATCTCGTGGAAAACTACCGTAAGTTTTGACAAGCATATGAACTGTACATGTTAGCAACGGGAGCAGTGAAGCATACACCGGACGTCCAAACAGCTATTCTCCTTACAATAACACAGGATGAAGGCTTACAAATATTTAATATGTTTGATTTATAAGTACAGACAAGACGAACCCGGAAGAAGTGTTGCAAGCCTTCGAGAGATACTGTGTGCCAAGAGCAAATGTCAGTGTAGTCATTAAACCCAGAAGAACTAACCTTGGCTAAGTGTATAAAAATTTGTAAAAATTCAGAAATGACACAAATACAGTTGAGAACCGTCACTCACGGAGAAAAGGCAGGAAGTGTCAACAGCATTCACCGGACAGCTAAGTCCTACCATACAAAACAACAGGGACCAACGGAGGTACAGAGCAACAGAGGATACTTGCAAGGGCTGTGGCACGGCCAGCAAGCCAGACAACACTCAGGCTCATCAGGGTGTCAACAGTTCAAGTACCCAAGAACTCAAGGTAAAGTGACAGATCAGTGGAAATAGAACAGCACGCACAATCAAGACGTCCACTCAAGAGATACGTATCCATAAAGGAAGAATAATGTTCAGTGTTCACGATGTGGTAGGACACAGCAAATTAAGGTATGTCCGGTTTATGGTAAAAAAAAAAAAATGTAATACGTGTGGTAAGATAAGGCATTTTTTAAGAGTATTTAAAAAAAACATGGGTTTTATTAACAATGTGAACATGCAAACAGGTGAACTTAATGGTAGTAGCCGGAGCATTGTGTGCGAGGTTAGTGAGCATGCTGAAATGACCAATCAAAGAAGTAGTGAATGTGGTGATATAGGTGTAATGGAAAATGTGGTCATGTTAGGTAAAGCGAACACAAGGGATGTGGACAAAAAAGACTGTGAATGGGTATAAAAAGTACATATTAAAAATAAGTCTGTAAAAGTAAATGTTATTACTGTAGACTTGGTAGCAAATTAGGGGTTAATGTTCTTCCCACAACTGTGAAACTAAAAAAATTATTGCGGTAATCCAATACCAGTGGTGAGAAAATGTTATTGCAAGTGCACATTAAAAAGTGGTAGATCAGGTGTGGTAGAATTCCAGGTGGTAACAAATACAAACACACACCACCATTACTTGGTTTACCTGCAATAAAAATGTATGATCTGGTGAGGTGTGTGTCAGCTGAAAGTTCAAACACTAAGGAGTTAGGTAATACAGGCACACTGGTACAGGCAGGTCCACAAATAGAACAAGTAGTGAACAGGAGTATTGGTACGATGACATTTCCTGATAGTCTGAATCAAATACTAAATGGCAACAAAGACTTACTGGAAGAGGTAGGCACATTCAATTACACCCATTACATTAAATTTAAAGAGGGAGCAGGGCCTCATGTAGCGAGAGTGAAGAAAATACAATTTCACCTAATTGACTCGCTCAGAGTTGAGCTAAAAAGAATGGAAAAATTGGGGATAGTATAAAAAGTTAACAAACCCACACCATGGGTTAATTCATTAGTTGTGGTAAAAAAAACCAGACAACAGTTTGCGAATTTGCTTAGACCCTTTCATGTTAAATGAAGCCATAATGGAAAACACTTCCCTCTCCCTACATTTGAAGAATTGGTGTCGAATATGGCTCATGCCAAAGTGTTTACAACACTTGATGTTTCCAAGCAGTTTTGGCAGATTAAATTAGATGAACCCAGTCAGGAACTCACAACCTTCAACACTCCCTATGGCAGAAAAAAATTTACGGGACTTCCCTACGGACTTTGTTCAGCACCGGAGTTTTTTCACAAATGCTTAAGCCAGTTTTTCTCAAGGATCTCAGGCGTAGAAATATACATAGATAATTTGATTGTCTGGGGCAAAGATCAGAGAGAACACAATGAGAGACTAAAACAAGTATTGCAAAGGATTAGGGTAAATGGTGTTAAAATTCAACAAGGCGAAGTGCAAATTTGATGCACCTGAATAGTGTATGTTGGCCATAGGTTAACAACTCCAAGTATAAAGCCAGATGAAGAGAAAATAAAGGCTATTAATACCATGCCGAAACCAAGGAATAAAACTATGTGAGCTACTTTTTTGAGAATGATTACCTATGTATCAAAATTTATACCATACCTCAATGAAATAAGTTACCCACTGAGGGATTTAAATAAAAACAGGGTCACACGGTAGTGGACACAGAAACACAAGCAGTCATTCAAAGAACTAAAATAGGTTTTGACAGATTCACTAGTCTTACAATACTTTGAAAGAAACAATTCCATTGTGTTGTCGGTTGATGCATACAGTCATAGTGTAGGAGCAGTAATATTACAAAACCAGCTACCTGTAATGTATGCAAACAAGTTCCTCACAGAAAATGAACAAAATTATGCTTAAATAGAGGAGTATATGGCTATAGTCTTTGGGTGTGAGAGATTTCAGCAATATCTCTATGGGACCCAATTTATAGTACAGACCGATCATTTGCCAATTATCTCTATATTTAAGAAACCTTTAAATGAATGCCCCTTAAGGTTGCAAAGGATGAGACTCAGGTTACAACCTTATCACTTTACCCTAGAACATGTCCCTGGAAAAGAACTTATCATAGTTGATGCCTTGTGGCTGGGAGCCAAAAATTGTACGAAATGGATTTAGGTCAGGAAATTGAAGGACACATAGGGCTAGTAATAGAGAAACTACTAGTCTCACAAAATAGGTTAGAAGAGTGTATGGGAGACTCAAAAAGATGAAGAATTACAAGCAGTAATACAAATGGTAAAAAATGGGTGGCCAGAGAACAAGGTTAATTGTGCAGAAGTGACAATGCCATATTATGCAGTAAGGGCAGAACTGTATACTGTAGACAATCTTTTAATAAAGGGGAAGAAGTTAGTGGTTCCTAAGATATTGAGAAAAGAAATGTTAAATAGGATTCATTATAATCATTTAGGTGTTGCAAAGTGTAAGCATAGAGCCAGAAATCATTTGTATTGGCCTCATATGGACCAAGAAATAGAAAATTTTGTATCTAACTGTGCAAGATGTCAAAAATATCAAAATAACCATGTCAAAGAACCAATGTATACAAAATAAATACCAGGTGGACCATGACTGGAATACAAAATAAATACCAGGTGGACCATGACTGGCGGTAGGAACTGACATTTTCGCACTGTTTCAGAAAAACTATGTGATAGTTGATTATTTTATTAAGTTTGTGGAAATTGAGGAATTACATGATATGTCCAATGACGAAACCATTAACAAATTAAAGGCAATATTCTCGCGACATGGGATACCAGAGATAGTAAACAGTGATACTGGCTCTCAATTTGCTATTGCGAAATTCAGACAGTTAGGTAAGGATTGGGGATTTCGACATGATACATCTAGCCCACAGTACCCTCAGTGTAATGGATTAGTGGAACACCACATAAAAACTGTCAAGAAAATGCTAAATAAAATACAGATTGAAAATAGAGATGTACAGTTAGCCATGCTTGAGCTAAACAATACCCAATTGATCACAATATTAGAACCCCAGCTGAAATAATGTTTACTAGGACACTTAGTTTGCGGTCATTCAGGCCAGGGACCCACACAACGTATGAGCAGGAAAAAGTGCAACTAAGGGTCAGCCAGGATAAACAGAGGTATTATCATAACAGGGGGTGTAAAGAGCTTAAACCATTATTGCCTGGAGAAAACATTTTCTATAATAATTAGGGTCAGCGAGACAAAGGTAAAGGACGTGTGGTTGGGTATGCCCCACAAAGACAAAATACATTTGGAGAAATAGAGTGCAGTTGCTCAAAGGTGGCAGCAACTTAATGTTTGATAAGACAACTGGGATTCAGGATCCAGACCCGCAGGGTACGGACAAAGAAAATAAAGGAAGGCAGGAAAGACATAGTGAGGAATTTAGAGGCTGGGATCACCAAAGCTCTGAATTCAGGGCCTCCAGTATTACAGGGTTCGGGCAACAGCAGTGACAATAGTCTGCATGAGGATAGGTCTAGGAACCAGACAAACCAACCTGCTAATTCTCTTGTATTACGCTATGGTTGACAACTTCAATGACCAAAATACTTGGATGAGTATACTTGTTAACTGAAAAAGTAATATGCCTATGGAAAGAAAAAGGGAGATGTTAGGAGTGCAGTTTGTAGAGGTTGGCAGTGTTAGTGTGCGGAGGTTGGTAGTACGAAGGTATGTAGATGGTGGAGGAGGAGTTGATTGTATGAGGATGTAATAATGTAGTATTGTGTGAATAAACAAGTATCTACAATTACGGTACCATGTAATTACTTATTTAAGAAGACTCCTTACCCGACAACATAACAAAGAAGAGTTGAAGTGTGAAGATACATATCCATCCGCTCGGGATATGACATGTGGATTAAATTTTATGTTTTGTTCTCTTGCTTTTTGTAGCACTTTCGCAGCAATTTTATCATGTTCTTATTGCGATGATGCAGCTCCAAGAATATCATCAAAGTAGATAACACCATCAATGTCACCAAACACATGTTCATTTAGTTCCTGAAATTTCTTTGGTGCACAAGACATACCAAATGGAAGATGCAAAAACTTGTAGTAGCCCCATGAAGTGAAACTGCGGACAAGTAACTTGACTTTTTAGAGAGTTCTAGTTGTCAAAATCCATCTTTAAGATCAAAGACTGAGAAGAGTGACTTTCCAGATATTTTATCACCTGTTTAATTGTTGGTATTTCATTAGACTCTCGTTTAATCGCATGATTAAAATCTTGTGGGTCCAGGCAAAGTCTTAAGGTACCATTTGGTTTCTCCACAACCACCAAGTTGTTAACCCAGGCGTTTGGCTCCTCTACTTTCTATATAATTCCTATTTTCATCAAAGATGCAAGTGTAGCCTTCAATTTGTTGGGAATTATTTGTGGCTGCCTACTTGGAGGCCTGACTCAAGGCTGAACATTTTCGTCTACACTTATGTTGCATTTACCTGGAAATTTTCTCAAGCCAGTAAATATATCTTTATTGTCTTGAATGAACTTATTTTTGTAAGACTCTTTTACCATAACATCATCAGTACCACTCTTCTAATCATATTTAGCTGAATACAAGCTTGCAGACCCAGTATAGAAGTGATGTCAGCATCTGCAATCCTAAAATCCATAAATTTTACTACACTGAGTGCCTCACACCTCAGGTTGACAATTCCAATTGGTTTCACCTTAAATCCACCATAACTCTCTAGGACTTCATTTGTGTGGCTTACTTTCAGCTACACTTCAATTTTCCTAAACAGTTTTTCAGGAATAATATAGACCTCTGACCCCGTATCCCACTTGAATTTTATTCTTCTGCCTTCAACTGCAATGACTTCATGCCATTTTGTTGTGTTGCTAAGCTCTCAACTTGCTTTATGTCTCTTGGCAATACCTTTATACCACTCACCATATATTAGTGATCACCACCATCTGAGCCTTCTTTCTCCAGTCCCTTTACTTTTTTGATTCCTTTAGAACTTTGGCACATTGACGCAAAGTGATTAAATTTTTCATATTTATAGCACTGTTTGCCATATGCTGGGAATTCGTTACATGAATGTGTATCATTGCACTATTTTCTCTTGCCAGCGTTCTTTTTATTTTGCCTCTTCTGACCTGTATCATTTTTCTTGGAAGTGAACACAACATTGATACTCACTGGAACAGTTGACTCCGAGACTACTGGCTTTTAAAACTCACCTTGACAGCATTCCCATTTGTGTGTGCTTGTTTCAGCTAATCTGCCAAGCTCGCATTCTTTTTATAACATCAGGTCTTGTGTTCATAGCATCTGCTGTTGTAATGCAGAGTCCGTGAAACCCATAAAATACAATTCCGCACAATTTCATCCACCCGCACACCAAATATACAACTGCGTACTAACTTTTTCAGGTCAGTCACTAACTGTGACTGAATATAGTGGAAACCGTTCATATGGCACATTTTTCCTTGGTCGGCAGTACACTTTAAATGCCTCACTCACTTTATCATATTTCCTTCTATCATCATCCAGCAAGTTAAATGTGTTGAAAACTTTGACGGCCTCTTCTCCTACGAGATTAAGTACAATTGCTGCTTTTATTTAGGATGATTTTTCCAACTTTCCAGACACAATCATGTAGATGTCAAAGTTTTGTATGAATCTTCAAACACTGGGTTTGTTTGTGTCCACCATCACTCACGAGCGACGTAAGACAACACCACGAGTGAATTCAAAATCTCGATTCATTAAGGCTACAAATATAGGCCTACTTACCTGAAGCTGCTGCTGCTTGGCCTCTCGCTGTTTGGAAACAGATTTTAAGAGGTTGCGAACACCTATTGCTTTCATTTTTTCTTTCTCCACTTCCTTTGCCAAATTGTCAACCAAATGTATAAAACCATCACAAAATTTCTGAAATTCTGTGATCTCTGGAAAAAAAAAAAAAAGTCCAATCTAAGAGAACTCTGCTTTCAAAGTAAAACAAAACGAATGCACAGTAACAACAATAAACAGCACAGGCAGAAAAAAAGAGATAATTTTACAGTCTGCAGATGTAAACAATTTTCATAATTTTTTCAAGATGAATACATTAAATATGGACCATTAGGGTGTCTACCAAAATATCATCATTTATTTTAGTTACTTTAAGTGACATTAAGAGACTATATCTTTTTTGAGGCCGACTTGAGTATTTTCGTGTCTCAAAGCTATGTCAGTGCAACCTGTAACGCTATGCAGTAGTAAAGAGGAAGCTGAGACATTTAAGTCTAAACAGCAGTAAAAAAAGGACCTTTACTCAGTAAAAAATTAAATTTTAACTTTTTTTTTTTTTGGAACTGTACATAACAGGCTTATTTAAGGCTGTTCACAGCAAAATGAGTACTTTTGAAGCCCTAGTTACTTTTTCCTTTCAGCCATTTTTTATCCTTTACCACCCTTTCCAAATAAATATTGCCATGTGAGTAATAAACACAGTGTGTATAGGTATTCCCTCGCACTTGGAAGTTAACGCCTACAGCTAAAATAAAATAAATTTATTGAATATTATTCCAAATGAGAAATCTTTCAAAAGTGCTTGCCTAGGACTCGAACCCAGGACCTCCCACACCACAGACTGGTGGTGTACCAACCGACTGTGCCACAACAGGTTGGCTTTTGGAATGAAAATTTGATAAAATTTCTAAATGTGAAAATTACAAAAAGTTTGAAAGTAAAAACAATAAGTATAACTAGGGATGACTTAATTTCAGGTAGTACAAATTTCTTGTACGAAAAGATATACGAACATTCTCTCTTGAAGAAAATGAGTTACTTCAACTTCAAAGACTGTTGCTTGTTTTGTGGTGAGGTTATTGATATGGAACCAATAAAGAAGCATTCCAGAATGATATCCTTGCATGTCATATACAAAAATTGCAAAAAAAATCAACATGTCAAAGAAGAAGTGGTGATTGGGGCTGTATTGTCGCAAGAAGATGTAGAAAACAATCTTGAGTCTTCTGAGGTGCAATATCAAAAAATTCCTGACTCCAAATTTTATATTGGTTTTAGTATGCCCGGTGCCGTTGCCAGTGGAAGACCCTGTGATGGTAGAGCTACGGCATTCAACAAGCTCTATGATTACCTTGAAAAAAAAAAAGATTAAAGCCAGTACTTGCTATCAGATCTTGCAAATAAAATGAGCGAGCTCAACCCAGGTGGTCACCTTTTACCGATAAATACCTAAAAAACAAATTGTCACAATGCTATGGGGGACAAAATTGTCATACCACCCAGCTAATGAGATTGTGGTAGTCCTCTGGCATCTCTTGTTCTTACGGACAAGTGGCAAAAAGGTCAATACAAAAATGAAATAGACCAAAACAAAAGTTTCTTGGATGCTACAATATTAATTATACAAGAAGAAATGTCTTCACATGTCAACAATTGTGATGCATACTACTCACCTGACGATATTAAAAAAGGAGGTAGGGATCAGATAGGCATTCTTTTGATGGTTTAATGAAACTAAGGAGAGGCAAAGAGACAGACGTACTTGTACTCACTGCAGTCTTGGCTCATGCAAATGAGGTGGTGTATATGTTAACTACAGGCACAGGCATCTCGAATGCTTAAAAAAAATTTACAGCAGCTTGAAGAAGCAGTAAGGCTTGAGAAAAATGAAACATCACATCCTATTCATACATGCCATGATGGTCTGTGATACTACGTCTGGACCATACAAAAAGGGATATGTAACTGGTTTTAATAAGCTTAAAAATGACACTGAACTGCAGACTGCTGTACACAAATTCAATGACTCAGTTGCCACAGGTGGGACATTCTTCATCACATTATATGGTGGGCGGTATGAGGACGGTTTAGATACAATAGATGCAAAAAGTACATGCAGTTAGTCGACAAGAAAACTTCCAACTACGTACTAGACCTAGCATCCCTCCCACCAAGTTCTGCAGCAGGTCGGCAGCACAGTCTACGAGTCTATTATCAAGTGCAGGCATGGCATAGTAATCATCTCCTGGAGGGTGACGGGATGGATGACCAAACATGGAATATTTCAATAATTTCCAAAAACTCTTCCCTCAGGACCAGACTATTAGCTCTATCTTGTGCACTGCAATTGTAAAGCTGGTTGTGAAAGTAATTGCAGGAAAAGTGGTCTACAATGCTCTACACAGTATGGTGAATGTGCAGGTTAATCTTGCAGTATCAGATTGGAAATTGGGGATGATGACCTCAACGCATTTGAATATGTTGATGATGACTCACATTACGAACAGGAGAACTGTGATGCACAAAAGGAAAATTGTTAATTTCTCCAAAATTCAATCCAGCCAAAGCGAAGACACTACATGACAGTATGACATTATCATGACAATACTGCACTCATAAACTTCATTTGCACATTAAAACTGCCATTATACTGTAATAATAATATTAAAAACTATAAAAATTAGAGCTGGGACGAACCCAGATTTTGGAACCGAACTAGAACTTAACCCTCAATATTTTTATCGAATAGAACCTGAACCGAACCTTTAAATTTGTATACGAACTGAACTATGCTATAGTTCGTCGAACTTTAACTGAACTTTAAAAAATCTCTTATCCTCGCACATATGCCTTTATAGTTTAGCCCTAAATTGGTATATATAAAAGAAAAAACAATTGGATTATGGATGCTAAATAGTAATCAGTGTGTGCACACACGCATATCTGCAAATTAAGTACTTAACATGTTTAGTGTTCCCGTAGATCATTTTAGCAGTGTTGCCCACTCAAGTAATGAGAGTTTTGTTACTGGACCTCTGGACTTGGCTATGAGGTGCAAGTGAAAACAACATATATACATACAGCCTTCATAGTTCAACCCCTGTCCAAGTATAAAACAAACTAACACAACCACATTCATAATTTCATGTATAATTGTTTAAACACGTGGGTGTCATATATATATATATACACACACACACACACACACACACACACACACACACACACACACACACACACACACACACACACACACACACACACACACACACACACACACACACACACACACACACACACACACACACACACACACACACACACACACACACACACACACACACACACACACACACACACACACACCGTACCCACGAGAGTTTATAAAAATTAAAGTGTGAAAAACTGACTTAATTACGAGTACTCGTAACGTCAGACTCAACATTTAAAAAATTGAGTATTATTTTTATGGAAAACGTAGGGTGACTCGGCTGATATAAACATGGCGGGAATTACAAATAAAGCTAGATTATGTGCGCTATCACTTATATAGTAATAAATATCCGTGTTTGAATTCATGACCCATAATTAAAACATGATTTAATTTTAAAATACGTACGTATGAAATTTATATTCAGATGTGACAGCGGGGGACGTAATTACAGCAGCAAAAATTCGCAAAAAATTACTACTCTATACCGTATTTACCACCATTACTTTGGCACCATATTTACAGAATTTTTTAGTCCAAAAAAATAGGGTGCATGAATTATACAATGAATAGCCAAGACACGTTAATGTAATTATTAAAATGAGGTCTGCTGTACTTGCATATTGTGGCCGATTGCTAGCTGCTTCCTCTACATCAGTTGAAATAATTACAGGTACAAAATAAAGACATAAAGGGCAATCGTTAGTATTACTGCAGATTGTTTTTATTTTACTGTGCAGCTAATTGTAGAAAAAGGTGTGTGTAAACATCTGTAATGGCAATGCAACTGTTTTCAACATGGCGGCTTAGTAGGGAAAATACAGCAATTTAAAAACTTTTATCGATAACCCTGAGCCGCACGCCGATGTGTTCCACAAACATCAACCAATCATCTGCTCATATTAATCCAGTGCCTTTGTTCTAACTAAATGCTAGTGCCCCTATTATACCGGCCATCTTGTAAAACCTAAACTGCACGCTGCAGAACCGTCCACATATTTTCAACCAACCGCCATTTTACATCACAGGGATGCTACTCCCTCAGCGCGGGGGTAGATCGGCTCCTTGTGAGGAACCTTGGTCACCCAGTTGGTTCTCAATTAGTTTGCGGAGGCGAGGAGAAACGATTACGACTCATCGCCCAGAACACCTCTTCCAACTCTACACATGTAGGCAACACATTGCCTACCCTACAGGAAACTGGAAAATACAAGCAATTCCTTCTCACTGGGAAAATATGCAACTCGCACCTCGGCAGGTACCCCCCCCCCCCCCCGCATGAAAATTTAAGCAATTTCAATTCACCACAATTGTTATAAAGGGCAAATACAATTAATCGAAATCACTCGTAAAAATGGAAATACAAAATAAATTCTCACTCACTGGTCGAATAGTACTCTATATGACTAAACTGCTGTAAGTACGGAAATTCTCATTATAGGCCGTACTCGTAGGTATGGAATTTCACAGTGTGTGTGTGTGTCTATAAATATACACACACACACACACACACGCACACACACAACCTGCATAGTTTCGCCACTAATAGTTCCCAAATGTAATGGCCAATTTTTTGCTAGAGTGGAAAAAAAAGGTACAAAATTAACATAATATTAACTTTTGGTTTTAATAGATTTGGTTGATATAATTTATCATAACACTGGGAAATGTATCTTTCTAGTCGTTTTAGACGTGGGTATGTGAAAACCACAAATTAGCAACACAAAGAAATGTTAATCGAAAATGTCATTTTTCAAAAAATCAAGCAAATCACTTATTTTGTATACAATTATTTAAATAAAGAATACGCCTGGTTTTACACACTATAAGAGTTCAAAATATAATGCTGTCATCACTGCTACAAAAACAATAATCAAATATGACTTGTTCTGTAATTTTTGCTGTGTTGCATTGTTATTTTTCAACTTCTTTGACGTGAAGTACAGTATTTACTCATGTATACTGCACACCATGATTTTTGCAAACAAGTTGCAGGAAAAACATTTTTTTGTACTACAATTGCACCAACAATTTGTGTGGAAAATATTTTAATTAAATAACTCACCCATGCTAAAGGCCAAAATATTGTTTTAGGTAGTGCCAGTCGTGGCATGCTGTTTTTTTTTGTTGTGCTGGTTGGTTTTTTTTTTTGCCATGGTGGAATGGGTGACACTACCCTTCTCTAAAAAAAAAGTGTTGCCTCTTCGCTTCTCACCCCCAGGTAGCAATCCACTAGACTCTTTCCCTACACTTCCCTTTAAAGATAGCGGGACAGTTTAGGAGTGGATAATTTACGACTACCACTCTCAGAAATGTTCTCCTTTAATTGGGTAAAAAAAAGGGCACACTGTACATGAGTAAATACTTAAGTTTGTTTCAAAGTTTGTTAATGATGTTCCTTTCTAGAACATTTTCGAACCGAACACGAACTCCTGCAAAATTTTGAACTGAACAAGAACTGATCTTTGACATGATAATAAATTTCTAACCAAACCCGAATATAATCTTAAAGTTTGGGTTCGGTTCAAAATTCGAACATTCAACCCACCCTCTAATAAAAATTTATTATACTAATAAATAAAATATTAATTAATTGGCATTCCTGTAAATCTGATCACTGTTCACAGCTTCCCACATTTTAGATGAGAACATGGCAAGTAAATATACAGGTGCACAAAAACTGGACTGTTTGCCAATCATTTGTTTAAATATAACCGCTTGTAAAACCCAGTCTTTCCCAGGTATTAACTCACGAAAATGTGATTAGTTTAAAGTTGTAACTGCCATCCTGTTTTGGATTGTCATGGGAAACACTCCACTGACACTGTATTTGCCCACACACTAATTTTTTTTTGCAGCATTACACTAGATTTAAGCATCAGATTGGGATAAAATATAATAGCGAGTATGTTATTCCCAGTCATTGTCTATCTGCATACAAAATTTCATAAATATCCAGCTTAGTTAGGGATGATTGAGAATAAAGGAACATACGCGTGCGTACGTGCGCACGCGCACACACAGAGTTTTTTACATTTATTTATTAGTATAGATTACCATAACTTTTTAATGGTACGAACTAGAGGAAAAATGATCACAAGAATTTTTATACAGAATTTATATAGCTTTCATTTTTTTTCTCACGTACTGTATTTTTCTTTTTAAAGCTATGGTGTACAAGATAAATAAGAAAACGCTATTATTTTCACATTTTCCCAAAATGGTGGCATGTTCCCTACTGCATATTTTAGTTAATTTTCTCCAGTGGATTTAGGAGACCCTACAAAATTTTCCAGTAAAAATTAACTTTCGAAACATTATTTCTTGTTAGCCAAACAACATGACTGTAGAAATCAAGGACAAAACCATCTATAGGCATTTCACGGTAAAAAACATTAAAAGGCCTTCCCAACAGACAATCACTAATAAATATATCTTACTGCACCCTTAGGCGTTAACTTTTGAGAGTGGTGAAATGTATACACTGTTTATTAGCCACATTGCAATATTTGTATTAAAACACAGCAGGAAGATAGAAATAGGGTGAAATTAAAAATTTAGAAGGGCCTTAAAAAGTGCTCACTTTATTGTGAACAGTCTATAGAAATAAAATTACTGACAAAATAGCAAAGAAATAAACTTCTACATTCTTCAATTTCTAAAATATTGTTACAGGGAGGGTAGGGGGTGTGATCTCCAGGAATAATCAACCAAGGAAAGTACCATGAGACTACTACAAATGTTACGCAGTGGGGAAAGAAGGGGTGAGGTAGGGTGAGGGAAGGATAAAATTTAGACTGACAAAAATAGAAAAATGAGCCTACAATACAATCTAACCTGCAAAGCTTCCGCTGCGTGCTGTAACTTATACTCAGCAGGGTCAGCAAGATACCTTGTACCCTAATACTTACTGTAATTCCAGAAAAGACTAATTTAAACCAAAAGTGAACAAGCAGTAGGGAAAAAGGGGGGCTTACTCGCTCAGGGAGCGACAGGGTTTCGTGACCGTTTCATGGGTCTCACGCATAAGCCATGCAGTGACATTTTCCCTTTGATTCCCATAAACTTACCTAAACACTAAACAAGAGTGGGGTGATGTCTAGTGACGATGAAAATACCTGGCGTGGAAAAAAATGAAGGCCGAGGTCAGGAATAAAATAATATAAAAAATAAAATAGGTTTTATAAAAAATTAGGTAGCAAAAATATAAAAAAAGGTGATAACAATAATAAACAAAGCACAAGACATAGATATTTACCAGGTAGAGCTATGTTTCATTAAACAGAAAAGTAATGTTTCAAAAATAGAAAAGAAATCAGGTTAAATCAAATTAACCTCAATACAAATAAAAAATATAACAATGTTACACTTAAAAGGATCAGGGGTAGAAAGCCTCCTTTCAAGGAATGAATGAATTAGCTGTAGAGCTAGCAGGAAGCCATTCTCAAAATGAAGATACCCTAAACAAAATTATGTTGGATCTGTGCATCAAAAGATAAAAATTAGCTATAGCAATAAGGCTAATCCATTCGCCCCCTAGGGCTTAAATGAAAATCACACACAAAATAAAACACAAATAAAGGCTACCTTATTTGTGTGTGCTTATAGAAATATTTATTTTATAGCTAGATTAGCCAAAATAAATAAATAAGCTTTTAAATAACTTGAACAAGAATTAATAGAGAAACCAGAGAAAAAGTGTCAAACAACTTTAAAATACTCAAAAAAATTAGATTTAGGGAGGAACCTGTCGAATGTAAAATATTGGGGAACATAACGTAGATCTCGGTTTCAGTTAGTGCAGTAGTACCAATACAACTCCATCACTAACGAACCCAACACCCAACGGAGCCATCTACAAGCCAGGCACTGCTGGTACCCATAACCTTACATTTAAATCTTTCTTAAGAGGTCAGAAAAACAACTCAATTGCAAAAATTTAGAATCCTTCCAAAGTCGTCTTTAAATTATTTGGACCATAAGAAACCTAACCCCGATAGCCCCTCGACCAGTGCTGATGGATAAAACATAATTACCTATGAAGTTGCAGCCATGGTCTCTCGTCACCTCCTACACCCTCGCACCTCGCATGCAGCGGCCTACCTCATCTTAAAGCGACTAACCACTTGTTTACTAAAGTCTAAATTTTTGAAGGCATGGTCGGGCCAATTCTTCCAGCTAAGCAGGGACGAACGTCCCGACCACGCAAAAAGTAAAGATTTTCAATGAAGACCCATCATTATTTTGATGTCACAGCCTCTTCCTGGGTGGCCCACCTCCGCTAAGACCTGAGCTCACAACGGCTGTCTGCTATCAACTCTCTCTCTCTCTCTCCCACTCACAACTCCCTGACCTCCATAACTACTGCTGATACTCTGATCCAGTTGCCTCAACTGTCACAAGCGAAGCCCGACATCATGGCGGTCCAATCAGAGCCCTCCACAGCCGCAATCGATATATCAATAGCTCGCCGCCAACTCCCTCAGCAAAGTGAAATCCTTGTCAAAACAATCTTGGCTCTACCAAGGAAACGGTTGACACAGCTTGCAGCTGCAGTCCAGGGCTCCAAATGAGAAGAAGATAATTCCTCCGAACTGTTGAAAGGGGGATAACTTCCCTCACCTGGCCCGAGAAAAACATGGCCAGTCGCCGCTGCTTCATAAGAAACCTGCTGATTCAAGTGGTGACGAAACACTTTCAAGATTTAAAAATAACGAGTGACCTCAGTTCCTTAAGAACCTTGGCAGTCAATAAAATAAAAAGTGCCTTTATCCTAAATGAAAAAAAACGGTAAAGTAAATGTTTCCTAATTCAATTCCATCATAACTTAAATGATCTAATCTTAAAAAGAAAAGAAATAAAAACGAAACAAATAGAAAGTCAGCAAATTACGAATATCTGTTAAAACTAGAAATATACATATATAAAAGAATGAATTCTAAAATAGACTATCAGTTAACTTCCCAACCAAAACCTATAAATCTAGCTTAAGGCCATGCCCTTGAAATTGACTTTCCCACAAACACATTTAGAACTAAACAATCATGAAATTATTGTAAAAAAGAAAAAGGCAACATGAACTTCTTATCAAATCTAATGAATTAGTAACAAGGAGGGCTTAACCCAATCAAAACAGCCTAAATCCCTAAACTAACTTCCAAGGAAGGGAACGCCATATGAAAATACAAAAAGACAATTCACATCATAACAATATGTTCAGAGGTTTTTTTTTTTCATTTGTAAATAATTAAAGATACATAATAATTGCCACAGTTTATTATTAATTTTTCTCACAGGTGTAAAAAGGCCTACATGAAACTCAATTTAAATTTTTGCAGCAGATCAATGTTTACTACATAAAACGTACTGGAAATCTCATAGATGTTTTTAAAGTTTGTATGAATCACGAATGCCATACTTTCACAACCTGATAAATGTTGAGACACAAATATGTCTGTGTAACTAGAACTTTCACAGTTATCAAAACAACACATCCCTTACATTTTTAATCAGCACACAAAGATTACATGCTTATGTGAAACACCATAAAAAGAACATGCTTCATGTACACGTGAAAGTGTAACATGATGCATGTGAAGTGTAACGTGAAGTCATCATAATCCCGGGTGGCTCATTTGTAACACCCCTTCAATTGTTTTCTACAGAGGAGGTTCATTGACGCAACAGTTCACCCTTATATGTAGATATGGGATAGGCTTCTTCTGCTAGCTCGTGCAGTTGGAGGTGAGCTGGTCAGGCACAGGAATGTCCTGTAATGAATGTAAAGCATATGCATATGATACAACTATCTTCAGAGGGCTGACAGACCTGTAATGGGTGTAGGGCTCTACTCGGTGGGACTGATCCCGATTGTGGACACTAAACATCCGCATCTGTTATTTTAATATGACCATGATGGGGGAGGGCAGTCCTGCCCCTCTGGAGCAGCATAGGCTGCATCTGTTCACCCAACCGCCTCATATCACTTCAGCGACTGCAGTTAGTATTGACAAAACCAACAAGTGCCATGGAAACTCAGTACCACAGACGATTGGTTCAGTCCGACAGAAGATTTCTTTGCGTAACCGATCCATGATGTTAAATTTGTGGTAGCAATGGACTAGATTATAGAGATACCAGCACTTTAAAGATAATTTATTTATGTTTGTGCTGTATAAATATTTATGTAAAGAAAGCTATTTGAAAGCCCCTACCCTCAAAATATTGGATAGATTTGTAAATTCAAGACATCACATTGATGCCGTCAGGTGAGACACGAGACGAATGATGACACAAATACTTACTGGCAATTTGGGCACCAGCGGTGCTTCCCAATCACTGCACTATTGACACTCAGGGTTCTCAGGGATGTTGTGGGTTGTGTGTGTCCGTCTCACCCGTGCGTACTTACAAACACGTTGGCAATACTAAACTTTTTATCAAATCACTGAAATAAACAACTGATAAATATATGTGACTAGGACACTGTCTCTACTGAATAAAAAATTGAGTTCACTATAGACTTGTCTTTATTGATATTGTTTATACACATCAACGTGCCAATGAAATGGTTATCTCTGTCATGACTAACCAATTCCACTTGGATGTTCCCCAGCCCGTAATTAATCTAGCGCACGCCTGAATGGATGATCTCACCAAGGTGCGTGAAAGCACAGCCTTCACAAGGGAAGAGGGCCGACAGCCGTTAGGGTGGACTCACGGTTTTTCCCTGAAGACAGGACACTGTGAATTACAAATGAATACTCTTAATACACATTAACACGAGTGATTACTCAGCATCACTAATGCAAACTCGTCGGGGCTCGCCCTCCAGCACGTGCGTAGTGTGGTCACTGACTATACACAGAGCCAGCTAGGATGGGAGTAATTGCACTGTACACTAATTACACAATTACATAGACCCTTGACGGATACATGAAATAAGATGGGACACGAGATAAATATTCACAATAAACACACACATGTGTGAAAACAAGTTTAGGTGGTGCGGATGCTGCTGGATGAAGTTCGTAGCGGACCACGTGGTGCAGGTGAAATTGCAATATTTCTGCGTGGAAATGGAAAACTAAATTCAGATAAAATATTATTAGTGTTTGCAAATGGTTCTCTTTACGATTAGCGTTGTTACAGGCTTGTAACATGCCTGATGGCGGTAAAATCAAACATTACTGCGACAGCGTGGTCAAGTACAAAAAGCATCAATTTACGTGAAAAATACATTAAATCCTGAATGAAAAATACATAGAACCCTGAAATAAATGATTGGACATACTATCTTATATAAATAAGTTCTTAAAACGCAATGATGGCGTATACAAAGACTTGGCTTCAGTCGGCCGCGTGGTTGTACACGACGTTACCGTAAAATATTCAAACACGAAAATTACCCTTAAATACATACAGAAAAATAAAGCTCTTAAAATTGCATGTAGCAATTCTGCAGAAGTTACAATGAAATGCCATAAACAGAGGCAGATGACGTCTGATTTAAATGTGCGGGTCACGTGACCTCTCCAACATCTTTCTCCTCATTTAAGATAAAATGCCATAAGGGCGTAAGAAATTAATAAAGTGGGAGCATAATGCTGGGGAAAATGTATGGTAAAAACGTACTCAAGCAAAGATTAACCGGTAAACAACATAGACTATGGAAACCTATATCAGTGAACAAAAGTTGTAGTGCGCACGTGACAGTGTCTTACCTGGCCAGCTTTCCACGACAGACTGTCCAGATACAAGCGTCGCACGGACCTATCATGGCCGTCTATGGGGTTCACATAAGCTGAAGTGCTATGCACGCCGAGTGAAATATTTGAAAGTGAAAATAAAATGGCAAAAATTAAATTAGATATTGTTTCACATTTCTATAATTTTGTTATGAATTTCAATATTATTTTAATGTCTCTGTGTGATGGTGTTCATCCCAGAATATTAAGTGTTCTTAATCTCAGCGCCACAGGCACTTTGAATATTCATAACCAAACAATTAAAATTAGTACAAGCCCTTTAAAACATTTTAAGACATATTAAACACTGAAAAGTCAATATAACACATTTTACTCTGAAATTAACATTTATAGGAAAGTTCAAAATTGTCGTCCTCTTTGCGCATGTGCGGTACACGTGACCGCCGTCATGGGCTCTAGTGCCGCTGGCTGTTAGCCGGCGTCAACCTCAAAAGCATGTGTTTATTTTATTTTGAAGTTTCACACCCATTGACAGTTGGATTATTTTTATTTCTATGCTTTGGCTGGACGTATTTATATTTGAAGATTTGAATTTTTATTATATCTTCACACACTATGTTATCGCAGTTTTTAATTACATGTAATGGCTCTGGAAGTGATAATTATCTATAATTTTACCCGGGATTAATAGCATTTTTGTGAACCCTGGGAATTTCAAATTAGATGCCATGTAGAACAGTCCTTCGTAATTTTGCTATGGAAGGCAATTATTTTGAGAAGACTGCCCATCCTGCTGCTAGGGAGGTGTTCGAGATACACCTCAGTCTTAAATGTAGACTACGTGGCTAAACTAAGAAGACTCAACTTCCAGTTTTTAGTCATTTTGAATGCTAAAATTCTGAGTGTTTTGCCTTTTCTACGTCAATGCCAGTAAATGAGTATTGATGTCTCATACATGGGCAGTGTATCTAGAGCAACAATGATAAATTGTCTTCTTATAAAATGCACTACAAATTTTTATAATTTTATTTGGAAAAAATTTTCAATCAAATTAAGTTTTGGAACACATGAACAATTTAGAATATTCATAATAGATTAAATTACACAAATTTTAACCAGAAGCCAGAGGGTTTTGGATTTTATGCTTCTAGCTGTGTAAAACAATTCTGAACTGAAATTTAGTTATTTATGATAGTCCAGCAGAAGAGAATCACTTTTCCCATAATTTACTTGTTTTGTCACATATGTTATAAGTGAGGTAATTCTGTAAATTCAGTTTAGCGAGATTTTACAAGGCCTACTTTCTTTGATAATATTTATTTCAATTAATTACTCTGATTTTCAGTTGCAGTAATTTCTATGATTTCTTTTCCTAATTTTTATCAATGTTCATCTTTTACTTTCACTAATTGTAATAAAATACAATTATTCTTAAAAAGGTATTTCTGTGTAGTTTTTGAAATAGCTAGATATGCTTATTTCTTAGGGTCCTTTTTCATTCAAAGTGTATGAATATTGTTTCAGATAAGTCTTGGATCATGTTTGATTTTTGCAGTGTTACATATCTGTAAGGGTAAATTATTTGCACTCACCAGAATTTTCCATTGAGTTATCTAAACACTGAAGTGACACTTACCTTGATTGAAATTAAGAATTCTCAGTTAAACAATTTTCTTATGATACAAAATATCTTCACATGTAATTTTTACTATCAGGGGGTTTTTGCTTTATCTGCATCATTAAAGCAGCTGGTAGTTGAGTAAGAAGAAATTACAGAAGGTTTAGCAATGCCTTGCATCACTCACAACCATTCATATACCTTAGCCCAATTACAATAACACCAAACATATAATAACTTGATGTGTGCCAGGCTACAGACTTGCATGCACGGTCAACGTGGTTTTGGCTGCGTAAGGTCATGCATGCTTGGCTAGTGCTAGTTAGATGTTGAAGCTACGTTTATTACCAGTAATTTGCACTGGATGTGACGGTTGGCGAATGGGAACAAAGTTTTCCACTGTTGGAGTGGTAACGGATTCAGTCAGAACGATTGACAATTTCGGAGTACCTGTCTTACCAGGCATTACTTCAGTCAATGCAGGAGGAGCCGATGCTGGCTGGCTAGAACCAGCGACTCTGGTGGAAGGATGGTGGATGTTGGTATCGTGCTGACCAACATAGTACCGTCGATTCCACGGACTCTTGGCTCCAGAACCTGGGGTTAGCTGCCCCGTACCTTACCTCCGTACCATGTACCAGACCACGTACTATAGGATGATTTTCTCTGGCTATATGAATGTGCGCAGGGAAATAAATGTAATAGAATACTGGAGATGCAAGATCTCTCCAGATGACGGGCGAGCTGCATATGGTCTCGTTCAGCTTGCCTACTAGGAGTAGTGGGTCTAATACACATGCTCGCTTGGCGGCGGTATAGGTCACCTTTTGCTACTCCCTCTGTGAGTAGTATCTTCTACAAAAAGGCATAGAGGTTGGGTCGACTCTTACAGATATTTTCTGATTGTCGTGAACACGAGACAAATCCCTAACTAAGTGTATTTCCAATAGTGGTTGCCAGCACAGCTCGGTACTCTATTCAGTCCCTCATCACAGACGTGCAGACCTAGAGCGTTGAGCCGCCTTCCTACCACTATTGGGTGTAGGTTGCAACAAGGGTTAGGCCTTCAGTCTCAAGCAAATATCCCAGCCGGCACCGTATGCGCTCTGGTACGATACAACTTTGTGTGACTGTCTTGCCCTTCTTGGATGAGTTTCTAGTGGTCAGGGCTCTACCGTTCTATCCACTGGGGTCTAGAATGGATGGCCGTCGAATGGCGTATGTATAAGACGTACGGATTCCTGAAGGGACTCCGCAGTCCTACTCTAAGGTTTGTACTGGTATATTCAAACCTGGTCTCGGTTGACAACGTACAGTAAATATTATTTATAGTGGTCAAGGGAAACACCTCTAGAACAGATACCCTCAGTGAAAGGAACCATTTGTATTTATTAGACATAATACAGTGACACGTGCTACCTCCTAATCAAGCAGAGTGAATATGGAAGTAATCTACGGTAGACAGGTTTAGGCGACCTGATCCCAAACTACCCAAGATATCTAATAGCATTGACAGCTATGAAAACAACTTGGTCGCAGCTACTCTATACAAGGAACGTCTAGAAAAGACAATAAAAAAACGGGGACCACTACTTTAAGAGCAGTGGGAGTAGTTGCCTCTACCAGCAAGTAGAGGCGGCTGCTGTTCTAGGCGGAGCAGCAGCGGAAGGTGTGGTAAGTCTGCAGTGGTTAAAGACAAAGAGCTTCTGGGAGCTGGTAGTGGTTGTCGACACTGGAGCTTCTGGTAACGTCAATAGTAGCAGCCTCTGATGGCTGCTGAAGAGTGTTGAGCAGTAGAAGGCCCCAGCACACAAAGTGATAGAGCGAGCTACTGGAGCAAGGAATAACTCCAGAGCCCGAGCGTGCATGGTCTTACATAGTTCGCAGGACAGGTGCAACGTCGGGCTGTGGTGGGAGATGTGATGTCACCTCATGACATCCCTCTTGCGCAAGGCTGGGGTGGGGGTAGCTACTTTCTGCTTGGCGCTCGGCTTCATGCCTATTCGGCTGCACTTGGTTTTGCCCAGAGGCAGGTTGATGGTTTGTAGGCTCTCAGCACGGGAAGGGGGAGGGGGAAGGGGCGTGATCGCTAGCTTGTGCAACCTTATTTTCCACCCGTTTAGAATCGCCCTCCAAATTTGTGGTGATCTAAAACACTTGTGAATAATTTGTAGCCGGGTTCGACTCTCTCTCGGGTGATGTAGAACTACACGAGACAGATGGGCCGTAGTCATTTAGTAGTGTAACTGGAAAGCGGCACGCATGAAACTATAATGTTTATTACCAAATAAACACTATAATCTACTCTATTTACAAGATAAGGAGAGATTCCATTTTCTGAGAATGGTGAAGTGTTGAGCTGCATTAATGCTCCCATGTGTGCTCACTCTTTTTGAATGTGACTATGTGAACATTCATATTTCAAAGGTGTGTGAAATTTCCAATGTTTTGGGGGTTGAGAATCGTCAGATCTGAGCATGTTTCCTAGAAGTATGTGAACATGGAGTTACGACGACAAACTTTTGGTCTATTAATACAAGTATTTCATAGAATACAGTTTTACAGTAATTGAATTAACAACAGACAGTGAACGTATGAATGTATTATACTGCATTAGTCCATAACAACATGTACTGTGCAGTGTATCATCTAGAGATATTCTCAGTATGGCATGTAGCTTCAAAAAGTTATTTGCCTTGTCACCTTTATTTGTAAGTTGATGTGCAGTTGTTTAACAACAACAATATCCAGGTAATCGTTGGAAACCATGGAAATTTTTTAGGCTAAAGAAACCTGTGCTCATAAGGCCTAATTCATGTAACAAAGAAGTTTTACTTTCACACTCAATACCAGAAACATTCAATAACTGTGCAAATATAAAAAAATCTACGA
This sequence comes from Dryococelus australis, assembly GCA_029891345.1. Classification (NCBI taxonomy): domain Eukaryota; kingdom Metazoa; phylum Arthropoda; class Insecta; order Phasmatodea; family Phasmatidae; genus Dryococelus; species Dryococelus australis. The sequence goes on along the minus strand of CM056998.1, from coordinate 139,313,388 downwards.
TAATTAATTTAAATAATTTGTATTTATTCCATCAGAATATTAGAGGTTTACATAAGCAAAATTGATGAGCTTTCTGTGCTTGGACAAATTATCCGCAGAACGCAATTTGGATGTACAAATATTATGTCTAACAGAAACACATTTAACTGACTCCTCTGCTAAGCAAATTAAAATTCACACATTTTTAATGCAAATATCAAGTGTTTGAGTGCAGTTATGTGGCAATAATAACTGACAAATTAAAAAAAAAGGTGGTCCTCAATATATATAGAGCCCCTTCTGCCAACTTTCGTAACTTCTTGAAATTTCTTGAAGCAAATCTTAAACCCATTTACAGCCCCAATCTAGAAATTATTCTCTGTGGAGACTAACATTTATTAGTTAAAAGAAAGCACCCAAATAACTGAACTTGATAGTCTACTAAGTACCTTCAACCTTAAATCTGTAGTAAACTGTAGTAAACCCAGAATAGAAGAACCAGTCAGACAGCAATTGATAACATGTTCATTGATAGTAATGCAGTTGCAGTGCCACTGTCTCCCAATAATAAATGGCTTATCAGATCATGATGCACAAACAATAATTATGCCTTCAATAAAAATGCCCTCCAAAAGCATTTCTTATAACAAAATGCGAAACTTTTCGCTGGAAAATGTCTTACAATTTAAACGCGAGTTCAGTAGGGAACAATGGTCAACATTGTATACTCGTACCGAATAAAATGAAAAATGTAACTCATTTCTTAACCAAGTTCTCCATTGTTTTGAAAAATGTTCCCATCCCAACTGACCCACAGTAAAAGAAATCGAAAGAAAAATGTATGGCTCATCGAACGAATAAAAATGTCATGCGAAAACAAACGAAAACTATAGAAGACTGCCAGAAACAGCAGCAACTTTGACACAATGAATCACTACAGGAAATTCTGCAAAATTTTGAGTAAGGTCAAAAAAATCTGTAAAAAAGGAATTTTTTTCTGTAACCTCGTTAAGAATTCTCAAAACAAAATAAAAACTACATGGAATATTGTAAAAAACACAACAGGAAAAACAACAGAGCAATGTCCAGTTGCAAACCTAAAAGTAAATGACTGCAAATCCTCAGACCCTAAATTAGTAGCAGATACATTTAAGTCATACTACTTAAATGTCGTAGAAAACATGGTTAAAAAAAAACATTAAACAAGATATAAGTCATATTCCTACACTACAGGGTACAGAATACCCTGCTATATCTTTTATAAACACAACTCCAAAAAAAGTGGGGAAAACAATCAATTCTTTGCAACCAAAATTATCTAGCTGCTACGATGGCATTAGCTGTAGGTTATTAAAGCAACGCGCTTTTATATTCAGTGTTCCATTAAGCCATATTTGTAATGACATCTTCAATACAGGATTGTTTCCAGACAGACACAAATGGGCTATGGTAACACCATTGTTCAAGAAAGGAAACAAGACCGAAGTAAACAATTACACACACATCTCACTTCTTACATCCTTTTTAAAAGTAACTGAAAAACTAATATACAGGAGGTTGCTGCAATATTTTGAGAATCACAAAAATCTTATCAAATTTCCCATTTGGCTTTAGGAAAAACACGTCAACAAATGTTGCAATTTTCAAACTAACAAATAGCATTCTTAATGCACTTGATAAAAAGATACCCTCTAATGGAATATTTTGCAACCTCACTAAATCATTTGACTGTGTAAATCACAACATACTTACAGAAAAAATTAAGTTTTATGGAATCTCAGGTACATCAAATAACCTTTCAAACATACAAGTGCAGATCAAAGGAAAAACTACTTCATTCTATTCTGAACCAGGAAAAATCAAGCATAGAGTCCCACAAGGATCAATATTAGGCCCCCTACTCTTCTTAGTTTATATAAATGACCTTCCATGTGTCTTAACCCCAGAAACTACTCCAATTTTATTTGCAGGTGATACTAGCATCTTAGTCTCTGGAGGCTCAGTAAACGATCTTACACAAAAAACGGACACAACATTTACAAAGCAAATTGCATGGCTTACTATAAACAAATTAAATCTCAACCTAGATAAAACATATATTATGAATTTCCTCACAAAGAACAGAAAGAAAAAAAACATTAATTAGTATGTTAGCAGTAACAGACAAAATTAATTAAACTGCAGAGATTAAGTTTCTCGGCTTAAAAGTAGACAATTTACTTAACTGGAAATCTCACATTGTATATATTTTACCTAAACTAAGTTCAGCATGTTTCGCCCTGCGGAGTGTTGCAGAGGTCTTGAACAAAAATACAGCAAAAATGGTATATTTTGCATATTTTCATTCCATCATGTGTTATGGTATAACTTTTTGGGGTAATTACACTGAGAGCAAAAAAGTGTTTCACATGCAAAAGAGAGTTGTAAGAATAATCAATGGAAAAAGAAAGTCAGACTCATGTAGGCCTCTTTTCAAGAGCTCAGAGATTTTAACATTTGCATGTGAGTACAGGTTTTCAATACTTACATTCATGTCCAAAAACAGTCATTTATTTCAGAAAAATGAGTCCTTTCATAAGCAAGACACTAGAATAAAAAAAAAACACTTCCACATGGCTTCAGTTAACTTAAAACTTGTCCAGAAAGGGCCATCCTACCTTGGTAGCCAACTTTTCAATAAGTTACCACAACACCTTCAAGAAATTTGCTTCTCTAACCAAAAACTCTTTAAATAACAGCTGAAAGAATTTTTTTCTAAACTATCATTTTATAGTGTAGATGGATATCTAAACTACGAAAATCAAGAAATTATTGCATAACATATCTTTGTACGCATTTCTTGTTTCAGTTTTTCTCGTTTTTTTCTTCTTCTGTTTCAGGAAAACGACGACGTCCTACAGCATGTTGGAGGAGGATTGGCCAAATTACGAGGAAAAGATGTGATGCGTATACATGTAGTCTGACATATATATGTGGGTATTTACGATGTCCAGTGTATAAACTTTGTATACTGTAATTTGACTTGTCCAATATCTTAGTACAGCTATGTTTTGAAAAAAGACCTTACGGATGCAATAAAAGAAAACAAAGGCTTCAGGCAACAAGTAAGCTTATTTTGGTCAAAAGTGTGTCTCATTTCTGGGTATATCATGGACTGGTAGTGCTGTTTTCTGTTGAAGACACTTTTAGTGTTTTTTTATCCCAAATTTGTTAATGGTAGTACTTTTTTTTCCCATTTATTTGAAATTTGCTACTAATAACATTAATTATTTATATATTACTGTGAGCGTGTCAAGTGGGTTTGTGTTTTCCTCTTTACTTTCATTTATAATAAAAACAAATAGTAGTAACAACTACTATTTCATTTTACTAATTGTAAAATCTAAGAAATTGAACTTGTTATAAATAACATTTTAAAAGACTTACTCAATAACAACTAAAGAAGTTTTTAGTACATTTTTAGTTAATTATAAAAAAATTAACTTTTTGTGTAATTCTGATTTAAAATGGAAGTTTAGAGACAAAAACACTGACAGAATGCCACAAAACAATTTATGTTGGAAAAAAAAAAAAAAAAAGCATTAGAAAATGCAAGTGATTTGTGTGAGAAAGAATTTATTATACTTAAGCTAAGAATGTATTTTTTAATAAGTATGAATTCCTACAAAAAAGTTGTTATGATCCCTCAAAAGGCACAAGAAACCTATAACAAAACTTTAAGAGTAGTAACTTTACAACAAAGCAAGGCATGTGTCAAGCAAAGATTGAAAATCAAACCAGGAGAAAAATTTTGTTGCTGTTGTTGTATAATCTTATTTACAACTCCAGCTAATTGTGAAAGCGGTGAGGTACAGCTAAATAATGATGTGTTGAATTATCAACAGAAAATGAGATACAAAAAGAAGAGGCTCTTTAAATGCTACTTTAACAGATGCGGAGTGTTCTCCTTTGAAGTTACACGTGCTAAATGAGAATTCCAAAACAAGTTATGTGCAAAATAAACTAAAAAAGTTACAACAAAATGAAAAAACGAAAATTGAAACTGTTCTTGATGTTGAAGTACCAGCAGAAGGAATCAAATTAGAAAAGACAATGGAACAAAAAACTGCTGATATGGATTTACTGGTTGAAAACATGAAAAGCCAACTACCTCAACTAACAGCAAACAAGAAAGTTCAGCTATTAACAATCCCTGCATTTCTTAACTGGTTGAGAAATAAAATAAAAGATACTTTTCAAGTTTCTGATTTCTCTGTTTGGCAAGCCCAAAGGCTGCTATTCAAAGAAAATGGTTTTCTTGCTGAACCTGAACCAAAAAGAGGGAAGAAACTCAAGCCTGAGGTCATAACGTTGGTTGTCAATTTTTATCAAAGTGATGAACAGTATAGGGCTTTGCCAGGTATGAAAGATGCTGCTAAGTTTAGGAAAGAATTATACGAGAAGAAACTGCTAATTTTGAGCATTCTATATTAAATATATTCAAATTTTAAATGGGAATATCCTGATGTGAAAGTAGGTTTCTGTAAATTTTGCATGCTCCGCCCCAAATAGTATATTTTGGCATATGCCAGCCGAACTCAATTCGTGTGCGTCTGCACAATTCACCAGAATGTCATATTGCTCATTCATACAGCGCAGCTTGAAGAGGGATATAGAGAGCTCATAAATCTGCTACTTTGTGAAAACCCTTATCATGAATGCATGCTCAGGTACTGTGAAAAATGCCCCTACAAAGATAATCTAACAGACTTTCTACAATCAAAGTTTGACGACTGTGATGAAGATAGAATTGAATACAAACAATGAATTTCAACAGACAGGACTCAAATTATCACATGTACAGCAAACGACGATGAACTTATTGATCACCTCACTAACAAATTAGAAAAACTAGCTCCACACTCTTACATTGTAAAGTGCCAATCTGAATAATTTAAAAGCCTCACAGATTCCTGGATTTCAGCGAGAATGAATTTTACTATACAGGATGTGGCTCAGGTACCACTGGACTTCCGACTCTTGTAGAGTACACCCTGTCATTATAAACTTAAGAAGTTGTGTTCATAGTGAAAAAATATTTTCATCACACTGCTTCATATCTGACGACTTGAAACATGTTTTATGGTTTACAAAATACAAGAAATACTGACAGAATATATCAAGGAAAACTTTCCTAACATTACAGAAATTCACTATAATAGTGATGGTTGTGTAGCACAGCAAGTCCTCTTCAAAATTAAATATTAACTACAGATGAGTTCTTTCGGTTTTGTAAGTTTAACATCACGAAAGTTTACTTTCATTTCATTTCTAAAGACTCTGTAAATCTGATCCGTTCTAAGCGAGAAGAATGCTTTGAAGACCTAAAAACACTTCCAGGAACAAGAAGTTTCCATAACTGCAGGCCATTAGTTTGTTTTTGGACTTTGGAAGCAAGAAGGGTCAGCAGTGAGGAGAAGCCCAGCCTTACGTACAACTTAAGAGAATTGACATCAAATGTGAAAGAAGAAGACTTGCACCCCTCTCGTTACAGTGCTTGCACATATGACAATCTCTGGTACTTTGGAATAATAACTGATGTGACTAAAGAAGAAGATGACGTTAAAGTTAAGTTTTTACATCCTGCAGGACCATTTTTACATCCTGCAGGACCATCACCATTGTTTTACTGGCCAAAATGAGATACCTGTTCAGCATTGCTGAGTCTCCACACACCTCAACTGGAAGAACTTACCAATTGTCAACAGCGTGTATGAATTCAATTCAAAAACTAATGTCAAAAACATTTTAAGTGATACAGATTGAAAATGGACCCACATAAAGTGAAAGACTAACTGAAATAAATCTGGTAAAGTTTTCAGATTTAAATTTCTAACCCCGGTTCTAAATATTTATCAGTAAAGATGTAAAAAGGATTTTCAACTTTAATAAATACGTACATGTTTATTAACCAAGTTGTTTAAAAATAAAATTCAGTTAACAAAATTTAATGTTTTGTTTTTTTCACAACCAAAAACTAAATTCATTTGGGGCGCAAATCAACTACTAAGGGATCAAAGGGGAGCCTACAATGTTTCACTGAAAAATATTTACATTTACCTTTAAAAACACTAGTATGCAAAGGAATGAAAATCTCACCAATTTTATTATTTTATATTATAGCGCATTTCATAACAGTTGATGCCGTCAGGTGAGACGCGAGACAAACGATGACACAAATACTTACTGGCAATTTGGGCGCCAGAGGAGCTTCCCAATCACCGCACTATTGAGACTCAGAGTTCTCAGGGATGCTGTGGGTTCTGTGAGTCCATCTCACCCGTGCGTACTTACAAACACGTTGGCAATACTAAACTTTTTATCAAATCACTGAAATAAACAACTGATAAATATATGTGACTAGGACACTGTCTCTACTGAATAAAAAATTGAGTTCACTATAGACTTGTCTTTATTGATATTGTTTATACACATCAACGTGCCAATGAAATGGTTATCTCTGTCATGACTAACCAATTCCACTTGGATGTTCCCCAGCCCGTAATTAATCTAGCGCATGCCTAGATGGATGATATCACCAAGGTGCATGAAAGCACAGCCTTCACAAGGGAAGAAGGTAGACAGCCACTAGGGTGGACCAATGGTTTTTCCCTGAAGACAGGACACTGTGAATTACAAATGAATACTCTTAATACACATTAACACGAGTGATTACTCAGCATCACTAATGCAAACTCGTCGGGGCTCGCCCTCCAGCACGTGCGTAGTGTGGTCACTGACTATACACAGAGCCAGCTAGGATGGGAGTAATTGCACTGTACACTAATTACACAATTACATAGACCCTTGACGGATACATGAAATAAGATGGGACACGAGATAAATATTCACAATAAACACACACATGTGTGAAAACAAGTTTAGGTGGTGCGGATGCTGCTGGATGAAGTTCGTAGCAGACCACGTGGTGCAGGTGAAATTGCAATATTTCTGCGTGGAAATGGAAAACTAAATTCAGATAAAATATTATTAGTGTTTGCAAATGGTTCTCTTTACGATTAGCGTTGTTACAGGCTTGTAACATGCCTGATGGCGGTAAAATCAAACATTACTGTGACAGCGTGGTCAAGTACAAAAAGCATCAATTTACGTGAAAAATACATTAAACCCTGAATGAAAAATACATAGAACCCTGAAATAAATGACTGGACATACTATCGTATATAAATAAGTTCTTAAAACACAATGATGGCGTATACAAAGACTTGGCTTCAGTCGGCCGCGTGGTTGTACGCGACGTTACCGTAAAATATTCAAACACGAAAATTACCCTTAAATACACAGAAAAATAAAGCTCTTATAATTGCACGTAGCAATAATGCAGAAGTTTCAATGAAACATGATAAACACACGGATGGCACCTGATTCAAGTTGCGCGTGTCGCGTGTCCTCTCAGACATATTTCTCCTCCTTGATTTAAGTCAAAAATGCCACAAGGGCGCCAGAAATTAATAAAGTGGGAGCATAATGCTGGGGAAAATGTCTGGCAAAAACGTACACAAGCAAAGGTTAACCGGTAAACTAAATAACTATGGAAACCTAAATCAGTGGACAAAAGTATTAGTGCGTACCTCGCCAGCTCTCCTCGACAGACTGTCCAGATACAAGCATTGCACGGACCTACCATGGCTGCCTACGGGGTTCACATACGAGGAAGTGCTATGCACGCCGAGTAAAATATTTTATATTGGAAATAAAATGGCACAAATTAAATTAAGTATTGTTTTACATTTCCATAATTTTCTTATGAATTTCTATATTAGTTTAGTATATCTTTATGTTGGCGTTCATGCCGAAATATTAAGTGTTCTTAATCTCGGTGCTGCAGGCACTTTGAATTTTATAACCAAACAATTAAAAATTAGTACAAACACTATAAAATAGTACAACCACTTTAAAACATTTTAAGACACATTAAACACTGCAAATACAAGAGTACACGTTTTACACTGGAAAATAACACGTATGAAAGTTCATAATTATCGGCTTCTCTGCACGTGTGCGGGACACGTGAGCGCCGTCATGAGTCTAGCGCCGCCGGCTGTAAGCCAGTGTCACAGTTATTTAGGAATTTTTTTTTTGTTATTATTCCTTTCCCTTTTTGATATATTGGGTCCAACGCTACACAATGTTTTTTTTTTAAATTACAAAGATGCAAAATTTCTTTTTTTCTGCCAAAACTGTTTACCTGAGAGAAGTTTTATATTCTTCCCTAGAATCCTTATCGGTTACAGAACAAAACCTGAAAATTTCACAAAGATTGGGTTAAAAATAAACAATTGACAATTATTTTCTGTGTATAGACACTTCTTGTTTTGAGACATCAGACTAGCAAAACCTGGAAAAACTCTACACTTTGAACAGTCATAATATCAGAAATAAGTGATATAGAGAGATGAAATTAGGTGTGGTTACTTGTCTATATAGATAGAATAAATACGCCAAGATTCATCCAAATCTGAGATGTTGGACATAATGGCCTGGTTGAATTGACCCCAATACAAATGCAGCATCTAACATTAACTTTTGCTAAAACAAGGAGAAAACATTTAAAAAAAAATTGTCGGAAATCATTCACTTCTAAGTTTGTGAAACCACAATAAATATTACAAAAACTTAAGCGCACACCTCTATCAATAAGTGTAGGCTGCTTTCTCATTCAGTCCCAATAGGCTGGGTTAAATTTTACTGACGTGTGCACGCACGCGCACACACACCGAGCGAGGTGGGGCAGTGGTAACTCACTGGACTTGCATTCGGGAGGAGCCGGGTTCGATTCCTGGTCCGACCATCCTGATTTTGGTTTTCCATGGTTTCTCTAATCACTCCAGGCGAATGTGAGGATAGGTCCCTAATGAAGGCCATGGCTGATACCTTCCCAATCCTTCCATAATCCCCTTCCCTCCTGTGCAACTTGCACCGTCTCTTAATGACCTCGCTGTCGACGAAACGTTAAGCCCAATTACCCATACGCATGTGCACACACGACATGCACACACACAAAAAAGTCTTGATATGAAAAATGTTATGAAAAGTTAAACAGTGCCTTTCTTGAAGAAGTCAATTTATTTTTTTTTGGTTTGGCAATGGAATTTATGTTTTTGTTTATACACGCCATGCTCAAATTTTTTTATTTCGAACTTCTCCATGATAGTTAAAACCTGTTTTTAATGCTTTGTAGACATGTTGCGAAAACGACACTACAAACAGTGAACAACTGTGTCCAAGCGATTGATAAACTTGCAAGATGTGGTGTTGGGGTCGTTATGAAGCAGTGTCCGAAAACAAATTCTTTATTTTGAATTTGTAATTTCGTATGTTTCACTTCGAACATAGTTAATAGTCACTTGTTTAGCACTTGCTGCAACACATTTTTACATTAAAAGTGAATAGCATTTTTATAGGAAACAATCAACAACAACTATTGAGATAACTAAAACCATTACAATCATTCACTTACAGGTTTCGTCAACATAGTTTTGGCCCAGAAAGCTACTAACCACATTCAACCACAGAAACACTGTAAACCAATATAGTGTGTGACAGAGTGCAACAAAGCATTAGTGAGAGCACACCTTTGTGCTCTCTGTGCTCTTTCATGTCTCTCTGAAAAACTGAGATGACCAGAGAGCATTCTCTGTAACATCATTATGATGTTTCGCAAAAGAAAGAACACATGAGAGCATTCTCTGAACCAATGTGTCAATTGAGACCCTACATAGGGCAGTGTTTCAATTTAAAGAGAACTCTTTCATGAGAGCAGTCTTTTGCAAAAACCTGGCAAGAGCACTAACATACTTCATGCTCTCTCATGCTTTCGCTCCATGAAATTGAAACAATCACACACTTATTTCTCTCCCACATAAGGCAGACAGTTGATGCAAAAAGGTGTGAAACCATGTTATGCTAAAATCACAGTCATAGCTACTGACAGTAATTTACAAATCTTCAAAGAAATTCACAAATAATTATAGCATTAGGCCCTACCCAAATAATTGTTAGGGCATGAAATACTATTGTTTATGTTTTAAACATTTCCATCATGATACAGTACAGTAAAAAGGACTCTCTGCCAGAAATTCTTATTCCTCAGGCTACATAAATACATATGCAAAATATTTCATTAAATAAAACAGTTTAAATTATTCACTTAAAGCTCAAATTTGACGTGGTTTACACCTAGAAAGCTACTATAACCTTATTTAAACACACAAGTGTAAAATATGGCACTGTGAGAGAATATCAGCACATACACAACTTTGTGCGCTAGGCCTCTCTGTGCTCTCACACTTTTGTGTTCTATCGGACAAAATGAGACATGGTTCGAGATGACCAGAGAGCATTCTCTCTGATCTCATTACGAGCACAAGAGAGCACTCACTGGTCCACTAGAGGCAGTGTCAATTTAAAGAATACATACAGTTTCAAGACAGCGTTGCTGTACACTCTCATGTTCTCCCTTTGTGAAAGTGAGACAACCACTCCTGCTTCCTTCCAACATCACGCAGGCAGCCGTTGCCAAAAGGGTACGAAATTATGTTAAACTAAAAGCATGGTTATGGCTAGTGGATGTTAATTTATCTCATCTCAATTAGTCAGAAAACATGCGGAAGAGCAAGAGCACAGAGAAAGCAAGAAGTTTTGTACTTGTTGGTGCTCTCTGACCACACACCTTACTTGTTTACATTGCATTAGTGTTTGAATAAGGTTACAGCCACTCTCTGGGCCAAAAACACATACAATTCCACCTTTAAGTGAATAATTAAAAGTGTTTTAGATGATAAAATAATTTGCAGTACACTTATTTATAAAAATATACATAAGCTTTTCAGATGGTGTCTTTTTTTTGTCACTAGGGCCTAAGTATGCTGCAACATGATCATAATATATAAAACAAAATTAACAGTGTTTATGACTTAACAACAATTATTTCAACAGTGCTATAAATTTTTGCGAATTTTTTGGAGTAGGCATATCTGCATTACTTCCAATAGCTATGACCGTGATTTTGGCTTTACGTAATTTTGGGCTTTCTGGATCAGCAGTCTGCATCACATAGGAAAGAAACAAGAGTGATTGTCTCAATTTCAGCGAGGAAGAACATGCGAACATGAGAGAGAGCCTATGCTCTAATTTTTACAAGTTAATCAATACATTTTTTTTTTACATACATACACTCGCAATCAGGCTACCGGATGGTGGCGAGCTCTCTCACCTCTCTTTCACCCTTTTCCACTCCCTTCCTGAACTTATCAACCCCTCTCAGAGATACCAATTCCTCCCTTAACACATTCCGCTCCCTCACAGATCTCACAAGCATGGACTGCCTACCCAGCTCCGTTTTCCTCCACACCCTCTTCCTTTAAACACCCCCTTACTTAGCTTGCAGTGTAGCCCTATCCATTCACCACCCTGTACATCCTGACTAACCATTCAACTTTCCTCCTGTCCTTCAATGAGCTCCACTCCATTTCTTTCATCACTGATGGCCTATAGTTACCTTCTTCATCACCATCTTGCCCCTGCCTTTTCCACCTACCATTCACTCATCTTGCTGCCTTTCTCTGCACCTTTTCCAGTTCTCGCACCTCCACCTCCACATACAGGTCCCATACTGCTGCAGCATATTCTAACATTGGCCGTACCATTGTGCCATATGCCTTCTCCTTCACCTCACAGCTGACTCCATTCAGCACCCTTCCCAGCATACCCAGAGCCCTTCTTCCCTTTGCTACCATCCTCTCTACCTGTTTTCTCCACCTGAGGTCTCCCTGCAGTACAATCACTAGATACTTATATTCTGCTGCTTCTTCTATCTCTTGTCCCTCCCATCTGTACATGTCCCTGATTATCGTCTTCTTCCTTGTGAACCTCACTACCTTAGTTTTTCTTACATTTATCTTCATTTTATTTTTTCTGGTACACAACCATATCTCTTACCAATGTCCGTCTGCAAATTTCTGCTCCCCTCTCCCACCTCAGCATATACAACACAATTGTCTGCAAACAATCTGATTTTTCCCCTATCCCCAAACCCATGTCATTTACCATTATGGTAAATAACAAAGAACCCAGCACGCTTCCCTGTGGTACCCCTGAAGTAGCCTCCTCTTCCTCCGATATTGCCTCCCCCACTTTCACCCTCTGCCTTCGCCCCCTATCCATTCCACTACCCTCCTGTCTGGTATCAGCGCCTCCACTTTCCTCATCAATGTTCCATGAGACACCTTATCGAATGCCTTCTCAAAATCAGGCATCCACCTGCTTCCCCTCATCAACTACCTACACCAGATCCTCTAATAACCCAGCCAGCTGAGTCTCACATGAGTAACCCCTCCTGAAACCATGCTGGGACTCCTCCAACCAATTCCTATTGTTCATTACCCTCACCACATACTGCACCACCAGCCTCTCCATTACTTTTCCTGTACTTGATGTGAGACTCACCTGTCTGTAGCTGCCAGGCCTCCCCCTATCCTCTCCCTGCTTGTGTATAGGTACCACCATAGAATCCTTCCAATCTTGTGGTAACTTACCCTCTCCTAAGGACTTTTTATACAGCACTTCTAAATATTTCGCCAACTCCTTGCCACCAAACTTTAATGCTGCGTTTCCTATCCCATCTGGTCCCCCTGCCTTTCTGCTCTCCAAATCCCTAATTACCTTTTCTATCTCCCACTCCCTCATCTTAAACTCACTAAATACCCCCCGAACCCGTTTGTCCCCCTATTCCAACCCCCCTTTGCCTCAAACACTGACAAGTACTGTCCTTGCAGCATCTGCGATTTTTCTTGGTCTCATGCCTACCACCCCTTCCTGTTAGCAGAGGGACCCCTTCCTCTCCTCCCCTTAACCGCTTAACATACCTAAACAATTTCCCCCATTCCTTGCCTTTTCCTTCTTCCACCATGTTCCCCAGAAATACATTATTTGCCTGTTTGATCTTCCTTTCAAGCTCCCTACCCATTTGTTTCATCACTTCTTTAGATCTTATCATCCCTTCATTTCTCCACTTGCCATGTAATTTTCTGCACTGCCTCATTTTCAAAATCTCTTGTCCATAATATGGTGGATCTCCCCCAGTCCGTAACCTTTCCATTGGCACAAATTTCTCCAACATAACCTCCATTATTCCTCTAAACTCCCTCCACAACCCCTCTACACCCTCCCCCATAGACTATTTTGTAAGCCTGTCTCTCAGGAAGATTTCTGCCACCTTCTTATCTCCTCTCCCATGCTGCCACACCAACCTTTCTGCTGGTTGCTCTTCCCTCATCCTGCCAATCCCAACGTCCACAACCGGATGTGATGGTTGCACATACCGTCCAATACTATTGCACCAACTACAGCATTCCTAGGTCTGATCAACATCACATCCACACTGACCCAACACCCTCCTCATTTCCATCTCGTAGGTGTTTCTACTACCTGGATTAATCCTCTGTTTACTAACTGTGCTGCCATTCTCTGCATCATGCTACCCATTCCTTCTGCACCCTCTACCCATTTCACCCCTGGAATATTCAAATCCCCTGCTACAACAACCCACTGCTTGTCATTTATTGTATCGACCCTCTCCTTGATCATCTCAGTTGGCTGCCATCCCTGTCCTGGTGGTCTATATGCTGCCAGCAAAGTAATTTTCCTATTACTACCACCAATCAAGTTAATTTCCATTACCTCGACATCATCACTAATATATTCTACCGCCCCTTTTAGCCTTTTCCTTAAACACACCATTATTTCTCCTCTCCCATCCATGTCTATTCTGAAGATGAACTTATCCTGTCTACACTCAATGTCCAGTACTTCCTCAGTCAACCAAGTCTCCACAGCTACTACTATATCCGCCCCATATCCTTCAAACTCTCCCCAGAAGCCCTCCAGCTTGTTGTACACACTCCTACAGTTCACCACCATTATCTTTATATTAGTACTCTGCTTTACCATCCTACGTTGCTTACCCCCTATCTCCACCCCTGTGGCCTCATCAATGCTATCCTCTCAATTTCTCTCCACTTCTGTTTCCTTGCTTCTAACTGATTGCTATTTCTACAATTGTTGCTCTGCCCTGACCCTCTCCATGCAGCCAGCTACTTCCCTACCTGGCAAATCACCTAGATCCTCTTTCCCTGCTCTGTCAGGTAAACCTGGTCCCTCCCTACACTTTCCCAGCCTCCCCATTTCATACTATCTATAAATGTAGTCCCCACCCTCTCATATACCTCACTCGCAGCCACTGCCTTCCTATGGGATACTCCTTTCCTAACCAGCACTCCAATGACTACTGCTCTAGCTGCAGGGAACTTTTCCAGCACTTTCCTCAGCAATCCCCTGAGGTCCTTCTCTACCTCCTGCCCCAACCTCCCTTCAAGCCAGGTATTTTCCCCCTACATGAATGAGAACAACCTTTGCCACCCTGCTACCTCTCGTAATACTACTAACCCTTTCCTCCAAATCCCTGGTATTTGCCCCTCCAAACGCTGCTTTATACGTAATTTCCTTCCTGATTTCCCTTAGCTCCACCCACTTTACAATAGAGCTGCCTAGAAAAATTACCTCTGGCTCCTTTCCTACAACCTGTTCCTGCTTTGTGGCTCTTCCAACCACCTGCCTACCCCCGTCTACTTCATCTCTTACCTGATCCCTGTCTCCGGCCTCATGCAGCACACTTGTTTCCCTCCCTTTGACCAGCCCTCCTCTTTTCCCTCTGGCCCTGAACTGTCCACTTTCTCCTGCTTGCTTGTGTTTGCAAATTCCACAGTTGCAAGCCTCAGCATACTGCTTCCTATCTCCTACCAATGCCTGTTTCCCTTTCCTCTATTCCCGATTGCTTGCTGCCTCCTACTATCACCTTATCCCTTGCTACCATTTCTTACTCGTCTAACCTATTTCTGTCTTATGTCTCCTACTGCCTCCAACTCCTCTATCCTCCTCAATCTTACCACCTCTATCTCTGCCTTCCTCCTCCTCTGCTTTTCCTCCTGCAGCCCTACTTGCATTCTGCCTAACACTTCCTCTCTACTCAGTTTTTCCTCCTGTGGACTAGCTTGCATTTTCCTTAGCACCCCCTTTACATCTTCCAACTCCTGTAACTTATCCACCCTCATTTCTACTCTACTCTTACCCATCTCATTCCTGACCTTTTTCCCCATCCTCTCAATCCTATCTATCTTTCCTGCTCATAAAATCTACCATCTCCCCTTTCCACCTTTCCTCCTTAGCCACTTCCCTTGGCACTGGCACACCGTCTACAAAGCTTCCCCTCAGCATATTCCAAACCTGAGTTTCCACCTTCTCCACTTATTTGCGTTCCTTCTCTACCCTTAATTTGTTCCCTACCACCACCACTAAACCCTTTCCCTCAGCACATTCCTCACACTTCCACTCATGTTCCTGTAGTGATCCCAGTTTCTCCTCCCCGATTACTATACAGCCTAATAGGTGATTATAGTAGATTCACCCTCATAAAATCCGACAGCAAACAAAGTTCATAGCAAGATATCATTAACTAGGTATACTTAAGACACTTTATCAAACTGCATAATTTTGCTTCTGGACTGCCACAGATCATAGAAAAATGTCCTTTTAAAATTGACCCAAGTATAATAATGGAAGGGGTTTCTGGATAATTTTCAATTTACATTAGTTGTACAAATTTACTTTCGATAAAGGCTTTGCATTCTTCTTTCAGCTGGTACGTCTGTTGAGACACTTCTGGTTGAAGTACACGAATTTTTTTCAATTCATCAAAATATAACCCAGTATTAAGTATGCCCGGAGCCATTATAGCTACAAGACCAACTATCTAATCTAAAGCGTGCAAAAGAACATGGCCTTGAATTTAACAATACAGCCATACAACCATTAAAAAAAAATACAAGAAACGTCGAGAATTAAAAAAAAACGTGATTAAACCAAGGCAGAAAAACATCGAATTTCGAAGGTCCATTAAACTCGCAGGAATGTTAAACGGCAGACACACATAATGACTTCGAGATCCCGACACCGAGGATCAAAAATACGAACCCTACACGACGAAGAATATTACGCTACACATCACCAACTACAACCAAAACAAGTCTTCTGGTTTATTTTATCTATGGTGTCTAGTGAAGGCAGGGAAAAATACCCTTTCTTCAGCATAAATATCCTTTCTGATCCGCGCCAGCGTGTTTTACCTGTAGCCCGCTAAATGTCTCTTTTTTGTACTATTCATAACTAAATACACATCACTTTGTCTACGTGCACGAACTTAGAAAACTGGTCTTGACCATAGACTAGAGATGAGGTATACCGCTTATTCATCTCTGTTTTTGTTTTGTTTTATTGCATTCGTAAGATCTTTTTTCAATACTTAAATGTTCTAGATATTGGACAAGACAAATTACAGTATACAAAGTATACATTAGCGTTGGGATGCTGGGCATCTCAGCACAATTTTTTTCAATTTGTAGGGCATCTTTGTGGAATGTAGTGGTGCGGCGGTTATGCAGTCGAACAATATAATAGGACTCGCCGTTGGCATGGATGACTATGTGTGGTCTCATCATTTTTTCAGTGAACCCAGCACAAAAGTTTTTCTGCCTGGTTGATAATGTATGCGAATGTGCATAGACTTGTTGACCTGGTTACAGTAGGGAAGGGTTCGTGGAGGTCGGCACCGACGCGGTCAGGTAGTATCTCTGTTGTTCCTGCACTTCGCATATTTCCCTCTCTCCTGCTTCCACCCTGCTTTCCCCTCCAGCGGGATCAGTGGTACATTCCCTTGTCCCACTGTGAAACTCTCCCGGCAGCGGAAGATCACTTCGCTGGAGCAGCTACTCTAGTGTTTTGCTAGTTGCTTCGTTTACCCTGCGGTGGAGTGTAAACAATGCAGCAGGACGTGTTGTTTTCGCCCATTCGTAGGCGCATCTGCATTTTCAAGTCCTGGTTCCTTCATGGGGGTGGTAGATCGCAGTAGTGTTGTGGTTTATGCCCCATTTTGTACACAGGTCCCTCCAGATGTGTCCTGTGAACTTCGTCCCATTATCATTCAGGAGTATGCGCAGAAAACCCCAGCGGGTGAAATATTAATTGTGTAGTGTTTTGCCAATTACCCAGCATGAAAAAAGGTATGTAACAACAAGAATAAATCTCTTACCAGTGGATGTTCTCGGATAGGGTTCCATCAGATCTATTGTGATTGTTTCGAAGGGTTCTTTTGGATCGTGTGTATGCTGTTGTTACAAGCCGTCTTCTGCTTTTGTAGTGGTTACATTTCTGACACAACTGCACGAACGCACGTGTGCATATGGCAACTCCCGGCCAGTGGAAAAACTTAGTAATATTTCGCTTAGTCTGGTTCATGCCTGGGTGTCTTACAAGTTCATTTTCATGCACATAGCGAAGTACGGCATCATATGCGGCGGGCAGTACATTAGCACACCACATGTCACTGTTTACATTAGCACATTATTCGAGGCAGTCATCAACTACATGCCTCTTTTCCACTTCCCAGTCAACACACTTGCGTTTCAACTCTCGGGAAGAAGGGCGTCTGTTTTGCTCATTTATCATCTGGTCTCGAAGAGCTTCGAGTATGCAGGTAGTTAGCACAGTGTTGATGTTCGTACCATTCCATCTATTCGCTGTACGAACATCAACACTGTGCTAACTACCTGCATACTCGAAGCTCTTCGAGACCAGATGATAAATGAGCAAAACAGACGCCCTTCTTCCCGAGAGTTGAAACGCAAGTGTGTTGACTGGGAAGTGGAAAAGAGGCATGTAGTTGATGACTGCCTCGAATAATGTGCTAATGTAAACAGTGACATGTGGTGTGCTAATGTACTGCCCGCCGCATATGATGCCGTACTTCGCTATGTGCATGAAAATGAACTTGTAAGACACCCAGGCATGAACCAGACTAAGCGAAATATTACTAAGTTTTTCCACTGGCCGGGAGTTGCCATATGCACACGTGCGTTCGTGCAGTTGTGTCAGAAATGTAACCACTACAAAAGCAGAAGACGGCTTGTAACAACAGCATACACACGATCCAAAAGAACCCTTCGAAACAATCACAATAGATCTGATGGAACCCTATCCGAGAACATCCACTGGTAAGAGATTTATTCTTGTTGTTACATACCTTTTTTCATGCTGGGTAATTGGCAAAACACTACACAATTAATATTTCACCCGCTGGGGTTTTCTGCGCATACTCCTGAATGATAATGGGACGAAGTTCACAGGACACATCTGGAGGGACCTGTGTACAAAATGGGGCATAAACCACAACACTACTGCGATCTACCACCCCCATGAAGGAACCAGGACTTGAAAATGCAGATGCGCCTACGAATGGGCGAAAACAACACGTCCTGCTGCATTGTTTACACTCCACCGCAGGGTAAACGAAGCAACTAGCAAAACACTAGAGTAGCTGCTCCAGCGAAGTGATCTTCCGCTGCCGGGAGAGTTTCACAGTGGGACAAGGGAATGTACCACTGATCCCGCTGGAGGGGAAAGCAGGGTGGAAGCAGGAGAGAGGGAAATATGCGAAGTGCAGGAACAACAGAGATACTACCTGACCGCGTCGGTGCCGACCTCCACGAACCCCTTCCCTACTGTAACCAGGTCAACAAGTCTATGCACATTCGCATACATTATCAACCAGGCAGAAAAACTTTTGTGCTGGGTTCACTGAAAAAATGATGAGACCACACATAGTCATCCATGCCAATGGCGAGTCCTATTATATTGTTCGACTGCATAACCGCCGCACCACTACATTCCACAAAGATGCCCTACAAATTGAAAAAAATTGTGCTGAGATGCCCAGCATCCCAACGCTGGGAGCAGAAAATTAAGGGGAAATTGAAACGCTCCCCGCACCGCTAACTGTGGCAGAGAATTAAACAAACGACATAATTTTTATACTGAGTACACCGGATGTCCCAAATGGTGACGCCCATGTGTCTAAACGAGCTCATTATGACGTAATGCTCGCGCCTGACAGCTGTCAAGACCATGTGGTAATTGAGATGCCGGAGGACTTTGATGCCAAGGACAGCAAGGCAGGGGAACCACCTGAAGACAGCTGGGATCGCCAGGGGAGGGCTTACCCTGATAGAGTCGCGATGCCAATAGGACACTGCCATTCCACAAAATCAGAGAGCAGCAGCGATAAGTCGGGGACGGAGGAACTTTCCTTGCCACCCTGCCGCTCAACACGTGTTCGCAGAGCCCACCATGCCATGTGCGTGATGTGCGACCACGTCCCTGCGACCACCGCAACTCGCATCGCACTAATGCCCGCTCCAAAACAGCAGTCACGCCTACCTTTAGGACTACAACAACAACAAGGTGGTGACAACCTGCGACCATGTGGGATTTTGAAGCCATCCATCTGTTGCTGCTAGAGTCTGCAGTCGATGAGAAAATGGCCTCTGGTGTAACATTAACAACCTAAGCCAGGCGTCCCCCCCCCCAAACCAGCATCACTGCCACAGGTATTTCTTACACCCACGAGCAATGTTAGTATAGCAACCTGCAAAACGTTTTTTGTGTGTAAGAAAATAGTCTGTGCTGCTAGCATGCCACACTGGGTGGTTGGTCATTCTACGGTGTCTCATGGAGTTGGACGTGCTGACCGACGGGGTCGCATTTTGCGTGCTTGGGTGGCACATAACCTTTTCAACGTAATCATTAACATGCAATTGACTCTAGCTTACAGGAACTTCATTTTACTATCGCCACCAAAGATTCTCCACTTCTCCCTTCCAGTGGAATAGCATTTCCCGGGAAGGCATAATTTATCCGTAAACCTTTGTCGCCTTAGGGCATTTTTATACAGTGCTACCCTGCCAGCGAGTTAAGCCCAGCATCTTGTATCAGTGTATTTTATAGAGGAACCGTTAATAAAGCCCAGTGAATTAACATATGAGGTATGCTTTCTCATTCAGGTTGCTTACAGGCCATAGGGGCACAGGGCCCTACCTTTCCTGCCATATTTTCAGGGTAATGTATCAGTGCTTTTGTGTAATATTTTCAGTGTTTTATCTAGGCACAACTAAATATGGTTGTTTGAGTCGCCCCGAGACCTCACTGTGCAGGATTTTGGCAAAGTATTTTTATTAGTACTAATTATGATGGAGAGTCTGGAAGGACATCGCTGTGGTCGTCGTGTGGCGAGGAGGAAGGAGTCTGCTCTACCAGAATTTGGTATTGCATCCAGACAATGCCTGCAACCCACAACTTTATATCAGAGGTGGTGAGTAAACTCTGGTAAAATTCTTAGCAACTCCCAACCTCTAAAATGAACACCTTTTGCTCCACTACCTACCGTCAAATGGTGCCAAACATAGGAGCGCTTTCCTTCTGCCAAAAATCCTGTTTCAAAAACGAGTTGAATTATTTTTCAAAATAATCCATAAAAATTTTGCAAACTTCTACAGTCAAAATCTGTCCTTCCCTGCATTCCTGTACCTACACCAATGCTAAGGAGGCGTTGTCAAGATCTACAGTTCACATACAGAGATGTGGGATGCCATCGTGATGTCCCAGGATGCCGGAAAGTCGAAACATGTGGTGTAAGGGAAAAGTGTGCGGAATCTGTAAGGACACCACCATTACAACCACCACAAGGAAGAACACAGAGGGACAGTGTAAAACGGCCATCTTGGTGCACCGTGATTTCAGCCAGCACCGAGCAGACAAAATGGGCTGCAAAACCTCTCCCTCTGCCCGGGTCGCGCGTGCCCCAGGAGGACGAACGAGGAAAAGAAACAAGAGAAGGCAGAAAAGAAAATCGTCTCCCTCTTTTGCTATCCGCAACTGTGATGAACAGTTTGTGTGCTCACTGTGCGTTGACCCCTGCCTGATGCTGCACTCGATCAGCCCTGCCGCGCTGTTATGTCACCCACACTGTGCTGAGCGTCGCCCGTTCCGACCACGCTCCCTCATGTCGCACACTCACGTCAATCCATGTGGACTTGTAAACAAACACAATGGCTGGCTGGATCGGTAGTGACTCGATAGAATTACTCTCTCTGCAGTGTCTGCGACCACAACCACAGGACTTTATTGTGAAATACAGGCAAGGCACATTGCAAGTCCGCCCAGTAATCCAGCCCAACAAAAAACTGTTTTGGTAATGTCCGCAGAAGGAAAGACAAGGACAATAGTGAATCAGAAATTCTGGAATAAAAATACAACATAAATCTTTCGGACAATCAAATAACAAATTGGTGCCATGACCTGCTCTGCCCAGGTCGGTACACTTTTCTCTTGATGTTTCTTGAAGTGCTAATATTGTAACAATGGTTACCATACAGAGTGTTTAGATGGAAAGAACTTCAGACAGTAAAAGGTTTAATGTTTTCATGTAAACAATGCAGTGCACAGCCATTACCACTCAAACAAGTCACATATAATTGTAATACATTCTTTGGTATGTTATAGCAAATCAGCACGAGTGGCCATACAGCGTGAACGGGGAATACAGACGGAAAATTACGCAGCTGTGTCAGATGCAACATGAAGGTACATCCACAATGTCAGACAGAGGTGGAACAGCAGACGATTAAGCAGGAAATGTTCAATTATGGAGATTGTGCAGTCAAACAGATGTCAATAGAGCTATAACAGCTACACTTAGTACCACCTTTGCACTCATTTACAGTTCCGACCTACGCCTACCATATTCCAGATGCTAAAAATTTTTTTCTGGAAAATTGAATGAGGACCCATCAGCATTCGTACAGGACTGCACGATGTACCTGCAGAGGTACGGAGTCTCCGAGAATGAATGGCTCAGATGTATTGGGAAGCAGCTGGAAGGAGACGCTAGGCAATGGTGGCGATGAATGAATCACTATGGACTCACCTGGGGCGAGTTCTTAAACACATTCCAATGTCGCTTTGGAGGTACGTTCACCTCAATACAAGCACAGAGCAAACTGCCCCTCCAACAACAGCAGGAGGGCAAGACACTGTCGGTGTTCGTGGACTGGAAGACACACCTGGTGTGGAGGTTCCGCCTGGATCTAATTGAATGAGAAGTCCTTGGGGTAATCTCAGAGACAGTGATGCCAGAATACAGACCAGCACTAAATCCAGTGCTGAACAGCAGTCTTGCATTGTTTATGAGCATTGCAATAATCGTTGAACATAACACGAGCGTTCCACGATGTGAATTGGAAGGTTCACGGGTGCGCCAAGGACCTCACAAGTTCGGGAACTTCTTCGGCGAGAATACGCTAGTAAATAGAGAGAATTTCCAACACCGGTGGCAGGAACAGCCCCGTGTAAATCAAGTAACAATTTTTTAACCCCGGGCATAAGTTAGTGGGAACACACAGAACGTAAGTGTGTACCTTGAGGCTAACCAGTTCGTTCGGTGGGACAGAATGAGACCGCTTTCGATGCTGTGTTGTTACTGTCCAGGATGGCAGTATCATTGGCATGCCGAGTGACTAGGACATCCACTTCGGAGACAACCTAACAACAACAACATCAACACCCACTAACAACCGGCCAGCAGTGAAGACCAGCAGGGAAATGGGTTGTAGGGGTAGGGACAGCAACCACAGACTTTACCCCTCGCTGCAGCACCAGCACAGAAGTTACGCCACAACAAGTGGTCATTACCAAGGTTAGTAGCAAGAGTGCCAAATTTATGAGAGTGCTTGTATATGTAAATTGTATCCTCTGTCATGCTCTTGTAGACGCGTCCGCATCACACAATATTTCTCTACCTTGTTTTGTAAATAAACCGGACATAACCTCAACCGGACACATAATCCATCTTGCCAATGGTCAGTGTATCAATTCAGTAGTCAGCCAAGCGACTGTCACTATAAAAATTAGAGACCTAGAAACCATAACTACATCAATAGTAACTAGTGAAATAGAGGAGGATGTTATTTTAGGAGTATCTTGACTTTCAAAACAGAACACAAAAGTAGAAACATCTGAATGACATATCCACTTTAGTGCTAATGAGAGATCCAGTGTGTATAATGTAGATAACCACAGCTGTGAACAAGTGCCAAAAATAAATTTGTCTGAGTTTGAACATGAAATTCCAATACAACATAAACTTGCTTTTCAGAGCTTAATTAACAAACGGAAAATTGTTTTTGCTAATCGCAATGCCGTATGCAGAACAACAGTTGCAGAACATGCCGCAAAGTTAACTCAGGAATAGCCTATTTTCAGTTGCCTGTGTAGCTACTTACCCCACCAGGCATGTATAATAAAGCAGCAGTTATCAGAAATGCTTTAGGATGGAGTGATCGAACCGACTAGGTGCCGATATAATTCAGCCATATCTCTCGCACCAAGAAAGGACGGAACCTGGAGGATCTGCATGGGCTTCAGGTCCATAAACCAGGTGATGTGTAGTGCCATACAGCCCTACATAAGTGTTAAGGACACACTCAGTTCACTGGGAAGGGCCATAATTATGTTGTCACTTGACCTGCAAAGTGGCTAATGGCAAATACCAGTACACCAGAAGGACCGGGAAAAGACCACCTTTACCGCCCTGGACAGTTGATGGTGTCAATTCTGTGCCATGCCTTTTTGAATTAAATGCATTCCTGTCACATACCAAAGTATGATGGTACGAGTACTTGATGGCTTGGTAGGCGAATTTATACTCGCCTACCTCGACGACATAGTAATATGGTCCGAAATGTGGGAAGAATACTTATACCATCTGTCACTTGTACAAGAAAAACTTTTAATTAATGGGATGACGTGTGCCATTAAGGAATGCCATCTCGGCAAGAGTGACCTCGAATTTCTAGGTCACATGGTTAACGAACAAGGTAACAGGCTGAACTTCGAACAGCTGGGGCTGATCGAGATTCAGAGGGCACCACGTATACGTAAACAATTAAGAAAGATTCCGGCCTAATAAACTGGCTATGGGAGCATGTAAAGAATTATGCATTTATCACCCCACCCCTTATGAACCTGTTATCTCCACAGAATCGGCACATGTGGGGTAGCGCACATAGGAAGAGGCATTTTTAAAGATCAAGGAGAAATTTATATCATGCCCTGTACTAGCGAAATACGACCCAACACAACACCTATACCTGAAGATCAATGCCAGCTAGGAGGGGCTGGGCACCGTGTTACACCAGTACAGTGACACAGATGAGAAACGATTGATTACCTTCGCCAGTGCGAATTAGGAAGCACGGAACACCATTACGACGTTAATGAGAAAGAGAGTGCCTCACAGTGATCTGGATAGTACAGAAGTATAGGTCGTTCGTGGAATATGCACGATTCACCTTGCGAACTGATAATCGCCTATTAGTATGACTCAACAACATGCAGGAGGCCAAGAGTAAGCTCACGAGATGGCCACTCTTATTACACACATAACACACATATGACTTTGCTATTGAACACGTACCAGGAAAGGAGAACGAAGTAGCAAACACGCTGTCACATACGCCACAGGCAAGAGTAATGGTAACAGATGACGTAAAATGGGAGGAGGTATTACCCCCTGTCACCACAGAACGGGTTACAGAGGCGAGCATGAACCCAATAACAGTTGGAGAAAATCAACAACTAGTGGCAGATCTGTACCTCGAAGTAGTAACAGCACAGGAGAATTGTGAATTTGCACAAGAGAAGAGGGAGAGATGTGAGAGAGAGCAAGTTGATGGATGGAGAGTTGTAGAGGTGCAATTCAAAACATGTTCACCATGGGACAATACACCATGGCAGATAGATGTACCTGCCAACTGTCGGGAAAAAGTATTCGAACACGCACATGGCAGCATACCGGCAGGACATCCAGGAGCTGAACAGACAGTAAAGAACAAGTTGGAATGATTTTTCTGGCCTGGAGTAAAGCAATACATTAGTAATTGGGTGCGAAAGTGCCACAAGTGCAATTTATTCAAGTCCTGACAAACCTATGGTAACCAGCAACAACAGCCTAGACAGCCAAAACGACCTTTTGAAATGGTCTATTTAGACCTTATGGGGCCATATCCGAAGTCAGTCGGAGGATAACAGTTCATTTTAGTGGCTACAGATAGCTTCTCATGCTGGATCGAGGCCTATTCACTAAACAGTGACAGAACCGGTCAAATCACAAAACGTACGGAGAACAAGTTTTTCACATGCTGGGCTACCCGAGCGAAATTCTTACGTACAACAGGTCCCAGTTCACCGGCAAACGTTGGCGAGAACTATGTACTAGCGAAACTCATGTTGCGGTGCAACCAAGAGTTGAAGGTGCAACTTCAGCTATGTGTGGGTGAGTAACACACCAGCTGGGTTGAACGTCTGCCCACCACACTCTTCACGCATGAGAGAGTAGCGACATGAAAACTAGTGGTGCATGAGATGAAGGCACAGAAGCAGATAGCCAACTGGACCGGCAAGTGAAGTACACAAATCGTTGGCTTCCTGAAATGGAGAGGCCTCCCCAGCAGCACTTATGGTAGGCCAGGTCGTATATGTCTGAGCACACCCTCAGTCCACAGCACGATAGAACTTTCGTGCAGGACTTGTGCAATGGTGAACAGGACCACACCGCATTATAAATACCCCAGGTCCAACGATGTAATTAGAAATAACAGACCAAAAACCATGAAAATCTACAGTGATGACATCCAGGCAGCAGCTGAGAGTGCCCTGAGCAGGATGGGAGTAGCCCCAAATCGGCCTTGACGTCCCCACTCATGATGAGCATGAGAGAAGAGCGAATGAGATGGACAGTGTTCTTGAACCTAGATAGAAGGTCAGGCCACCTAGTGCAAGTGAGGCATCGACACCGAACAACACAGAGTTCACCAGGGGTCTACGTCAAGCCAGTGATGAGAGTGAACAGGTCGCCACATCCGACAGGAACTGTGATGGTACAGGACAGAGGTAAGAAGGAGCTCCATAGGAGTGTACAGAACATGAGAGATCAGAACAGCTGGTGAGAGTCGAGGACTTCCTGGCGCACCACGACATTGGAGTTGCTGACAAGCCCCCTGGTGACAGTCCAACAATGGGAGGTGGAGCAGTACTTCGGGCAGGTGTGCCGGCAGAGGACAATTGAAGTCCGGTGTCACCCGACACACAGGTGTCCACAGCGGTGAGCTCGTTTGCCCAAGTAAACACATCTGACGGAAATGAGCCATCGAACGAAGCCGTTGAGACAGGGGATCTGGAAATAGCCACAGCACCACCTTAAGAGCACGGGGAAGGGGAAGAGGACTATCCCAACTAGCGATGCCACCTGGCAGCCTGCAGGAAAACGAAGCACTGAATGACCAGAGCAGGACGGACCTACCGGGATGCAACTACCGGGTCTCAACCGGACTCATTACAACTGCAGCCCAGAAGAAAGTGGTGAGTTGAGCAGTGAGGACAGTAAGAGTGGTGGGTTGGCCAGCTCACTACCTCTCCAATATCCCAAGAGGCAAGGACAGCCTGTGCAGTATTGTACCACCCGTGGTAGCGCCACAACATGATGTGGGGTGCAGGTCTGCTAACCACAGCAGAGAAACTACAAGAGACTGTCACCACGTAGGGAAACCTACATGCTAAATCCTTGTCACAAGGAGCAGAGGAGGCGTTCCTGCTGCGAGTAAGACATCAGCTGCATAAGGTTTCGCTGGGCGGGGGGGGGGATTTGAACCCATCTGCTTCCCCCTAGCCCATTTGCCCGTCATCGCCAGAAGCCGCTGCAGCCACCAGCACTCTACCAGGTGCTCGTGCGCACCGGTCGAATAGTACACCACAGCGGTGACACCACGGAGAGCTTGGTTCCGAGTGCGTCCATGGGGCCGATCGAATCGTTCGTGACATGAGCAACAAAGAAAGTATAAGTAACGAGTAAACAACGAGCACATATATGTATATGTTTTAAAAGAAGACCCTGTGAAGTAAGGCACAAGTAAATTAAGTCTTTATTACACAAACAATCAAGGGTGCCTATTTACAGTGTCAATTTATTGAGTCCTACAGTATTTTAATGCCCCCACGGGCTTTAGGGCAATGTTTCTAATTCCCATTATTTGTCATTTTCACGTGTTACACCCTCATGTCGTTGCATGCAGTGTTTGGTATTCTTAAAGGGTTCCAATGTCAAAGGCATTTATTTTTATGTATTAATTTCAGGTCTTACAGCAACATGAGTAAGTTTGCATAAATTTGTATATGTAAAAAATAGTCTGCACATCTGGCCTGCCCGCCAAACCTCGGCGGGCAAGCCATGCTGGACGGTTAGTCATTCTTCGATGTCTCAGGAAGTTGGACGTGCTGATCGACAGGGTCGCGTTTTACGTGCTTGGGAAGCATGTCGCATTTTTAACCTCGGAAGGCATAGGAATAGCATTGCCTGGGAAGGCATAATTTGTCTGTAAACTTTACTCGCCGTAGGGCATTTTTGGACAGTGCTACCCTGCCAGCTGGTTGCCTTGCATCTTGCATTAGTTGGTTTCCTAGGGGAACAATTAATAAAGCCCAATAAATTCACATATGAAGTTTACATCCTCATTCGGGTTGCCGATGGACCATAGGGGACCTCACTGCGCAGTATTTTAACAAAGCATTTTTATTGTTATTAATTACGATGAACGGAACATGGAAGAACATTGCCTTGTTTGTCGTCATATGACCCGAAGGAAGAGGTCTGCTCTACCAGAATTTGGCATTGCAGCCAGATAATGCCTGGTACCCACAACTTGACTTCAAAGGTGGTGAGAAAACTCCGGTAAAGTTCCTACCAACTCCCAGCCTCTAAAATGAACACTTTTTGTTCCACTACCTACCATCATATTTTTGTGTATTTCATGTAGTCTTGCATCAAAGTGTCTGAATGTTCTGTCAGAGGGGAGTGCCATGCGTACGAGCTGTGTACGGAATATTTCATGCAGAGTTCAAAGGTAATTACTATTGTGTTCTGGTTGTTGACAGTTGTGTTGTTCACATTTTTCTAGAGTTATGGTGTTCTGTTGTGTTGCTACCCAAGTGTACAATAAAGTCCTTATGTGGAAATATGGTATGTGACATTTACACAATTTGGGTACACGACATATAGCAGTAGAAACCTGGTTCAATAAGAGTTGTGCATTTTATGACAGTTATGGACTATTATTTTGTACAGTGTAATCGTTGTTTTCTAAATGCACTAAAGGACTCAATTCCACTGGGAAACAGTGTATTATCATTATAAGCCTTTTAGTAGGGTGTGTGCTTTTAAAGTACTTGTTTACATTTTATCATGTTTGTTATTTTTTGGAGGGTACCACAGATAGCACGGTACATGTACATATACCATAGACAACAATACAAACCAAAGACTTGCCAACAGAGACAAGCTGTGAAGGCCACTTGTGACCCGCACAACCAAGACGGCTGTCCGCCATCATAAACATTGCGGACCTGAATAGTAATATTTTCATTACAATGATTGGGGGGACCCAAGTCCTTAAAATAAAGACGTACATATAATGTGAAATCCAACATGTTTACATTAGGAAAAGGGCAGAACTGTACTGCAATTATGAATGTGCGTGTGCCGTTCAAAAATTGAATTTTTATTTCTTTTTAAATATTTTATAATGCAATCTGAAGTGTGAAATATAATTATTTTTATCATTATGTGGCATCCTCACTTCAGTCATGTCATCTTAAATTATTTTTGTTCCGAATAACGGAACTTTGAGTTGTCCTACGGTAATTGGTGCCGAGGCACCAACCCACGCGGCCACATTGAGTTAGTAGTGTCTTCGCATACTGTGGGGTAGGTCAAGCTGTAGGCCCACTTCGGTTCCTTCTGCATTCTGATTCGATCATGTAGTTGAAATATATAATTTTTTTCTGAAACATTTAAAGCCCAGTATAACCCATCTTATTTTCCTGCAAGTTAACCTAACCTTCCAATCCCCCTCTGTTTTGAAAACTCCATCACGTTAAATTAAAATGACTGTAAGAACTATCGTCAATTCAGGCATTTTTAAACATCAAAAACCTGACCTAAATAATGTCAGAGGCCTAAAATGTGAGTTTTCGTATGGAATGATTTTCGCACCTTTAATATTTCCGAGGACTAAAATAAATGGATACATCAATCACTTACATGCTTCCATGTATAGGCTTATACACTGCAATCTCAAACATACAGGCTGGTTTGATATTAACACAATTCTTCACAAACTAACATTCACAACACTACACTATACAACTTCCCAGTGGTTTCTTTTATGCCATCTTTAACCAAGCGAAGCAAAATCTGCGAATAACACTTTATTTCCAGCCAGCAAGTGCGTGATAATGTCCAATTGTATCTTATTTGTCGATTATTTTGGGTGCGTATGCATGATATTCCTTTCTGCTACACCATAACATGGACTTTTGTTTTAACTGACATCAAAATGGAAGACAGAGTTTCAATTGACCTCATTCTGGAAACACTTCCGCCACTCTATGTTTACTATATAGCTCGCTGGTTATCCTCATACCAGCAATTCTATCAACACTAGTTTGCAGCACTCTGCGGCTACTGCATGAACTAAATCAGTCAATAAGGGGGTCAATTCGTTAACAGTGTTTGATAGGCGAGTGTCCAGACCCAAAACAATCAGAATTCTCCCATAAGAATACATGCACAGTATGTGTCATATGTAATAAAAGTAACGAAATTTCGCGTTGTATATTTCTGAAATTGTAATAATTTTTGCATTACAATGATATACTCTCCTGTTTTCTGCCAACAGTTTGGATTTGGAAGAGGAAAAGGAACAAGATATGCTATAGGCCTGTAAAGAATCATAGCAAAAAGATATATTGAGAAAGGTAGAGACATTTATGCTGTCTTTATTGACTTGGAAAAAGCTTTCTACAGAGTACAATGGAACAAGCTGATGGACATCTTGAAGAGGAAAGGAGTAGATTGGAAGGAGAGAAAACTGTTACAGATTATATATTTACAACAGAAAGTAAGAATAAAGATTGGGACTGAGATGTCGGAAGAAAGTAGCATTGGAACAAGGCTGTTGCATTTCTCCTTTGTTGTTCAATTTTTATCTG
This sequence comes from Dryococelus australis, assembly GCA_029891345.1. Lineage (NCBI taxonomy): Eukaryota > Metazoa > Arthropoda > Insecta > Phasmatodea > Phasmatidae > Dryococelus > Dryococelus australis. The sequence continues at coordinate 139,283,304 of CM056998.1, read as the reverse complement.
GAGGAGATTATTGGGAAATGCTTAGATGGAAAAAGAGGAGTACATATTGGCGGAAAGAGAATATATAATATTTGCCGATGATATGGTTTCATAAGCAGAAAGTGAAGGAACTATAACTAAAATGCTAAAAGATTTGAATGATACTTACGAGGAGTATGAATGACAATCAATACATAAAAAACAAACAGCATTCAAATATCTCGGAATTACTATAATTAAGGACTTGAGATGTCATCCGGACATGAAGACTCGTACTATGGTAGTGAAGGAAGCATTCAATAGGAAGAGGAGATTGCAATGCCGAAAACTATATAAAGTACTGAGGAAAAGATCTGGCATGTGTTAAGTATGGAGTGTTGCACTTTATGGGGCAAAGACATGGACACTGAGATGTGATGGCGAAAAAGGGCTAGAAGAGTTTGAGATGTGGATGTGGAGAAGAATGGAGAGGATAAGCTGGGTGGAAAGAGTGAGTAATGAAGAAGTAATGGAAAGAGTTGGTGAGAGGAGAAAACAGCTAAAAGTCATAAGAGAAAGGAAGAAGAACTGGATGGGACACTCATTGAGACAGGAATGCTTGCTAACAGGCGCTGATGCCTCTGGGGTGGTGGAAAAGGGTTAAAATGATTTTGGGGGTGATGTCTAGGATGTGATTATACCTGCTTGGCGCCAGACACTGTCAAGGCGACATCAATGTGGATGTTGACTCTCTTAACCTTGGGGTTGCCCGAACCAAACTCCTCGCCGAAGATGGTGATGACCTCTGACCCATTGATTACTGCTGGAGATGAATGATGTTGTTTATTAAACGGTAGCCAGTCGGGTGACTATGTACCATTGTTGAACCTGGCGGGACAGCTGTCTAGCCATCAACACTCACGTACGTGGATTATCTGGGCCAAACACATGCCCGTAAAGTTCGGAACGATGCTCACTGACACTTGCAAAAGAGCAAAAGAATAAAGCTGAATTGCGTATTATGAGAGCCCATCCCCTGACATGCATAGAGCAATCGAAAAAAATACAGTGTCACTCAGTTCACAGAAGTATTTATTCCAATGAATTAACACCTCTCTCTAGGAGAGTAGTTGACAAAACTTTTGCTGGCTTTGACCGGCCACTATGGCAAAACTGTAAAAAGCATCTTATGATATACAATGCATTATGATGAAAACCTAAACTTCCTGGGACGATGCAATTCTCATGGGAAGAAAAGGTGGCTTACCGGGTGGTGAAAAGAAAAAAAGGTTCCAAGTGATTACAGTCTATTGCAGGAAATGTCCAAATCAAAAATTGAAGACAGCCTGGTGCATGCGAGAAATGCCGGAGCTCACAGTATGCACTCCACCTTCGACAGATGCTATTCGCTTACTAAACTCTCCGCCTGATGCGCGAGCTCACCTCAAACTTACCCATACGCCAAAGTGCAATAATTTAACATACACATTAAAATTAAGCAAACTCTGTAATACAAAACACGTTTGATTGAAATGCAGGGTGAGAAAGATTTTAACAGGTTAACAATGCATTATGAACAAAAGGAAATAAAACAATAAATAAATATATTAATACATATAACAAACACTATTCCACTTAAGCCCTGGACTCACAAGTTCAGTTATTTCTGGGCCTCGTATGTGTCCTTTCGCTTCGCATCATCCTTGTGGTCATGGCTACCACTGACTGTTCTGCACTGGCGTGCCCTTGCACTTGTTCTGTACTGATTGTTCCTGCGACGGACCCGTCGGTAGGGCGCACAGCCCTGCTGCGGTTGTATAGAAGGATATGGCTGAACAAATGGTCTTAGGGATGGGGGCACATGGCACACGACAACGATATGAAAGGACTAGTTTCTGGAAAAAATTGAAAGGAAGGAAAATATACAAACTGATAGAGGACATCAAGGGAAGCGGAAAGTATATGAACCTGAAGAGGTTGGCAGAATATTTGTTTAATGCAATGATTTTTGTGTTATAGTATTCCGATTTAACGTAAATAATCGGTTTGTTCCAAATGAAAACATGCATAGGCTAGCAAGTATCAAATGAGTTGTAATCATCGCAAATTCACATTTTATATATTTAAAATTGTATCAATGTTTGCGTGACAATTAAAAGAAGATTAAATTTAGCAAATTTTTGTGTTATAGGATTCCGATTGAACGCAAACAATCGTGTTTATTCCGAATGAATACACACACAGGCTCGCAAGTGTCAAACGAGTTGCAAATTGTAATTAGCGGATTTAGTGTTTTTTTTTTTAATTTTTGAAACTGATGGTTTTTTAAATGTGATATTGGAACAAGAATAAATTTCCATAATGCAAGGAGTTGTGTTGTAATAATGCGATTTAATGTAAATAAAAGGTGCTTTAGAGATAACCTTATCCATTAAATTACATAGTCTCTTCCTTTACATATGACAAGTATTCATAACAACTATAGTTAATAGTTGATTTGTGTCCAACAGTTATACATAGAATCGAGTCAATATTTGTTACCCAGTACACTAAAATAAGATTTAAAAATATTGAAAATGGAATATTTGAGAAGTACAGAAATTGCTCAGTCATGTCCCAACTTTTCATTTTCGAACTAAGCTAAATCTATAACCAAAAATTCTACACATTAAGGATAGTTGCAAAGAATAAGGAAATTATGAAATAAAACTTTTAAAAATATAACGGAACCCTTTCTAAAAAAAATGCCAAAACAACAATTTATTTCCATTCACTCTAAACAATCCTCCTTGTGAAAAAGTCTGTTTACACTTAAGTAAATATATTGTATTTTCAAATACGCATACCTGCAATGCTGTATGTTACAAAAAGTACAATTACTGCTAAAAGAAAAAATGTTCACCTAATTTCAGTGTTCATTCTCAAAGTATCATTTTTGTTTAAACTAATTTAATGTGAGTTTTAATTTACAGCCAATGACCCTTGTCTGGCTGTGTGTCCCTGAAAATTGCATTATGGCTGTGATGTTGAATTATCACCTCTTGAATTTGTGGTAAGGTCATGAATGCACCTTGAGTACCCAATTCGACTAGGGGCAAGAGCGATGTCCTTTACTACATATGCCCTACACTGTAAGTTCAATTGCTCATAACAGATATGCAACTTATTCCTGTCATTTACTGAACACTTGTTTGTATAAAAAAAACCAAGGCAACATAAGAAAATGTGTTGAGTTTGATGTCGCGAGATAATGGCATCATTTAGAAATGCCACTTCACGTGTCTCTGGATCTTAGGCTGAACCATTAAAGAGGAAAATAGGTTACGCAGAAGGATGAAAAAATTATCACCATGTTATCCGGGGGGAACCAGCACCTCAGTAGAGAGAATTAGTTCAGGTCGTGTGTGTGGTCGACAGCCTGAACAGGGTTCTCTTTTATGTCCGATGTCAATCTTTTAGTTGTAGAAATTTTGACAGTTATCCCATTATCCATATCCAATGCCTCGCCTAGTTAGAATTATTAGGGCTATTCCCATACGCCCATGCTCACTCCTGGGCTGTTAAAGGCCGTCTTACACCTTGTGAAAATATTCAAACAAGTTACACTGTCAAGAGGTGACCGAAGAAATAAACTCAGTCCGACAATTCACGACATGAATATTTATTTCTTTAGACCTTCAATAGTGTGGTACACACTTATGCATAAGAAGGACGACCAAAAGCATAGATGAAATTAAGTTGTAATCACATCCCGGCCATGTACAAATGGACCGGGTTGTGGAATGATGCACTCCCCAGGCTAGAAATAAACAAGAGGTTCCAGTTAATTAAGTTGAAACAATTGTAAGCTACATGATTAGTATCGAAGCGTTGAAGTGCCCTGGGAGGGCGTGCGGCAATACCGTCCCTTGTAGTAACCAAGAGGCGACTACTGTAACATGGTGGTGTGCTGCCGCCTTCCAGGCACAAACTCCGGTGCCGTATCATGTGATCATAAATTACATGAAAAATACATAACAAATAAAATGGAGTTCAGGAACGTGATCCTTAATGAATATGAAACACTTAAAACCTTACAAGACAAATCACGCTTGAATGATAAGGATAAACTAAAAAATATAAAACATATATACATAACCATAATGTGTAAGGCACCCTTACCACAACTTGGTGCTTTACATTTCCCCAGTGCACGGCCTTGTACGTGCCGGGATTATTCTACATTCATTTGCACTTTATTAATTAAATGTACGCAACAAAATGACACAACTCTTTAAAGGGAAAACAAATTAAAAAGAATACTTAATATTTTTGGCCGCATTTTGGCTTGTGTGTATTACGTTCCTGCATTTTGTCCATTGGCTTGCAGCCGACGTAACACAAAATACTGGTTGTCTAATATTGATACTCGTTAGTACTCTTCTCTTTACGAAATATATATAACAATAAAATAAAACAAATGCAAGTAAAAGAAAGGGCACAGAAAATTACATACGAGTATTCCATGTGTTTGGAGTCTTACCACGTGGGTGCGTGGTTGTTTATGTTTTGGCGCATTGCACAAGTCAATATGCTTCATTCAATAAAAACACAAAACACAATAAAAACACTACAAAACCCTTTAAATTAAGTAATAATACATAGGCATTTTATTGCATGGGTGAAATACACAATACACACATATGGAATACGTGGTCACACAGGTGCACACGGTGTGGCGTGCTTCAGACCATGTGGTCACGTGACAACCAATAATATTAAAATTAAAAAATGGCCTGGAAAATATGTTAATATATTTAACACTTATTAACGCTGACAGAAGCAAAACTATTTAAAAATAAACACTACAGGGCCACGGAAGTAGATGTAAACAAACTACATATACACTTTATACAGCATACCTGTTTAATCAAACTGAACTGTGCACACATAACACTGGCAGGTACACGATGCAGATAGTGGTGGTCAGCTAGCTTGGCGGGTTGCTCCTCCAGACATGGTGAATGGTCTAGTACTGGGACATATGGCACACATCACACCCCTCACCCTTTGGAGACCGCTCACTCTTCGCTTGCAGGATCTGCTCACGCGCAACACCTGTGCGGTGGGCGTTGTCCTCGTCGCGGCCGCAGGTTATAGTGGCTGCCCTGTTGTTTACCTCTTCTTAGCATGTGGTTCTGGTGCTCCCACGTGGCTGGCTGTGTTGTGACAGCCTCAGTGGATGTGTCCTGACACCCGCAGGCTGTACACTCAACATGGCAGGAGAGACAGGTCCGCTTTGTTCGGTGGTTGGGGGAGGGGAAGATATCACCACAACCCCTGACTCGTAGCTGCTGCTCTCTTCATCCTCGATGCTGACACTTCCCCATGACCATCTCAGATTGCTGTTTTGTGCGCACTCAAACACAAACAATACCCGCCTAGGTGTTATCACTTTCTGTTTCCTCCTCGGCATTATGGTGCCACCAGTCTGGTCATGCACCTGCCGAAGGATATCTGACACAGGCGGCCTTTGTATTGTGTCTCGCGGGAGGGCAGGGGAAAGAGTTGCAGATAGGCTTCCTTCACTTCCTACATGGTTTCCATTTTCTTTCTCTGCTGGATGCTGTATAGGCTCCTCGGCAACAGGGGTCGCAGTTGCAGGCATAGGGATTTCTTTACATGCTCCCTCTCCTCTCTCAGACGTGGGCGTGTCATCTCGGGGTATTTCCAACTCACCTCTGTCCGCTCCCGTACCAGGTAGTGGCATCTCGGCGCTGGGCGTTGGCAAGCCTGAGTGTGTCTCAATAAAGGACCGCTGAATGGTGCCTTCTGAGGTGAACTTTGTAGCAGCCTTCTCCTGCATGCTTCATAAATTCGTGACGTCAGCTCCATTTTGATGTGAAACCTGTATGGAAATTCCGCTGCCCAGCTGATTGCATATGTATTCTTGCGTACACGAGCTCGCCAGGTTTTAAGCAGGGGGGCGGGCGGGTGGTATTCGGTTCACACTGTGAGACATAATGGTGCTGGTTAGCGTGTTCTTCTTTCTCCACTTTCTCTCTTATCTCCTCCCTACTTTCCTCTTCCTCCACTGTTTCATTATTTCCCTCACCCCACTGGCAAATTCCCAGGGGAGGGGAAGTTCATACCCTTGCAACAGCTGGGCTTGTGTCTTTCCTGTGGCCTGATTCGTATGAGTCCATAGCTTGAACAATGCGACGGGTAGATGCTCGGCCCACGAGGCGTGGTTTTCCCCCACTCACAGACGAAGCTGGAGTCTTGATATATTGATTGTGTCTTTCAGTAGGGCCTGCATGTGGGAGGTAAATAGCCGTGGTGTGGTGTTGGATGCCCCATCTTTTACACAAATCACGCCATGCATGACCAGTGAATTGTGTGCCATTGTCGCTCAAAATTGTTCGAGGGTATCCCCAGCTGGCGAAAAATTCGTTCTCCATGACCTTGCCGATACCACGTGCTTGTGCACTGGAGAAAGGATAGGCTTCAATCCACCTCGAAAAATGGTCCATCATGACGAGTGTGAAATGCTTCCCCGTCGGTGTCCTGGGGCAATGGCCCATCAAGTCGAGTGCTACAGTTTCAAATGGTTCCTGCAGTTCATGCCATTGTTATTCCTGCACGCCATCCTCATGTCATCTCTTGAAATGATTGCAAGTGACACATTTGTGTACGAAGCTTCTTATATTCACTGACAAACCCGGCCACTAGAAATACTTCATAATGTTCCATTTCATTTGAGCTACTCCCGCAGTTTCTACATCGCGGATGCAAATGGTGCTGCTTCCTTCTCCCTTAATTTCTCCAGTGTGTTGGCATGTCGCCAGTTGGACTGTTTTGTTGACAGGTTTCATGTTGGCACTGTTGGCAAAGCTACTCCTCACAAAGTTATGCGATGCATCCGCATCAATTAGTGCACTGCAAGAATGATCATTGATTGTGACCAAAATGCGGATGAAACTAGTAAAGTCGGCAATGATTTGCACAAGAAGAACTTGTTGCAGTGTTGGTTCAGTGGTGCATGTTTCGGCCCCAGGTTGAGTGATGTCAGGCCGCTTTACCCCAACCTATTGTTTCTTGATGGTGGAATGCCTCTTCCAGCTGCAGGTGGTGCCCCGGCTTCCTGTGGGCAATGATTTTCGAAATGTGGCCTATTGCACCAACGGCATGGATGTGCCAGATGCCTCGGCTCTGTTGATGGGCGTGGCTGATGTGTCCCATTATTGTGTGTTGCAGAAGACATGGCCATCATTTCCTGTATTGCACTGTTCGACACATTTTATTCACTGTTCCCTCTTCTGTTTTTCTTCCCTGTCCTGTCACAGTTGCTCGCGTGTGTGGTTGCATAACAGCTCGACGGGGATTCTCAACCCCCAACAACATGACAGTTTGTAAAAACTCACGTTCTGTTGAGTGGATGATGGGTTCCAAGGCCGCTCGATATTCCGGACAAGCAGTACTTGTGACTACATCCAAGACCTCCTGTGTGTTGAGTTCCAGGTAGCATGTTCGGATGCTACTAATTTTCTGTGTTACAAAATTGTACAATGTCTCCTTCTTCTGTTCTTCCAACACCATCCGACTGCGGGCATGCAGAGAGGCGAACGTGTTGGCAAAGCAGCTCAGGAACAACTGTTTGAACTCAGCTCACGTGAGCCCATAGTCGAGATTCTCCACCAAATTGCTCGTCGATTGAATTTGGCCAGTCTTCCGGGTCGACCCAATATCTGGTCAGCCGATTTTCGCAATCACGAAGGAATGCCGTGGGATCTTCATTCGAACACCTGGTGTATCCTGGTACGGATTGAAACCTTGTCGGAGTAGTTGACGAATGAGTTCTCCTCCTTGCCCTGTTCTCCACAAAGTCAGGAGCTGTCAATAAATACGGTTGCCAGGTTAGCACCATCCGGAGTATTGTGGAACAGGCAGGGGCTTGGCAATCTGTGCCATCCCCGTGTGTGCTGTACTGGTTGGCAGGCATGGCAGCACAAGTATTGGGATGTGTCGTTGTTGTTATGCTCGTATTCCTCCTGTTCATGTCTGCTCCGCCCTTGTTAGCTGGCGAGTCAGCAACATGAAGTTTGTCTCCTCTGCTTGTCGAGGCCGTTCCATCATCACCAGTTGGCATCTCAAACAGTTTATGTAGAACTCACCACGCTTTGTCGTCATTTACTGCGGTGTAATACACTGCTTATGTTATAAATGTCAACACCTCGTAAGGCGAGTGTAGCAGTTCCTAGTCCATCACATACTGTGAAGTTGGCATATTTCCACAAGTGGCATATTTCCACATTGACAATGGCAGGCTTAGTACGCAAACAGGTTTTACAAAACCCTTTGTTTTCTGTGGTCGGAAACAGTTTGTGCAGAAGCCCTCCAGTTGTCCTGCACACGTGCATGCCAGCACCTCGGATTGCAACTCATTGTTCACCTCACCTACTGTAGCCCACAGCCTTTGAACGTATGTCGCATCCTGACATACAAGTGTCCACATGCAAGTTCACAAGAGAAAACTGGTCGGATTTCGGCACAGCTCACAGCCAGTTCCGGCACAAAGTTGTTGGTTGGCCATTCGTTGTGGGGAAGTCTAAACACACGTGGTTGTTGGCGCGGTGCAGATGACACGAGGGGTCCATTGTGTCAGCTTCGCCAGACCATGTGGCTCTCGACTGGCAGTAAAACTCATGTGTGCGGAGCGGTAGGGGTGGTTCCAGCTGTACGTACAATGTGATAGGAGGAGTCGTGGCAGGTGGCACCCTTCCCCGCAACCGGTCATGTGTCCAAGATTGTGGTTGGCTGTTGTCATGGTCGCTCCCTTGAAGAAGACGTGCTCAAAAATGGCGAACTTCCTCACACTTTCACTTCTAAGGCGATTTGGCGCCAAATTCTTCACTTGCAGTTGTTGTGGATGGTTTTCCTCTGTTCCTCGCTAGTCTTGCATGGTGGTTATTTAGGAGGACCGTTAGTAGCGATTATTGGGACCATTATGGCCAAAGGGAAACAGAGATTTGTGGTCATATGTGGTTTTATGTGGCACACAAAGTAATTTTTGAAAAAGGAATTTGACGTAATATTGGGGAACTTTCTGGCGGGAAGGATTGTCAGTACTAGGGGTAACTGGTACAGGGAAAGCCCCGCTTGTTTGGAAAAACGACTTGATGTCGCAAGACAATGGTGTCATTTAGAAATGCCACTTGATGTGTCTCTGGATATTAGGCTGGACCATCAAGGAGGAAAACAGATTATGTGGAAAGGATGCAAAAATTATCACCATGTTTTCTGGGGGCGCCAGCGTCCTAGTTGAGAGCACGAGTTCAGTTCGAGTGTGTGGTCGGCAGCCTAAGTGAGGTTCTCCTTTATGTCAGATGCCTCAATATTGTAATTGCATAACTTTTAACACCTATCCCAATATCCATATCCAATGCCTCATCTAGTGGGAATTATTAGGGCTATTCCCATACGCCCATGCTCACTCCTTTTCAAAATAATCAATTTACATAAAATCATGATTTTATCCAGTGTGTATAAAACCTGGGCCATCGGACATGTAAGTATGAATACATTGTGTTGTACTATTTAACACATAATTCAAATGCTCGATTTTGAGTGAAGATTTCTTTTTACCAAGCATCTTATATTTTCTCTAATTATTGGTCAAACTCACCAAAGAGTCGAACTACATCCACTCTAGAAGAAGGTGCATTATCTCCGTAAAACCAGACGTTTTCATGTAAACTGAGTGCTGCTTGCACCACAAGTTCCGTGAAATGTTCGATGATCGCCCGTTGACGATCATGGGGGATGTGGAAATGACGATCGAGGTATGGAGCGATGCTGCCACAAACATTTTTTGCGATATATTGAAGTTGGTTTAATGCAAGTGTCTTGCGCCAGGTAAATTCCAAATACTTGTACCTGCATTCCTACAACCGAACAAATTCTGTGCGCATGAAATTCATGCCGAGAAATGGAGGGAAAAAAACACGATCGTCGTTGATAAACATGCTCTTTTGGCCGAAATTCACTACCGTCTTGGGAAACATCAGGTAACACAAGGGTCCCGATACGCACGGATGAGCTTTTTTCAATGTTTTGACATTGTTCAACAATCTGAGCAAAATGTGCGCAAAAGTTTTTTTGGCATTACCCGATGACAACAGTTTTGATATTTGCCGATCGATAGATAATACTTTGGACATTCTTTTCTGTGTGAATAATCTTTGTATTTCCTTATTTGTTTTTTTCCCCATTAAATGTAAGATACATGTTTTCCTCTGTTTTACAAATCAGAAGTGATGGTGAAGATGCCGATGTGGTTGGATATTCCAGATACGGTGGTATGAGAAAAGGATTTCGCAATCAGAGAATTTCCAGTGGAGACGAAGACGATTACGAACTGACCGATAGAAGAGCAAATAAAAGAAAATTCACAAAGAAAAGGCGAACGCAAGACATCGCAGTCATCGATTTGTATGGCACTTTAATAGACGAACGTAAAAACGAATTTCATGGAGCCAATCATTTCATAGTGACTTTGGCAAAATACTTTAAAGTGGTGATGTGGACGGTGGTCAACGAGGTGCACGCGAAGATGTTTATCGAACAGTTTCCACAAGCCAATAATGTTTTGTATGGGTTGCATAGAAAATCGAAATTTTTATCTATCGTTCGTCAACAACTTCCAATAACGATGGACCCGTATATTTTAATAGACGATTTGGTGCATAATTTGAATACAGGTGGTTTCGACATACGAGTCGATGTTAAAAAATACTATTACGTACCAAAGACGAAAAATGAAAAAAAAAATTTAATTTATCAATTACAACTCATTACTGAATGATTTATACGATCTGGTAGATGCTTGGCACGAATCTATCAGTTAACTCGCTCGCCCATCAATGTAGAATTTTTGTCATAAACGTGCAACAGATTAATTAAAAATGCTTCTTGAAAGGCCATCAGATGTACAGGCAGTGTCCAAGTATGCAATAACTTTCTAATCAACTCCATGTATTCGTCAATGTTTCTATTCGAGTTGCTTCTACTTATCCAGTTATTCTTGTAGTAAGAATAAACACATTGTTGTACTCGAGAGTGTCCATTCTGTTATGCTCCCCGGGAAGGAATAGACCATATATATATATATATATATATATATATATATATATATATATATATATATATATATATATATATATATATATATATATATTTATTTATTTATATGTGTGTGTGTTTGTGTGTGTGTGTGTGTGTGTGGTTTCACACACATTTTATTTTATGTGTTTGCATTTGGTAATTCAAACTTTTTTTTCGTATCAAGAGAAACATAAATGAAAATAACAGACTACAACAAACCATGATAAATAAAAACGAATGTGTAATCCATAATAATATATAACGAGGTAGTGTTTGTTACTTTGTGCGTTTGTGTGTTTGGATGTAGGAGGTAATCTTCGAAACTACTCATCCGATTTTAAAAATTCTTTCACCACTAGAATGCTACGTTATCACTGAGTGTCATAGACTATATTTTATTAAAAAAATCAATAGGGATCCCTACTAAAACTCCAATAATGTAACCCAAAGTGTAAATAAATGACCTATAAAATTCCTTACATTACGTGCGCTGCGAAAACTATTGATGATAGAACAATATAATGTACTACGGCTTTGCAGAACACATCATTATCTACAAAAAGTGTCGCGACACCATATGTCTAACTATTATAGTTATGTCACAATAACTATTTTTTTATTTTAAAATCTGAATTAAAACGTCGCCGCTAGAAAAGGCACTTTATTTGTACCTTGGTATTAATCCTTATCAAAATAAATTACTTCACATTCAAGACTGGTTCAGTACCTGTATATTACTTTTTGAATTATTCAATTCGGACATTCCATTCAAAAGAGGGCATGAGTTTAAAAATTTGTCATTTAATAATAATAATAATTAATATCGTTAGATGATGTTTAACTGGTCATATTATCAACAATTTATTAATTCTTATAAAAAAATAAGCATGTTTATCGGCACCATTACTAAATACATGTAATTTTTGCTTTTTACTGCATATTATTTGGATGTATGGTTAAAGAGATAATACGAAATCAATAAAGCACATCGCGCAGCAAGGCCACGCCGTGAAGCTACCGGCGAAGAGCAAGGTCAATGTTCTCAACGCGTAAGACTGCGAGGCAGGTAGTGCAACCAGATCGTGGGTAAAAAATGCCCCCACTTTGTGCCGTTTTCAATTTTTTTTTTTTTACTCGAAATGTAGTACTTGGTTACAAAAATTTCTCACATCTATCAAAACAAAAACAGATATTACTTTTAGGTTTGTCTAATTATCAGAGTAGGCCTACACCAATCCCAAAGCTGTAAAAATAACACTTAGGCCTATCAAATACACTTTTTTGTTTGTATTCTCTTATCCATTTATGGCATAATTGTCGTATTATGGCAATGGTATACTAGTTAGATTCAACTACGATTTTTTATAAAAAATAAATAAAAGTTGAATTTTGAAAGGGTACCGATTATAGGGTACCAGCTAAAAGTCAATTATTTTTATTTATTTGTTTTTTTTTTGTGTATATATAAGCAGATGGACTTTTCATAAAACCATTACAATTGCAACATCGTTGGACAGTAAATCTCTTCGGTTATCGAATTATCAAAATAATTCGACTGTAGGATTTAACAGGTATTGTGAAAATGGCACAAAAAATTCAACTCAAAAAAAATCATGGGGAATAATACAAGCAGTTTGGGGAAGAGCTGGATTCTATATTATAACGAATATGAACTCAGTAAATATATCGTCCAGAACATAGAACTTTATAATAAAAAATGCACTAAATTGAGGGAAATGGCAAAACAATTAAAAATCAGATAATATTAATGTAAAAGAAAACAAGAACTGTTAGAGATGATTAACAAAGTCGAAACTAATCATTCGAATGTAAAAACAACAACTTATAAAAAACTGAGATTGAAGTATTAAATTTAAAAAAAATCAAATCTATTGGAAAAGTACTAAAAATAAAAAGAAATTATAATATAAACAGAGATACTTTGGTGGAACAAATAGTTACATATAAATTTATTTCAGAAAATACAATTCCAAAGAATTTCGAAGACTTGAAAGTTTCAGAATTGAAGCAACATGCTAAAGAATTCAGAAATAAAGGTTATGCGTACATGAATAAAAATAAAAGCATTAAAAAAATAATTTGATAGAACTCATACTAAATGAAAGGGAGAAAATGAAGAAAAATCAAGAATTTTACTTTGATACAAATAATTTTGAAAATGTTTGTATTCTAAAATCATTGTCAAATACCAACTGATAAAAAACCAGTTTCTTTTATAAGGAATAAAACATAAATTCATAAAACTATTTCAACCGAAATGTTGTTGATTAAGAGGACATTTCAGTTGTCAAGAAACCAGAATTTTCACCTGGTCGTCGATGATAACGGGCAGTGAGAAATTATGGTTCAAAGGGAAAGATATAGCTTCATTTCTCGGATGTAAAAAACAATGTAACGCAATTTTAAATTTGGCCAAACAAAAAATGGAAAAGAACATGGGCAGATCTGAAGGGATTGGCACTCACCTGTGAAACCCCCTCTAATTGGCAACAACATACAATTTTCATCAATTGAAAAGGATTGAATCTATTGATACAAAATTCGAGAATACCCATATCGAAATACCTGCTACAAAAACTGATCAAAGATTTCGACTTGAAACTGAATCTCTTTTCGAGAACAAAGAAACATGATTACATCAGCATAATTGTGAATTGTTTCAAACATCTGAACTACAAGTTACAACATACAATCAATAATTACCTAATAGATTTGTACCTTTTGGATTACAAAATTGCAGCTGAACGTGATGAATATAATACAAAATCCAGAAACCTTAAATATGAAATCGAATGACAAAAACACATCGAGAAAAAGCTAAATTGCACATTTATCAGATTCGATCTAGATGCTGAGAATTTCAATGTGCATGATGTTATAATCACTATCGTTAAATTAATAGAAATAAGGAAATTCAATTTATACTATGTTATCAATAGTATCATTCGAATGATCGAACAAAACAAATATTACAAAAATAAACCTTATTTCATTACACAATTGTATAAAAAGTATTTTTTGTAAACAATTTGCCTATATATAAGAAATAACCATTGAACCTACGATGTCATTGGATAGGAGATAATTTTAGCTTTCGAATTGTGAAAACTTTGACTGTTGGATTTTTACACCAATAGACTCTTTGTGGACGAGGGTCCTTATACTAAATGGACCCCTTTTTTAAATTTAATTTTTGGCGTGCATGAAAAGTCCCCCCTTTTCAAATTCGATTTTTTATATTTTCAATATAAAGTTTGTCTGACTCCCCTTGACCACCCAATTAACACCTTCACAATGAACCAAATCCACAGGTCACTTTGAAGGATAATTGTGGGCGAGGGTCCTTATACAAAACAGACCCCCTTTAAAAAGACATTTTTTATATTTATTATTAATTAAAATTAATATTTGTGTGT